>CM048820.1:12937650-13537650 GCA_026586065.1 Dioscorea zingiberensis | reverse complement strand
GCTCCTGAAGGGTGGTGCTCTCTTTTGAATCTGGGAATTTTGGTGTTGGATCTGTGTTTCTTTTTTGTACTTTTGGGGCTGGGGTTCTATCATTTGGTATCAGAGCACTTTACGATCCGGGAGGATGGCGGCAAAAAAGCTAGATACCCGTGTGGATGCGGTGGAGGAACGTGTGGAGGAGCTGCAACGCGAGCTGCTCCACGAGACGGGGGCCATGCGCGGCGAGCTGCAGAAGATTTCTTCACTGGAGCAAGGCGTGGCGAAGATGATGGAGAAGTTATCCGCGTTGGACAGGGTCGATCTGGCCCTCCAACAGCTTGAAAACCCAAGTCGGGAGCGTTCAACTGAAGCGGACAGGGAGGCAGATCGATGGCGAGGCGTCGGGGGCCAATTCTACTGAGAGGGAAGAGGAGATCCGAAGGCCATGGGAGACCGGTGGAGAAGGGCAGCAAGATCGGGCTGCGCGAGGGTTGGTAGCAAGACGCGAGACCACTTTTCGCCTTGAACCTCAACTTCGCCGGTTGGAAATGCCAGTCTTTGACGGCGAGAATCCGAAGGGATGGGTGTTCCGGGTTGAGAGATTCTTCACCGTAAACCGGCTGTCGGAGGCGGAGAAGCTCGAGGCCGCAGTTATCAGCCTCGACGGTGAGGCCTTAGCGTGGTTCTAGTGGGAGGATGGACGTCGGCCGATAAGGGCATGGTCGGAGCTACGCGCTAACCTGTTGGACCGTTTTCGCTCCACCCAGGAGGGGACGATCTATGAGCGATTCCTAGTGCTGAGGCAAGAGGGGTCCGTTCGCGACTACCGCCGGAACTTCAAGTTATTAGCTGCGCCGTTGGAGGAGATCTCAGAAGCGGTGCTGGAGAGGCATTTCGTCAATGGGTTACAACCAGAGATCAGAGCTGAGGTAAGGATGCTAAAACCGGTTGGGCTGAGCCGCATCATGGAAATGGCCCAAAGGGTGGAGAAGAGGAATCAATTGTTCAGAAAGCCCACATGGGGTTGTGGGTCCCCAAGTGGTACTTACATGGCTTCCAAATCAGCCCCTCAAGGTACACCCCAAAGTATGTTCAGTACTCTCCAAACCAACGGCAAGGGGCATCGCCGGGAGCTTCAGCGCCTCCCAACACCGGAACCCACACGACTTCTACGACGAACCCCCGGCCAACGGCCCGACCAAGCCTGCCGTTCCGCAGGATAACTGAGACCGAGCTGCAACAAAGAAGGGAAAAGGGGCTGTGTTTCCGATGTGACGAGAAGTACTCAGTGGGACACCATTGCCGGAGTAAGGAGCTCCATGTCCTGGTCGTCCACGATGGTGATGAAGACAGTGCCGATGAGGATGCTGGCGCTAGAGGAAGGGCCACTTCACCTACTAAATCTGTTTTTGGTTTGTTTTACACCAACCAACCAATTTTATTATCACATGTCCACTTCACCTACTAAATTTTATTACCACATGTCCACTTCACCTACTAAATTTTATTATCACATGTCCACTTCACCTACTAAATTTTACACCAACCAACCAATTTTATTATCACCAACCAATTTTTGGTTTGTTTCACCTACTGAATTTGTTTTATAATAGATCACTTCAACCAACCAATTTTATTATCACATGTCCACTTCACCTACTAAATTTGTTTTTGGTTTGTTTTACACCATAAGATGTACCTTTTGTTAGACATACAAATAAATGGCAAGTTGAAATGCTAATAGTACTTTTCTCCTATCTACATAAAATCACTAATCCAACAATAATCCTCCTTATAACCGACCTTTGGTTGTGCATATGGATAATTTGGGGTTCATGTACCTTTTTCAAGACATTGTCTATCCACAATCATGATGTAATGCCCAGATAGTGATGGGTTTATGTGGTGTGGCTTAAAGGTGAAGGCCCACCTTAAGAACTGTCTGATTTTAATAGATACATGAAGCATACCTCTTTTGTGGAGCAACATCCTGTGTTTGTACACTTGACAAACCATGGTTATGTGCCTTTGTATTTTTGCCCCACCTATTCATGAAAAAAAAATGCAAATAAAACTGCTTAGTATAGAACAAACACCCTAGGTGATGAGAAACAAGCATAAAATAAAAGTCATGTATGAAACATATAGGTAAATGTTCATAGACATGAAAAATATATCAAATTCCATAATTATATAAAAACAACAGATGAAAACTTTGAGTTGTGATAAAACAATAGATTTCATAGCAACGAATATTAGGCCCAGAAAAGCTAAAATACTTGTCTACGATTAAGCAACACTTGGAAGAATTCTTGGAAAGTTTATTACAAAGAGTCAAATTATAATATGACCCAGCAACAAGTGACTGACTCATTTTATTATAATAGTTGAGCATGTGAAGTGAGTAGTACGATTTGAACCACTTTCAATGGTCAGTCACCAAATATTTTGCCTTTTAAAAAGTTAGAAATAAATGTGGGGCAACATAATGCTATATGCAAATCAATAATATAGCAGCACAAGAATTGTATTAGCATCATACTCAACTATAAATTTAACCTCAACTCAGAGACTGGTATGACCAATATGATACTGAATTTAAAATGAACCAAAGGAAACACTTCATGCACAAAGTTGATTTCTTTCTTAATCTTTTTTCACTAGCATAGTAACCACCTTGTAGGCAACTTCAGTGACTGCATTTCTGCCAGCAGTATATAAATTTCAACTTATAATCATCTCAACAAGTGTAATCATGAACATGTGCTTGGGATGCTGTTTTAACATAATGGCACCAAATTAGGCAATCCTCTCCAAGTGGGCAGAGGCTTTCTTATGAATTCATAGCACAAATAAAATTCCACTTTCTCAAAATCAAATTAAATATCACAACAGAAAATGAAAATTAATTAGTATACATCAAACTTAAAACCACTGAGATTTAAGACAATGTGAATATACATACCTCCTAAAATATGGTACTAGCATAGATTGTTTAGTACCATGTATTCTATTTTTTGGCAGGTAAAACTCTGCAACAATTGAAAGTAGATCCTTCATCTCAGCTCCAGTGCCCATGAAAAGGACCCGGCCATCTGGGTGCACCATAATTTTTGAGTTATGAGACATATCCCCAACAAAATCCAATAAAAGCTCAGGGCAATATAACTGCTTTTCTGGGGTTATGGCAGCCTGGCATCCATTTAGACTGAAATCATATAAACAAAATTCATCTTCTCCGGGGAATAAAGGTTGTGAAGGCAGGCCAATTGCCAAAGTTTGAAGACCCATAAGCTCAGATAGTAAAGAAATATTCAGGCCATCCCCTTCTACAACATTGGATCCAGACATAAGAAACTGCAAGATCTTCTCATGCCTGGTGCACTGTTCTGCAATCCCAAAGCTGAAAAGCACTGAATCAGGACGGGAATCTGTATCCAAATAAAGCACACAAATCAAGATGTGCTTAGCACTCATACCATCTGTGGGCATAAACCAACTACGATTGATGTAACTTAGCTACCTAGCAAATATGCTTAAATGATAAGTGAAGAAAAGAAGGAAAAAAAAAATCACACCCAGATTTCTGATTCAACTAAGAAGTGATCTTTCCTGCACTGATGGCAAAAGCCCTTAAAGAATTAAATCAAGAGGTCATTTTTTTTATATTTCAAAAAAGGTAATATTATCACATTAACAATCAACAAGAGTTAGACAGCACATATAGATGGCCTTAATAGATGTTTCTTGGTTCAAGATAATAGAGAAAAGATATATGATTCTTAAATAAAAGTTATCCAACAAAGAAGTGCCCTGCAATGTCTACATTTTCCTTCTTTGATTCAAAATATATAAAAATATATATATATATGAAAAATGTTGCAATCAAGGCCGGCCAGCTGATTGTAACATATATATTATATCTAATATATATATAAAAAAATATATTATATTTTTTATAATGTTTTTAGATATATTTTGATTTATCTATAAATTTTAAACAGAATTTAGATATGTACATATACTTTTTAAAATTATATGCACATGTATACATGTATTCTGAAGATAAGATAATTTAAAAAATATATATACATATCTAAATTCTGTTTAAAATTTATAGATAAATCAAAATATATCTAAAAACATTATAAAAAATATAATATATATTTTTTATATATATTTAAGATATAATATAGGCGTTAGGATTAGACAGGCCGGACATCCGACCTACCTGATCCTAACACCTATATATATATATATATATATATATATATATGGCGTTGTTATTATGCATGTGCCTTAACATCGTAGCAAGTCTCGCCTTATTTTAGACTTTGCAGTGTTTTAAGGAAATACAACCGTACACATGGAAAGAACATCGAAAAATAAGCTAGTACATCAATTTTCATACAATTTGGAAAGGTGTAAGGTCTTCATCTTAATAGGTGAAATTCTGAACCGTTAAAATTTCTATAAATTTTCACCTGTTAAGATGAAGACTCTACACCTTCCCAAATTGTATGAAAATTGACATGCTAGCTTATTTTTCGATGTTCTTTCCATCCATACGGTTGGGAATCCTTAAAATACTGTGCAAATGGCCAAATGGGAGACGACCTTAAATGAACAGTGTTCCAGCCGGCCTTACACTAAGAATTATATATATATATATATATATATATATATATATATATATATATATATATATATATATATATTTAAATGTAATTAATGCATTCAGTGGCAACTAAGTATACGAAGGCCATGAGCTAATAACAATTATAAATAACAGATAGATAATGTCTTAAAAATATGCAAACCTTGAACATCAATGAGCACAGTTTTTTCAACTGTTGAAGATGACCCAGCTGGGTGATCATATTCCAATGATTTGCCAAGTGATTTCCATTGATCCTGTTGATGAATTCCATTGAAATGCAGAGAGCTAGATTTCAGCAGCTCCTCTCTTTTGTCAAAACCAGGTAATAGCGCTCGACAGTCCTGCACCATCCACAACTAACTGTTGTACCAACATTTGGCAGGATAATGGACCATAATGCTATTTTCAAAAGTACTAAATAGAACAAAAGATGTACTCTAATTGGTGAAAAAGGCAAAGGGTAGGCAATACCACTGAAGAACTAAGTCTCATATTTAACATCGACAGAAGTCCATGGTTCCAGCCAAACTCAGCTGCCAAGAGGTAAAGAAAGAGATATCTAAAGGTAGATAGAAAAAGATGGGCCTCGATAATGCAGCATTTGTCTTAGGTAGTTAGCATGTTCCAGACATAACAGACAAATCTAGCAAATGCTGCTCTGCTTCATCCAAAAACTGGTTAAAAAGAATTTAGTTTTTGTTACACAAAGTCGTGAGTTAAGATTCCACATCCACTAAAAGCTTCATCACTCTTTCCCCTTAGGTTGCCTAACACAACCAACACTTTATCAGCGCGTAAACCTCTTTCCTTTTGATTTTACTTTTAATATGACGAAGCTGCAGAAATCTTCTAAGCTCTGAAAGATATACTTATCACGATAAGGGCATAAAGTTCTATATATAATTTATTTTGATTAATATTACGTCAAGGAACTCACTCAACTTTGAAGCATCATTATGTGGAAGGAATGACTGCCAGTTTAGTATCATAAAATGTTGAATGATGGTGCAAAACTTTTTAAGCAAAATCATAGAAGCCAAGCAACACAAGCTGCAACTCCATATGGTAAGCAAGCAGAGTTGAGTTATATCCGGAGGTAGTTTCACCAAAATTGGTATTCATTCATTTAACTTTTCTTCCTTCTTTAAACACAACCTTGACAAATAAATTAAATTTCTTCTTGATGTATATAATATTTAAAATTTCTTCTTGGTGTATATATACATGCATACACATATATAAGCCATCCATAACTGGTTACCCATAAGCAATAACAACAATCCACCAATAATATAAATTGGCTCAAGCAGTCAAGGTGCCAAGACTAAAAATTTAGCTTGCAGATGTTCTAAGAATACTCTTTTTACCAAAAAAACATAAAGAACAAATCTATTTTAGAGAAAAAAAAAAAAAACAACAACAACAACAACATTGTATTACAGGCACACCCATATGTTCATGATTTAGGGTTTACAACACTAGGATTGAGAGTTATATCTATAGGTAATGCAACTGAATTCGTCTTTCCTCATTTAGTTTTCTTCCTCTAAAAACATTATCTTAGCTTATAACTTCATTTTCCTTCTCGTGTGTACACAAGCCATATAGAATCGGTTGCTCCTTGAGCAATAACTTATAATAATATAAAATTATGAAATTTTCAAGTAACTTCTGGTTTTTCTCTGGTTTGGATAAGCCATCTTTAGCTGGTTCCTTGAAAAGAAATAACAAGAATTTAATAATAATACAGACTGATCCAAATAGTCAAAAGCTTATTAGGGTTACACACATCCATATATTCATGATTTCTCTTTAAGACATGCTAGAAGAGAATCTAATGAAGTAAAACAGTACTAGGGTTTTCAACTGAATTTGATCTCACTAGTTTAGTTTTCTGCCTCTGCCTTGAAACAAATATTAGTTTATAAATTTAATTTTTTTTTCTTCCTGGTGTATATATAAGCCATCTAGAATTTGCTGTTCCATAAGCAATAACAACAACCAGATAAAAATTTCAGTCAATGAAAATAAACCTGCTATCAAACCTATGCATTCAAGCTACAGATGTTCTAAGATAACTCTTACAGAAAATTACATAAATAAACAAATAAATCAAAGAACAATTAACAAAGATATATAACAAATAAAGCTTTGGATTGCAACCACACAAAAAATATTCCTGATTTAGGGTTTACAACACGCAACCAGAGAATCTAATGAAGCAACCAAAGGGTCAAATTCTCACCTTGGGAGCAGCCCTGCAGAGAAGGCTCTGCTCCTGATGAAAATTCCCAGGAGAGAAGGCGGCAGACGCCATGAGAGACAGCTCCACCATGACCCAATTCAAGAATAGGGTTGCAGGAACTTGAATTGATGGGGATTTAGGATCCCCGACCTCAAAATGGAGAGATAAGAAAGGGGAAGGAGAGGCCGAGGAGCAAGAATGGGGGAATCTCTGGTAAGGAGGAGTTTGTGGTGGTGAATTGATGTAAAGCTAGGGTTTTGGAATCTCAGTTAGCGTTTTGGGATGTTGAGATGAGGACAAAGTTGGCGCTTGGCCTCTTCTTTGGAGAATTTTTTTTGGTAAACTAGCTGAATAGTCACCCAATTATTTTAATATTTTTATTTAAATAATTAAATTATAAAAATTTTTAATTAGGTACCCCAACTTTAAAATTACGTTCAATTGGGTCACCCATTTTTAATTAGGGTGTTAGGTTTTGTTAATTATGATTTTATGAAGTAATTAATCTTTAGTTGTATTATTTTTTATATTGTTTATATATGATTATGTTATTTGTTAAAAAAAATTAACCTGGTATGTTATTTGATTGTAATTAGGATTAATTAGGTTAGTTGTTAATTCATTAATTATGTTATTATTTTTTTAAAAAATAATACAGTGGGTTGGATCAATATAATTCTAAACAACATAACAAATAATACAACTATTACTTACTTTACAAAACCCTGATTAACAAAACCTAACACCCTAATTGAACATGGGTGACCCAATTGAACGTAATTCTAAAGTTGGGGTACCCAATTGAAATTTTTTATAGTTTGGTGACTCAAATAGAAATGATCGAATAGTTGGATGACTTTTTAGATAATTTATCCTTTTTTTCCGTCTAAAGGTTTCTCTCTCCTCTATGCAATTTGTTCTTTTTTTATTTTTTTCTTCTTTTTTTTATAAAAAAAGGATGCAACTTGTTCTTCTAGCACCTTCCAACCAATCAATTTGGATGGTTATTTATTTATTTATTTAAAGGTTGGTGAGGTTGGGCTGTAGCCTGAAACACATGGAAGAGGAATGGAGCACATTGGTTGGGTAATAATACAGAGAAAATAAATAAATAAATAAATAAATAAAGATAAATCAAAATTTGGGTTTTGTAAGTCAAATACTCATTAAATTTCCTCAATGATTAAATCATGCATATGATTCATATTTGTTATACATACCCCCTTCATTTGAAAATATTTCCTATCCACCAGAGTCTTGGTCAGTTTTAGCATGTGATGTTTGGATGGATGACATTTTAAAACAGAATTTTTTTTTCTTTTATTTACTATTTTATTCATATTTGATGGATATAAAAAAAAAGTGTAAATGTGATTGGATGAGGAAGTATTTTGGGCAATAAATAGGAAGGTATGACATGAGGGTTGTTTGTGGGATTTTATAAGTACAATGTTGATGCTAAGATCTACCCTTCCTAGAGATTTGAACGGATCATAATCAACGGATGAGATGTGCTTCGGTTAAACACCTAATTATGAAAAGAATCAGTGTTGTTAGCGTCCTCTCCTTCTCGGATGACAAACACAAACTTCAAGCCTTTAAGGGTCGTTCTTCGTCGAGATTAGGATCTGTGAAGACAAAAGAGGGCAGACGCTCATGCCCCGAGTAGCTCCGACGCACATGTCATTGAGGATAAGAGCGTAGTGAAGAAGAAGACAGAGAAGATTGAAGGGAGAGAGTTTGGTGAGGAGTATATCATATGAAAGGATTCAGTCCCATGCATATTCGTATCTCCATCTTATCTACAGCCCTAGGGGAGCGATGGGGATGATTTCAACCTTTATCACGACATTCCCAGCCGTTATCAAGATGTACTCCACTGATGCTCGACCATCACTGTCACATGCAGGAGACCTACGATCTCGTAACGCTTATGATCTTTTTGGACGCCTAAGATAAGGCCATGTGTTGATGGAGATTTCATACAATAAATAGGGCTATCATATAACAAAACAAAGTGTAATAATTTTTGTTTTAATTATCATTATCATGATTTGTATAATAATAAGATAGGATAGTTTGATAACAAATAAAATAAAGATATAATCACAGCTATTAGTTTAGTTTATATAAATATTAATAGATGTCACCAAAATTTAATAAATCTTTAATTCTCTAAAAAAAACATGACTATGAATTTAAATAAATCATTTTTTTCAAACATATTTACGTGGTTCCATACCATAAAATACAAAAACAATGGTTGTCTTGTCATGACCAAGGTTGTCAGACCCGGCCCGGGGCATTGACCCGGCCAAGCTCAGGGGTCAGGGGTCAAGGGTTCAACCGGGGTTGAACCGGGGTCAATAATAAAATATTAAAAAATAATTAATAATAATAAAATATGATATAAAATAAAATTATAATAATAAAAAATGTGATTGATTAACTAAATTTAATATTTATATTTAGTCCATGCTTAAAACAAACCCATACTAAACAAAACCAAGGTTTTTGTTTTTTTCTTTTTTTAGTTTTCACTTTCATATTAAAAAAAAAAAAATACCCCGGGCCCGGTTCACTAGGCCGGGCCGGGCCGGCCGGGTCGGTGACGTGGCGCCGGGTCTCGGCACCCCCGGTTCTGGGGTCCAACCCGGCCGGGCCCACCCCCCGACTCCCAGTTTTTCCGGTTGACCAGGCGGGGCCGGGCCGGGTCTGACAGCATGGGTCATGACTATAGTGTGTGCATGTATTAATTTAACAAAACTTATTTTTGAAAATATAGATAAACTATGATATAGGTAATCCCTAAGATGCTGACAGGTGGGTCATTAGAAGTTTGGAAGGCAAGCCAAGTGAGACACAGAACCCAAGGGTTGGCTTTGAGGTGAAGCACGAGACCCGAGGAGATAAGGGGGTATGACGCTCCATCTTTCAAGGGCTTCTCCCGAATGATGAAGAGCTAAGTAAGCTCATACCCATCTCACCTGGATGGTCTCTCCAAGCCTAAGGTGAAGCTCTCCAAAGCTCATGGCCTTTCTCATGCCACCGATCTTGATGATCTCTCTAAGGTGAAGCTCCTCAAAACTCATGGTCTTTCTCTCTCTCAGATGAAGTTCTCCATGGCCTTTCTCTCATAAGCTCCAAGCTCAAGCTCCATGGCCAAATAAGCTCTCCAGACCTCCGTATATGACATCTTCTTGAAGCTAGCTCTCCTCCATGATCATCAAAAGAGCTCAAGAGAGCTCTTTCTTCTCCATGGGAGCTCAAGAGTGCTCCTCCATCTCCAAGAGAGACACCACCCCAAGAGAGCTTATGATGAAGGTCCAAGAGGGCTCCAAGCTCCAAGTGAGCTCAGAGTATGAAGGCCTTTCTCTCATATTTTTATACATACCCTCTTCATTTGAAAATATTTCCTATCCACTACATTCTTGGTCAGTTTTAGCATGTGATGTTTGGATGGATGAAATTTTAAAATAGAATAGTTTTTCTTTTTATTTACTATTTTATTCATATTTGATGGATATAAAAAAATAATAAATGTGAATGGATAAGGAAGTATTTTGGACAATAAATAGGAAGGTATATTTAGACATGAGGGTTGTTTGTGGGATTTTATAAGTACAATGTTGATTCTAAGATTTGTCCCTCTTAGAGATCTGGACGGATCATGATCAACGAATGAGATGTGTTTCGGTTAAACATCTGATTAGGAAAAGATTCAGTGTTGTGAGCATCATCTTCTTCTCGGATGGCAAACGCAAACTTCAAGCCTTCAAGGATCGTTCTTCGTTGAGATCAAGATCTACGAAGACAAAAGGGGGCAGGCGCTCGTGCCTCGGGTAGCTCCGATGCACATGTTAGTGAGGATAAGAGCGTAGTGAAGAAGAAGACGGAGAAGATTGAAGGGAGAGAGTTTGGTAAGGAGTGTATCATATGAAAGGATTCAGTCCCCTGCACATTCGTATCTTCATCTTTTCTATAGCCCCAGGGGAGCGATGGGGATGATTTCGACCTTTATCACAACATTCCCAGCTGTTATCAAGATGTTCTCCACTGATGCTTGGTGGTGATTTCGACCATCACCATGACATGTAGGAGACCTGCAATCTCATACACCTATGATCTTTTTGTTAGTTAGCTTTAAATTATTAGATGAATAAATTAAGTTAATGTAGCAAAAAGTCACATGCAAATTTGTTGAACCATTGCAATGATTTCTTATGAAACATTGCATTGTTTAAATGAAACATTGCATTGTCTAAATTGAACCATTGCATTTTGTCATAATTGAAATGAACCATTGCATTGTTTCATTTAAATCATTGAATCTTTTCATTTGGAAATTTATAAATATGATAGATTGGAGAGAATTGAGTATGAGTGAATAATCATTCTTTTATTTTCTCTTCACTATTGTTCTTTGCTACAAACATTACTTTCTTCTCTCTTTCTTGGGAATTTCTGTGATTATTGGCATAGGAATTGTTACTTGGCTTTGTTAATCCTAGAGGATTTTGTCACAACTCGGCAACAACTAAGTGGGGACAAATAATCCTTAAGGATAACATTATTCAAGTGTGCAAAGCCATTCCTCTTGTTTTGATATTCTCCTTCACATTTTTTCTAACAATCTTAAGGATTATTTGATCAATATGGAGGCAATAAAAGGAGACAACGTGTTCAACAAGATGTTCAGTCCTGAAATGTTCAAGTTCGATCGATTTGATGGTACCAATTTCACTCGATGGAAAGACAAGATATTATTCCTATTAAATGAAGTTAGTGTTGCTTATCTACTAGAAAAAAATCTACCACCTCTTCCTGAACCAAGCAATGAGGATACTGAATCCATGGAAGCTTCAAGGAAGAAACGCGAAGAAGATGAAGTTCGTTGTAGAGGATTCATTCTTAATTCATTATCAGATCGGTTGTAATGATCACTTCCGGGAGAAAAAATCACCTCAAGAATTATGGAAAGCTTTGGAGAGCAAATATACTTCTGAAAAACAAGGTACGGATAGATTTTTAAGTATGAAATTTTTTGAATATCAAATGGATGAAAATAAGTCAGTTATGAACAAAGTGGATGACTTACTTGTTTTAGTTTCAAGGTTGAAAGATTTAAAAGTGAAAGTTTCTGAATCACTCCAAGTGGTTGCTATAATTGCCAAACTTCCTAGCACTTGGAATGATTATAGAAAGAAATTATTACATATTTCTGAAGAACTCAGTCTGGATCAACTTATAAAGCATATCCGGATTGAGGAAGAAACTCGCATACGTGAGAAAAGGTTTGCCTTAGAGCCTGTTTCAAAAGTGAATGTAATTGAAACTAAGACAAGTAAGAAAAGGAAGCATGCTGATGTTGCAAGTGAGAATTCTTCCAACACAAAAGAACAAGACATGTTTCTTTTGTGGAAAGAAGGGTCATTTCAAAAAGGAGTGCAGATTTTACAAACGCCTTAAAGATGGTAAGGATCATAAACAAAAGAAAGTGAATCTTATTGAAAACTCTGCTGAAATTGTTGCTATGGTTTCTGATTTGGAAATAAGTATGATTACTGAATGTAATATGACAACAATTGAAAAAGCCACGGATTGGTGTTATGATTTGAGAGCAACTATTCATATTTGCAACAATAAAGACTTATTCAAAACTTATGAAGTTGTCGCAAATGATGAATATGTACTTATGGGAAACAATAATCCAGCCAAAGTGCAAGGTAAAGGAGTTGTAGAAATTCAATTTACATCAGGAAAGAAAGTACTATTGACCAACATGTTCCATGTTCCGGATGTAAGGAAGAATTTGGTTTCTGGAAGTCTCCTATGCAAGAAAGGTCTCAAGGTTGTAATTGAAGCAGAGAAGATAATCATTTCAAAAAATGGTGTATTTGTTGGACAAGGATATTCTTGTAATGGCATGTTCAAATTGAGTATTAATAAAAATGTTATTTCTGCTTATATTGTTGATCTAATTATGATTTGTGGCATGCTAGATTATCACATCTTAATTCTAAATATCTTAGATGCATGTCTAAAGAAGGTTTAATACCAAGAATTAATCATAATAATTCAAAATGTGAAATATGTTTGAAGGCAAAAATGACTAAGAAACCTTTTCCTAAACATGAAAGAACAACCCAAGTGCTTGAACTAATTCATTCCGATATTTGTGAACTTAATGGTCATCTAACTAGGGGTGGAAATAGATATTTCATTACTTTTATAGATGATCATTCTAGATTTACTCATGTACACTTAATGAAAACAAAAGATCAAGCATTTGAGATGTTTAAAAGTTATAAAGCATTAATTGAAAATCAATTTGAAAAGAAAATTAAAATATTAAGAAGTGACGTGGTGGGGAATACTTCTCAATTGAATTTTCTGAATTTTGTGAACAACATGGAATAATTCATCAAGCAAGTGCTCCAGATACACCACAACAAAATGGTTTGGCTGAAAGAAAAAATTGAACTTTGGTGGATATGATTAACTCTATGCTTATGCATTCAAAATTACCAATAAATTTATGGGGGGAAGCTTTATTGATTGCATGTCATATTCACAATAGAATACCATCAAAGAAAACTAGAATATCTCCATATGAATCTCTAAAAGGTAGAAAGCCAAACTTAAGTTATATTAAAGTGTGGGGGTGTGTTGCATACTATCGGGTAAATGATCCTAAAAGAACAAAATTAGGACCAAGAGTTTTAAAGAGCATCTTTGTTGGTTATGCAGAAAATTCTAAAGCTTATAGGTTATTGGACTTAGAGTCTAATATTATAGTTGAATCTAGAGATGTTGATTTTCTAGAAACCAATTTTCTTTATGATTCTAGTAAAACTAGTAATAATCAAAATAACACAACAAAAGATGATAATCATGGTTCTAGTTCTTTGAATAAAAGAAAAGATGTTGAACCTTGTAACATCCCAAAATTTCCTAAGTAAAATTCAGTAAATTTTTGAAATTTTAAATGAGGTTAATTAACTTAAATCAGATTAATTATTATTAACCTCGAAGCTAAAGAAAAACAGAATTTAATGGACCGAAATCCATCCTCGCAGTTATAGGGCCGAGAGAAGGCCTTATTGGGCCAGGCCAGAGTTACATAGAATAGTTGGAGATGGATAGTCTGCCGAGTTAGATTAATTAAACCAGAGATTAATTAAATATTAATTAATCCAGATTAATTAAGTAGGAATATCAGACAAAAGTTAGAGTCCCGATAAAGTAGATCTGGCCGAGTCAAAAGCCGAGATACATGGATCTGGGTCGGGAGAAGAGACGACCCGTGATGCTACAGTCAGCTTGTGTCACGGGGGTCGTCTGACCCGGGATTCCCAGATCTGGGTCAAAAGAATTATTGATAATTATTTATAAGATAATATTATCAAATAGTGATGTGACATAAAGTAAAAGATAATATTATTTATTAAATTCTTTTTATAAGATAAAGTATTATAATAGTTTATTTAATGAAAAGATTATTTAAATAAAATAATAATAATAATAAAATAATAAATTAAAACTCACATCTGCCTATTTTCAACTCTCTCTCTCTCTTTCTCTCTTTTTCTCTCTTTTTCTCTCACGATCAGAGAAAGCACACCGCCTTCTCTTTTTCTCTCGTGAGTTCAGCCCGCTCTCAGCGCCTTCTCTCCGCCTTCACGCTCGGCCAGCCTACCGCCCACCTCCCTTGCTTGCCGACCAGTCGCCCAGCGCCCGGCCGTACGACGAGCTTCTCGCCACGCCATGCGGTGTTACAGATTCTTGTTGGGCGGCTGCGGCCAGTACTTCCACCGGCTCGGTCAAGCCCTCATTTGGCCACAGCTCAACAGTGAGCTCGAGCCACTTCAGCCCCCTTTTTCTCCCATTGTGAGCTTCTAAGAGCAACCCTACAATTAACTAGCAAATTGGAAGATTAAATTGGGCAAGCCCAAATTGAATTCATGAATCTAGGGTTGGAGATGGGTGATAAATTATGCATGTATAGGAGCTATGAATGGTGTAGATGTTGCCATGTATTATAGAATGTTAATTAAGTTGATATGTGTGAATGATTGTATATTTTCGGGGCCCGATAAATAGAGGAGGTGCTACCGAAATTTCGACGATTTCCTTATATTATTCATGTCATTTCTAGCAAGCCATTACCTCAAGGAAAGCATGTTAGAGGCCCTTTAATTTCCAAGAAATACATGCTCAAGTTTTCCAAATTAGGTTAGTGATGTAAATGAGTATAGTTAGTAAGAAAAGTTAATTTCGTATTCTTATCGTATTCTAATTAGTTTAATTAGAGTACGAGTTAGGAATATGACCTTCGTATTTATAGTTTTCATATTTCAATGATCAGGAAAGGGCAAAGGCAAGTCCGCCGTTGCCGAAGGACCAAGCCAGACTTAAACTCGGACCAGACTCAGGTGAGGGGAACTACTTGTACAGTTCACTTGTTTTACCGTATTTTTATACAATATAGATTTCAGTTTTGAAAAGCATGAACTAGGAGTTTTATGAAAATTTCTAGAGTTTTATAAACCCATTTCATGCTTAGTATTATGTAACAGAAAAGAGAAACAAATACAGAAACAGATAGATTACACTTTATCGATATGCTTGTATGGGCCACTGGTGGCTCGTGTAGAGCCAGAGAGTACGGCATTAGGTTAGCAGAGGGGTGATTTAAATTCTGATTTTAAGTCCGAACTATCTGTTTTTAAAACACTTCCATTTTATAAAAATCAAAACCCCTTTTCCATCCTTCTGGGGTGCCTAGTGTACGTATATATAGTCGACCTCGAGTATCAGATATATTCGTTTGTCGCTGGTCATACAGTATTGAAGTGGATGTGTAGTCTGAGAATTAGTCTTGTGTTTATCAGATGATGCCACATTCCTCACCTTCTAGAGATAGAGTCCATCTCAGAGAGAGAGAAGACACAGGTACAGATTACCCAGGGGAAATGTCGGTTTCATAAATAATTCAGAAGACAGAGAAATAGAAAATCAGAAATGCATATATAAGAGAATACATTGATCAGCATTTACTTGCTCAGTATTTAGCACATATTTCAGTATTTAAATTCAGTCATTTTCTATACATGTTTTTATACGTCAGATTTACAGTTTTACTTATTATACGGATACATTTTACACCCGACAGATATGTTCCCAACTCACTGAGCTCCAGTAGCTCAGCCCCCTCTTTTTTGACATTGTGATTGCAGGCGATAGACAGGAGACCATATAGAGGGTCGTCTGATCGCGAGTTAGTGGAGATGTCCTGTAACTGGCTCTGACTCCGCGTCTAGTGTTATGTTATTTAATTATGAGTGGTTGTGAGACTTTAAGTTTATGACAATATTTATTTTGTGTTGTATTAAACCATATTGAGTTTGAGATTTAATGTATTCAGTATGTTTTTCATAGCTTCCGCATATTATTAATTTTACAGATAATTAGTAGTTTACAGCCTTAGGTTTAGGGTTCATCCCCTTAACCTGGCTGGTGTGACACCTGGGTCCTGAAAAGAATAAGGGTGTTACAAACCTTCTCTTGAACCTAGAAGAAGTAAAAGGGTTCGAAAAGAAAGGAATTTAGGTTCGGACTTTATCTCTTCTCAAGCTATAGTCTTTTTAGTTGAAGGAACAAGAATTTGTGTTTTAAATACAATACCAATAACACCTAATACAGAAGAGGATCCTAAAATATTTAAAGAAGCTATGGCTTCAAGAGATTCCTCATTTTGGAAAGAGGCAATTAATAATGAAATGGATTCTTTACTTGCTAACGGCACTTGGGTATTGACTAATTTACCTCCTAGTTCTAAACCTACTGGTTGCAAATGGGTGTTTAGAAGAAAATATAACACAGATGGAACACTTCAAACATTTAAAGCTAGACTAGGAGCAAAAAGAAGGAATAGACTAATTCGATACATATGCACCTGTTGCGAGGATTACATCAATAAGATTGTTGTTTGCATCATCCTCGATATATGACTTGCATGTTCATCAAATGGATATTAAAACGGCATTTTTAAATGGTGATCTTGATGAGGAAATTTATATGGAACAACCCGAAGGGTTTGTGCTTCCAGGAAATGAACATAAAGTATGCAAACTAATAAAATCTTTGTATGGATTGAAACAAGCTCATAAACAATGGCATGAGAAATTTGATAAGGTGATATTATCAAATAATTTCATATATAATGAAGCGGATAGATGTATTTATTCCAAATTCACAAAAGATCATGGTGTGATTGTATGTTTATATGTTGATGATATGTTGATTATTAGTACTAATATGCAAGGTATAAAAGAAACTAAAGAATATTTAACTTCACAATTCAAAATGAAAGATTTGGGTGAAGTTGATACTATCTTAGGTATTAAAATTAGAAAACATTGTGGGGGTTATGCGTTATGTCAATCTCATTATATTGATAAAATTCTTTCTAAATTTAGTCATTTAAATGTGAAAGAATTTAATACCCCATATGATGTTTCAATTAAGTTGACTGAAAATATTGGAAAATCTATAAGTCAACCAGAGTATGCAAGTGCAATTGGGAGCTTAATATATGCAATGCATTGTACTAGACCGGATATTGCATTTGCAGTGGGTAAGTTATCAAGATACACACATAATCCAAGTAGTGAGCATTGGAAAGCTATTGGTAGAGTTTTTGGTTATCTTAAAAGAACAAAAACTCTTGGATTATTTTACTCCAAATTTCCTTCAGTATTAGAAGGGTACAGTGATGCAAGTTGGATATCTAGTGTAAAAGACAAGGATTCAACTTCTGGCTGGATATTTACATTAGCCGGTGGAGCTATTTCTTGGGCTTCTAAGAAACAAACTTGCATCACTCATTCAACAATGGAATCTGAATTTATAGCTCTTGCAGCAGTAGGCAAAGAGGCAGAATGGTTGAGAAATCTTTTATTAGATATAAAGTTGTGGCCACAACCGATGCCAGCTATCTCTTTTCATTGTGATAGTGAAGCAACAATGTCTAGAGCTTTTAGTAAAATTTACAATGGAAAGTCTAGACATATTTGTTTAAGACATGAATATATAAGACACCTATTATCTAATGGCATCATAACAGTTGTCTATGTTCGGTCTAAAGAAAATCTTGCTGATCCATTAATAAAAGGACTCTCGAGAGATATAGTAGCTAGCACTACAAGTGCGATTGTGCGATGGGTCGAAAGCAATTTTAATTTGTCATTAATAATAGGAACCACACCTTTGTTATTGCTTAGCAATTCTAAAGGTTTAAGAGGTAATAACAAATTATTGATGATTGATAAGCAAGCACTTGCTAAATTAATTAGTGCTTATGTAATAGAGGGTGAGTATTTTGGTACTCTTAATGAAGTAAATGTTTGGTTTACGAACAATAAAACTTCACCTATGTAAACACGTGAAGTGGTGCCGCTTCAATCAAAGTTTGAGAGAGTTACAAACTTTGTAAGTGTTTATGAAATAGGAGGTAGCACAAGGCCATATTAGTGGTGCTAAAGCTCACGGTGATTGAAAGAAGAAAGGCTTGTTGTTCATGTGTGTGATATATCTAATTTTGACACAAAAAGGAATCTAGGTTTAAGCTAAGTAATAGGCACCTTTGATTTCGTTAGAATTTTGATATATTTACACTAAAATAAAAGTTAAAGTCGAAAGACACTTTTATTTATGCATGAAACATGTTCTCCTAATATTTTAAAGCTAAGTGGGGGATTGTTAGTTAGCTTTAAATTATTAGATGAATAAATTAAGTTAATGTAGCAAAAAGTCACATACAAATTTGTTGAACCATTGCAATGATTTCTTATGAAACATTGCATTGTTTAAATGAAACATTGCATTGTCTAAATTGAACCATTGCATTTTGTCAAGATTGAAATGAACCATTGCATTGTTTCACTTGGAATGAAACATTGCATTGTTTCATTTAAATCATTGAATCTTTTCATTTGGAAATCTATAAATATGATAGATTGGAGAGAATTGAGTATGAGTGAATGATCATTCTTTTATATTCTCTTCACTATTGTTCTTTGCTACAAACATTACTTTCTTCTCTCTTTCTTGGGAATTTCTGTGTTATTATTGGCATAGGAATCGTTACTTGGCTTTGTTAATCCTAGAGGATTTTGTCACAACTCGGCAACAACTAAGTGGGGACAAATAATCCTTAAGGATAACATTATTCAAGTGTGCAAAGTCATTCCTCTTGTTTTGATATTCTCCTTCACATTTTTTCTAACACTTTTTGGACGCCCGAGATCAGGCCTTGTGTCAATGGAGATTTCATACAATAAATTGATAGGGCGATCAAATAACGAAATAAAGTGTAATAATTTTTGTTTTAATTATCATTATCATGATTTGTATAATAATAAGATAGGGTAGTATGATAACAAATAAATGAAAGATAATCACAGCTATTAGTTTATTTTATATAAATATTAATAGATGTCATCAGAATTTAATAAATCTTTAATTCTCTCTAAAAAAAACATAACTATGAATTTTTAAATAAGTCTTTTTTCTTTTCAAACATATTTACGTGGTTCCATTCCATAAAATATAAAAACAAAGGTTGTCCTGTCATGACTATAGTGTGTGCATGTATTAATTTAACAAAACTTATTTTTGAAAATATAGATAAACTATTGGGTAAACATACTCAATCACTAGGATGCCTTGAGAAGCTTGGAAGGCAAGTCAAGTGAGGTACGAAACCTAAAGGTTGGTGAAGCATGGGACCCGAGGAGATAAGGGGGGGATGAGGCTCCATCTTTCAAGGGCTTCTCTCTGGATGATGAAGAGCTAAGAGCAACTTTAATGGTTTGAGTCTTCCAAAGACTCAATACCCATGCTACCTCATCAACCCATTAACCTGTTATACATTAACCTCTCCCCCATAATGGTTGAGTTATCCATTATACTATAATATGGAATATGAGACCCACTATCATATCATTCACCATTGCAATTTTTCATAATAAACATTTCATTAAAATGTATTTATCTCATAAAAATGGTTTAATATTTAATAAAAATAGATAGTATATATATGAAAAAATTCCATATTTTTAAAATAAAATATTAAAATATTTCATAAATAAAAAACATATTAATTAAAATTACATAAATAATCAAATTATATAGCAATAAAAGTAGAATGCATTAAAAATACAAGAGATAAATACAAAATATTATATTTGGATTTTATAACATTACACATCAGACGATGATTCTCAAGTTGTTCAACATTCATGTGGCTAGATCCATGGTGAGAATTTGATGATCAGCAACCATTTCAAAAGATGCCTTCAAACTCTGCAATTTGGCTAATTTTTCTTTTCCCCATTCTCGTAATTCAACCCACTTTTCTTCAAATTTTTTATCCACATTTTTATCGGTGACGCTTGACTTCCCTTTTCTCTTCGCCTTTGCCTTTGCTTTTGTCGCTTTCTGACCGATGGAGCGAACTTCACACTCATTGTCATCTATATTGAGACTTGTATCTGCATTAGATAAAGATGTGTAGCCACTGCTTTCATTGATCTTTGTCTCTTTGAAGACCTTAGAAGAGGAGTGTTGGCTTTCCGTTTTGGATCATCTTTTAACATCACCCAAACATGCTCATGGTAAAAATATTTTTACGATTATGATAATATAGAGCACGAGCATGTTCCTTCAACTGGTCATCACTCCATCCGCTATGGTGCTCTCCTTCCAATTTGTTGTATACCTAGTTGAATTCATTAACAATTGGAAGCATCCAGTACCAATGTTGTTTACAGCTAGTTTGTTTTCTTCTTGGACCAGATTTTCGAATTCCATTGAAGTATTCAGTTACTCGTTTCCAAAACGTCTTATCATTTTGGCCAATACCTACAATGCTATCACTTGAGATTGCAAGCCATGCACTCACAAGCATTTTATCATCTTCTATACTCCACGGTTGACGTTTTTCTGCTTGCTCTTCATGCTCTTCTCCATCTATGACGATATTCTCAATTCCTTATTGTGTGGAGTAAAGAGGAAAATGAGAGTCAGAAAATGAACCTGTTTCCGTTGTGTTTTGATGCTCGGTATAAGAAGCTCCATTCAAATTTGTGGATCATTTGTAGGAATTGGAATGTCACCCATTTTTGCATTGGGAAACTAATTGGCCATGAACAGATTAAAAAAACCCTATCCCGAATACGTAGGATAAGAATATGAAAAACCTGGTTGATTTTGGACATTTGGAAGAAAGTATGGATGATTTTGTGGAGGTGGAAATTGAAAATTTTGCATATTTGGTGGGGGAAAAATAGGGAGAATTTTGAGAATTTTGAAAATTATTTGAATTTGGATTTTGTGAAGATGAGGAAGTATTTCTATCTATAAGTGGGAGATTGAAGAAGAATGGAGAAGAAGTGGAAGAAAAAGAATGAAGAAGTGGTGGAAGATTAGATGAGAATATGGATATATTTATAGAATTTGATATTTTAAAATAATAATAAATAAATTATTAAATAAATGACTGCAACCGTCTTTTAACAACGGTTATGTTAATTTTAAAAAAAAATCATCGAGTATTTTGTTTTAAAAATAATGAATATTTTTTAAAAAATAAAAGTGCAACGGTTGCTTTGTTTAAAAAAATATTTAAAAAAAAGGTAAGAGTGGGGCCCACCAATTGAGAGCTCAATGGGGATTAAGCGCTAAATCCCCACTGAGCGCTCCTAATGGCCACTCAATGGATTGAGAGCTCAATGAGCGGTATATTGAGCGCCATTAAAGTTGCTCTAAGTAAGCTCATGCCACTTGGATGGTCTCTCCAAGCCCAAGGTGAAGCTCTCCAAAGCTCATGGCCTTTCTCATGCCACCTACCTCGATGATCTCTCTAAGGTGAAGCTCCTGATCAAAGCTCATGGTCTTTCTCTCTCCCAGATGAAACTCTCCATGGCCTCTCTCATGAGGTCCAAGCTCAAGCTCCATGGCCGAGTAAGCTCTCCGTAACTCCATGATCAACTACATGTTCATCTTCTTGAATCTATCCCTCCTCCATGATCATCAAAAGAGCTCAAGAGTCTCCTCCATCTCCAAGAGAGCCCAAGCCCCAAGAGAGCTTATGATGAAGCTCCAAGAGGGCTCCAAGCTCCAAGTAAGCTCCAAGTATGAAGGCCTTTGTCTCATGAAGAGAACTCCAAGCCTTCATGGTCTTTCTCCAAGCTCATGAAGAGCTCCCAAGCCTTCATGGTTTTTCTCCAAGCTCCATGGTGAAGCTCCTCCAAGCTCCAAGGTCCAACCTCTTATTCATAGGACCACCATGGGGCAAGGCTGTGGTGAAGCTCTTTCAAGCCCCAAGCTTATCTACATGGCCTTTGTTTGGCTTCCATGAAGCTCCATGAAGCCCTATGAAGCTTCTGCCCTTATTAAGGTTGTCATGAAGCCACGCTTCTATCATTGAGCATCAAGCTTGCTCTTCTTATCTCCATGAAACCCATATGATTATTAAGGGATGATGTACACTTCTCAAAAGAGGATCTTGTAATCAACCACTATATAGTGGATTTGCTCTCGTGATTGGAGTCATGTGGTTTTCTCCCTGAATTTACAGGATTTTCCATGTCAATCTAGAGTTCCCTTAACTATAAGTCTCAACCGTTGGGTGAAATCAAGGCTAATCTTTTGGAAAAATAAAAATTTACAATGAGAAAATAAAAACAAAATTTGCAATGATAACAAAAAGAAGTTTGAGTAGGGACAAATAGCAGCTGGCCCAAAATTTCCTTCTACAAAAAATTATAAATAAACATATGTAATGGTCTTAAACCCAACTTCCTATATCTAACTAAATATATAAATTCATATCACATGTGACTTTATATGCAACCAAACACATTGCCAAATAACTAAAATTGCAGCAACATCCATATACCTTTCTTGTATAAAAAAAGGAAAATGTAGGGACAAACCTCAGGAAATTTACACACATCCCTTACAAAGTGCTTAATCTCATATATATATATACAGAGGTGTTAGAGTCAAGCCAGCCGCAAATGCTGTCGACCCACTCTAAAACCCAAAACCAAACCAAAAAAAAAAAAAAAAAAACTAAAAGCCCAACACTAAAACCCATCCTTGGCTGAGTGTTAGAGTGGGCCGGCCGCAAATGCGGCCAGCCTGACTCTAACATTTGTGTGTGTGTATATATATATATTAAAAATGTTAAAGTGCGGTCGGCCGACCCACTCTAACACTCATTTATATGGGTGGGGGTTTGGTTGCTTTTAAATTTTTTTTGGGGTTGGGTGTTAGAGTGGGTCGGTTGCAAGTTATATATATATATATATATATATATATATATATATATATATATATATATATATATATATATATAGGGTAATGTTAGTATAGGGCCGGCCTTAACACTATTTATTTAAGGTCGCCTCCCATTTGGCCACTTGCACAGTGTTTTAAGGATTTCCAACCGTATGGATGGAAAGAACATTGAAAAATAAGCTAGCATGTTAATTTTCATACAATTTGAGAACTTGTAGGGTCTTCATCTTAACGGGTGAAAATTTATAAAAATCCTACCGGTTTAGAATTTCACCCGTTAAGATGAAGACCCTACAAGTTCCCAAATTGTATGAAAATTGACATGCTAGCTTATTTTTCGATGTTCTTTCCATCCATACGGTTGGATTTGGAAAAAATACTCTACAAGTGCCTCAAAATGAGACGACCTTAAATAAATAGTGTTAAGGCCGGCCCTATATATATATATATATATATATATATATATATATATATATATATATATATATATATATGTTGATATTAGGATTCGCTCTTTCTAGTGACCAGAGTAGTTCTGATCAACCAAGGAGAGCGATCGGTGAAGGTTGGAATTTTTCAAGAGATTTCAAAGAAGAGATCGGTTCTGATTAATGATTCTTCTTCTTCTTCATACAACTCCGTAGGATTAACGCCTCCTTCCGAAATCGATCTTTGGTGGTCAAGCCTTGTAGAGAGAGAACACTGTGGGGATAAGAGGTCTAAGCGCTCATGCTTGGGGGGAGTCTCTGAAGCTTAAGTTTGTGACTCAAAAGGGAGAAGAGAGAGAGAGGGGGCAAGAGGGAGAAAAAAAAAGTACTCAAAGAGATATCAATTGGTAGATTGATTGCCCCTCTTGAACATGAGTTGACGACCTCTTTTTATTCTCTTGGAACCCCTTATCTACCAGCTACCAACGCCCTCTAGAATTCATCCCCACTGTCGAGTGGTCAGGCGGTTATTTTGACAATTGGGCATTCATATCAACACTCATGATCATGCTACATGTTTTTAGTTATTTTCCCCATAACACTTGCCCCCCCAACTCTTTATGCCAACCAATTCTCAGCTCATTACCTCCTGGAGAGTTCGGCTATCGACTAATGACATGATTTGATTAGGAAGGAATTCGGCTACTCAACTACCAGCTACTTTTTAGGATGCAATCGAGCTAATATGGTTGCCGCTTTGTATTGACTTCGATTGACGAGTTATGACTTTCGATGGACACGGCATCCCAACTTTCGAAGTGCGTTCGTCTGAAAAGTAATGGTGAAATTCAGCGGAGGAGATCATTGGCGCTACTCCTCATAGGATCATCTCGAAGCATCCATAGATATTGGCCCACGTGTCACTCATTACTGGGTGTGTCCATTTAGTGAGTCTTTTGAGTTGTCTAATTCTAACTAAGTACTCTCAGGGAAGCACGTCTGCGAGTACCATCTATAAACAAGTCTGTAGAGGGCTAAGGTTTTATTTTCGTCATCCTCGTTTTCTTCTTTACCAACGCTTGAGAAAATCTTTTAACTCTTCACAGAGCAATCCACTTTTGTCTTCCCTAACCGAGGCAATGAAAGTTCTTCCCTTAGTCTCTAGGGAACAGGGTACCGTTGTCGAGTCAGTAATCTGTTATTTGAATTTCCTGAATCTCGTCCAAGCAGGAAACAACTTTGCTATTCTTCCTCCCTTTAGGTTTAGACTTCCGAACCCTAGGAAGTGAGTCAATTCCCCTCCACTTGGGAAGTTGGCCGTATATGTAGAATCCTTCCTGGTCGGTCTCTGACTTCCTTTTCCTCCGTTGTTTTGTGAGATTTTGTCTTTCCATAACATGACTCCCACACAGCTTGTCCCGAACTCATGGAGGTTGTGTGTTCATTATTCAATTTCTTTGGCACGATCTCGAGCCCTCCTTTCATTAGCTCTATCTTCACTTTTATTTGAAAAAGCATCCATACTTCAAGGATTGGTACTATTTTGTCGCTCGACTTCGTAGAGCTTTTCTAGTTAAAGGCCATTCTATTATTCACAACTATAAGTCAGGGTTCTTTTTTTATCTCTTGTGAAACCTGGTGGACAGTCCCGACTTCTTGGGACCCCCTAATGTTGACCCTTCTTTCAATGCGGAGATGTCACTCGCGAAGGAGGAACAATTGGCCTTCCTCCAAAGTAGAGGGTTCTTTTGCTAGTTTCGTTATTGTAGAGAACCTTCATAGAGCAAGGTTCTTCCTTCTGATAGGTAGGATGCCCTCCATTTTATAAAATCAGTTGGGCCTTTTAATTCAAACGTAACTAACGGGCCAAACTTATGTTTGTAGGGGACCTAATGGACCGACAGCTACTCATCCATGGTTTGAAGAAAAAATCGGGGAGCTCGCCCAGCTCATCCGCTCCAGGTTGAGGCAAGCCTCCTGCTAAGGAGCAGTCGAGCCTGTCGAAAATCGTCTAGGGCTTTGCCCAAGGCTTTGGTTGAGTTGGCAACCCAGAAAGCCGAGGAAATAAACACCTCAACAAATATGGCTCCAAGACCTCGGCGTCACCGAGTAGTGTTGCTGGTGGAGTCAGACTCTAAGCTGGACACTTCGTCGATAGCGCCAGTTCTGATCATTGCTTCAGGGTCAGGAAGTCCCTCATGTTCTAAGGGTAACCTTCCAACCTCTAGCGCTGTCAAAGTGAAGTCCTTCACCGATGACGTAGTCGTTGTCGAGGCCTTCGAGGCCATTCTTCTGGAGTTGGACCTTGCAACTTTGCGAGGGCTCAAGAGGGAAGAAAAGGTCTCATGGTTGACGCCGGCCGGGATGAAGATATGATTATTATACCGCCTGAATATCCTATCGCTAGCATTGCTGCCCAACTCCATTTCCTTCTAAAGTTTTTACAGAAACTACTTGTTCTTTGTTCATCTATACGTGTTTCCCCTAGACATAACAAGGTTAGATTAAAAGAATTAATCATTGAGACTGTGAATGGACTAGGAATGAGAAGGAATGGGAATGAAAACTGTGTTTGGTTGGAAGAGATTATAAGGGTAGTTCATTGGGAATGGGAAAAAGAAAAGAAGAAATTGTGATAAGATGACTCTTATAACTTTTATTTAAATAAATAATATTATATATAATAATGATGTGTGTTAAATGGTAACTAATTAAAATAATAATATTATAATTAATTAATTATTATAAATTAATATTTAAATGACTATTTTTTATAATTATTGTAATTAAATATTTAATTTTAAAAAGATATTATGTAGATAATATAAGCCGTCATTAATGGAGATGAACCGTTATTATATTTAATTTAATTTTGATATTTAATTAACTATTTTTTTTCCTTCTGCTCCGACCTCGCAAGGTCTAGAGTGCTCCAGCCGCTAGATCACAGCCTCGCACTCGCCCTCACCACACCTATCCATGAGCGCGGCGAGGAACTTCCACTCCCATCCGATGGCGAGGAACTTCCACTCCAGTCTCGTCTGGCTAGGAGAAGATGAGGCGGTTGAGGATCGTCAGTGCTTTGAAGTCCTCGCCATCTCATTTGCTTTCCGGGGCAAAATCGTCAAATACCGGTCCGAGAATCAGCATTCTACCAAATTTTGGGCAGATTGTCATTCCCTCCTATCCAGTTTCACATTCCCTTCCGATAACCCTCTCATTCCCATACCTGTACACCTAAACAAGGGAATGCCCCCGTGTAAGGCATGATTCCATTCCATTCCCTTCCCATACCTGCGAACCAAACGCCACCTGAGAGTATTCGACTTACACCCCTGCAGTTCCACATTATCTTGTTCATTAATTACAGACCTCAAGATTGTTTTGTGGTTCTTTTCTAGGCTCTATTTGTCTTTTTTTTCTGAATTTTTCCAACCTCTATTGAGCTTATTTTCCCATATCCTTACTCTCTTGGGCTTGTGCTCACTTCTAACTCCATATCAATTCCTCCATTTGGTGGTTCTTCATCCTCAGACATTTCTTCCTCCATTAAGGACTCTGTTTCTCCTTTTTCCAATTCTTTGTTCACCCTGTTAACCAAGTCCAAATGAACATGATTATAGTTTATTGTAATACCCAAATTAGTCTCTCTATTATACCAAATCGGGCCTTTTGGTTCTCTATTATAATTTGAGTCCTGGGGTCCCTCTACTTTCACAATTGAGAAATGTCAGTCCCTAAAGGCACATTTAAAGGCTTGTTAGTTCCTTAAGTTTACGAAGGGAGGGACTGACATTTCTCAATCGTGAAAATAGAGGGACCTCTAGGGCTCAAATTCCAAAGGGTCGATTTGGTATAGGGACTAATTTGGGAATTAGACCAAGTTATTTGTTTACCTTAACTTGGGGTTGGATCTGCTTCCTTATTTACTAAATTTATTTCCCCTTCTTCATCTAGTGACGTAATCATTGTTTGGCTTCCAATTGTGCCTGTTATGCTAGGTGGCCTTTCCTTTTTCTTCTCCTCTCCATTGTGGCCCTTCATCTTCATAAGGGATCTAATTGTCTCTCCTTTGCTTGGTGGATGGTCCACATGGTTCCACTTGTCCTTGTAGGTTGACCAAGAAGGTTCGCAAAGGTGATCGTGGCCTACGTGGCCTCTGAGACCCTCCACACTAAGCTCCTTAGAACTATAAGATTTGACAAAGTTTAGAGTGCAACCAGCTGCCATACATCGGGTGTGGCCTCCATGTGTCGAACACCCAACATCTCTTCCGCGTGACTGGGTGGCCATATGGTTGTCATTCGTTGGTTCTTCAGAACGGTCGATCAGTGCGTGCTCTTCCTCCATCGTGCACGAGACCACTATAGAACGACCTACGCTCGTCCTCGGTGGTTTAGAGGTGACTATTCCTCTTCCTCTTTCTCTCCCTTGCCAGTGCTTCACCACCATCCATGGCCCAAAGTCGCAGTCCTCCTCCTTTGTGCTTCTCTAGGCCACTTCACTTGGTGCTTAGGCCTGCGGAGAACCTGTACTTCGAAGAGATGCATCGATGCCCTCAGTCAAAACGACATTCCCTTTCAGATCTGAAGTTTTTGACCTAGTGATACCTGAGGGACACCCAGGATATTCTGCATTGTAGGCCTCGACACTGTGACCTATGACATCACACTTGTAACAAAATATAGGCAACTTTTTATACAATATCGCAACAAAAAATTTCGAGTTCAGGGAGCTTACCCATATCCCTCTTTTTGAGAGTTTTTTAAGATCTAGCTCGATGCACACCGATGCGAAATGAGCTCTGCTTATCTGGAGTGTCATCTGATTGATTTTGACCAGTCGACCGAAGAAGGCAACCACTGATTCCAGTATCTTTGGAGTCCAATACTCCACTGGCAAATGATGGAGTTGGACCCAGAGTATGGCTAAAGTTAACCTCTCAAATGTTGGTTGGAAATGCTCCTTCCAACAGATGAGATGGAGAACCATCCCTTTTATGGTCCACAGTCCCTCTATCAGTACTGTCTCCGCCATGCTTTCAGACGAACACCATATTAGGAAGAACCCATTCGGCAGGCCTACTAATAAAAACCCCCCATGACCGCTCTAGAGCCTAGAGAGTGTTTGTCTAGCAGTTTCAAGGGATGGGCCTTACATAGGACTTTGCCGTATAAGGTACCTCGCAACATGTCATGTGCGCAACTGAGAGCCTCCGTTTTTATGGTTATCGTATCAACAGCGATAAGTTTTAGTTTCTCTAACACCGGCCCAAGAATAAGCATCGATGGCACCTGTTCCTGTTGCCTTTGGTTTAGGGCCCGACGGAGCACATGATCACAGGTCTGAGGACACTCAGCTTTCCAGGTTCTTAGAAAAGGGTGACTTTTGACGATTAGAAAAGGGTAACCCTAAATCCAAGCTCTATATGATTCAGACTGCTCTAGCTTGCCTGCTTGATAAATTCAGGCTTATTTAGAACCCGGCAATGAGAAATCGAGAATGCAATATATTTTCATCTTCATTAGTCAAATAGATGTTAATTGTGTATTTCATAGTCTTAATTCATCGGTTTATCCAAACAAGCAAATGCAACAGCACCCCAATGGGGTAAGATAACACAAGCAAACAAAGAACGAACTGGAGAAGGGAATGAAAGCAGAATATCCATGGCGTTTTCACCTGTCTCCTAGAAATTAAGCCAAAAACCAGAAAAGATACAGAATACTCAACATGAGTTCTTGTGAAATCAACTATCAGCAGATTGCCTTGATATTAGACAACAGAAGGAAGCCCAAAACAAGAACTTTACATATGAAATAAGAAATTCCAAGATTAATTCAACCAAATCCATGATTAGATTTTGATGTGCTATATCCTTGGCTTAACGCGTCTTCCGTTGGCATCACTCCCATCCAGGACTTCATTGGTGTGGCCGCTAGAAAAAGCCGAGTGCTCTTTCACCCTGGCCACGTACTGCAAGAGTGCTGTCATGATCATGGGGCAACTGACCTTCAGGTATTCAAAACCTTCTGTTTGCATCACAGCTGCGAGAATATATAAATAAATAAATTATCACAAAAGTTTAATTCTCCGAAGTCCCACATGCATCAGTAATCAGGCAGTTTTGATCATCAAATCTTTCAGACATCAATAAATTAATTTGGATATCAAATGAGTCTCAGAATATGAGCATTAAATTAAAAAAAACCACCAATGCTGAACCTTGTGCAAACAGAGCCACCCTTTATTCACAAAAACCCAATCTAAACTTACAGAAGCCATATTACCAAAAACTCTCATACCCATCAGAGGCATTCAACAGCCAGTTTTAATTAAAAACCTGTTCAATTTTTTATATGAAGTTTGCAGTGCACCAATATTTGAAAGCAGCAAAATCAAGATCAATAGGGAAAATAAACTAAGAAGATTCCTAAGTCCACTTAAAACAACAGGTAGTAAAAGAATGAGAGAAACAATTCTGCAAAACATCACATATAATCAGTATCAAAAGGGAAACTAAACTAAGAAGATTCCTAAGTCCACTCAAAACAACAGGCAGTAAATGAATGAGAGAAACAATTCTGCCAAACGTCACATATAACAAATCAAACAATATCTTATTTTATATATAGTACTAATTAGTTAAGAAGTTCATATATTCTCTAAACTTACCAATTACATTTAGGACATAATGGTCTTATTCTTATCATCATTATTCCAAACAAGCAACAATGCAATAAACAAAATTGTTTCTCTAGAATAAGTGGATAAAGAAAACAGGGAGAAACATGATTGAAGAACAAAATCTCCCTTAAAGAAAAAGCTTCCTATGCTTAAAATCTTATAGAAGTGGGCATTGAGGATTGTGACCTCCAACGAAATTTCATAATCCATGCTGTGCCTTCTTATTTTGTTTAGCAAATAGCAACATAGATTAAACGGAACTTTAAGACCAACATTTTGATTGCATTCATGTAGATTTGGGAAACCAAATGAGAGTTAAACATATGATACCTCTAAGATTTTCAGGCAACGCAACAAATTTGAGGCAGACAGTCTTCAGCTGGTTACAATGGTGCTGCTCGGCCAGAGCTAAAGTAGTTGCCACTGTGTTGATGGCAACATCCTCACAAAGCTTCACCTCACAGAGTAGCCTAAGACGCTCCAATGCATAACGATCGGCAGCAGCAAGCAAATGTTGTGCCATTAAGGTAGAAGCCCACTTTGCATTCAGGCCAGTAAGCTCTTCCATGTCAGGTAGATGATCCCAGTATATAAAATGAAGTAAAGCCTGCAACATATTGAAGTAGAGGACATCACACACCAAAAAAATGGAATAAACAGACCCAAGACCACAAGAATGTGGTTACATGCAAGCATAACAATTTTGCGCTTCAATTATGAAGATATATGTTAGATTTTTTTTATAACACCAACTGGAGGATCATAATATCATTCAGAACTCAGCTCTTCTATGCTTAGAGATACCAGAATAAATCATCCATTGACTTGGATGGAGTAGAAGAAATTCACACCCTCTGAAGGATGACGAGCATAAAACAGTACCTTCATGAGAGTACAGAACTAATCCTTCTACTAACAAGACAAATAGTGGCAATAATCTTGAAAATCAAGAATTACATGAGTAATAATTGATTTATCTACAACAAGATACTGTAGAGCAAAAGTAGATGATTGCAAGCATAGGAGCCAATCATGTGGTAAATGGAGATACATTGTGCATGATCCCAAAACAAAAAAAATGATCTATGAGTATTATAATCTTTAAAACGCAAAAAGAGATTTTGGGGCATCAAGATAAACTCATTTTCTTACTCAGATTGTACTCCAAATTAAGACTAGCTCGGAGTGAGTGCCCAAGTTCCCAAGTACACACCCAGAGAACGGGATGTGCCTCTCACTTTCAGGCCTTCACTATTGAATAGAAGCCTGGAAAGCATATTTTCAGATTTATCTTGATATTCTTAACACCAGAGTTTTCATTAAGTTAATGCTACTCAAGTGAAAGAAAAACATAGAAAGGATATCATTAGCATCTTATTTCAATAAAACGCAAGTTCCCAAAAAAATCTGCATTGGTATGAGTAAATAGAAATGAAAGGTAGCCATATTAAAATTATCATAAAAGAAACAAAAGATGAATTTAAGGAAAAAATGGTCTTAAGGATTAGCAATGCATAACATAGGAAATTTTCACATGTACAGAAATACAGTCTAAGAAACAGGCCTACCTTAAAAACTGGAGCTTCCATATCTTCAACTTTTATGCACTGCATGTTGCGATCCTTCATTGGACCAAAAAGTTGTGCCCTAAAAACAGGTGATCGGGCTGCGAGGACCAATTTGTGGGCACTAAAAATCTCCCCATCAACCTCAAAACTTACATCAGCTCCATCTCCAGTTTCCAAGAGCTTCCCAAAATGCTCCGCAATATTAGATGCCGGTACTGATATGTTAAAAATCTTGGGTCCTTCTGTATGTGACTTCACAACACCAACAGTACATTTAACTGACAGGCAATCATCTTTAAAATAATCTGATGTTTCTAAAGCAGTTCTTTTGAAGAAACGCTTATAACCCCTGCATAATTTGAGATTAAATGAAAAAATGCTTTGAACACAACTAGGGCATATATGAATCTAACTGCTTAAAAACAATACAGACACTGAGGACTGAAATCTAAATATTAGATAATCATTTAAAAACAGCTGAATGCTATAGAACTAATGCTTTAAACATAATAAATAGTGGTATGGCAAATGACATTCAACACAAGAATCAAACAAGGACGAAAATCTGACAATTTCATACATTTCATCCCAGCAGATAAAAAATCAAACAGTTAAATATTTGAAGTAAATTCCCACTGCAATCCATGAGTAAGCAATCACCAATGCAAAAAACAAAAGCACTACTACAGGGTGCATAAAAAATCAGATGAAGGGTCAAAAATATCTAAAATATCGATAATAAAGCAATTAACACAGTTCATACTGAATATGAATGACATATCAGGCCCTAAATAAGCACTGGAAAGCACCATTTAAATTGATAGAGATGATGCAGACAAAGTACTTTGGAACAATGTTATTTTTTGGTTATTGATAACAGTACAGAATCAAAGAAAGATTAACAAATTAGGTAAATTTACATAAACATAGCGGGAGAAGGTGCTCTGAATACCAAACTCTAGATTGTGATCATCATTGTAGAGGATATAAAAAAACACAAATAAGAGAATGTGTGAAATGTAGAATAGAAGATCAAGGGACAACAAAATTTTGGGAAGTGAAGCACATTAAACAAACAAGAAGCTTAATCATAATCTCAAATATAAATCAGATTAGAAAGTTAGCTGTATTCATCTGCAAATCATGGACCAAACAGGAATTAACACTAGTTAAGGTCTAAAATGATCTCAAATGTTAGGATCAGAAATTGACCATCTTAAACACAGGTGCATGCCATGAATCAAAAGTTGTATAATCATACAAAAAAAGACCTTATTCAATACACTTGTATAAGGCAAACTATCTCAATAACATCATCCGTTGGGACATAAAGTGAGAAATAAAAATCTTAAATTTGATAATGAAATCTGAACCAATTTAAGACAACTAAATAGACCCCATTTATAAACAGTTAAACCTTTGGAACTTATATTTGCTACTCTAGTTTAACACACGAATATATTGAGATCATAAAACTGTATGTCAGGTTGCCCAAAACAGAAAAAAAATAATAAATAAATAAACATAACATCTAAGATTAATCATTGGTATGATCTCAACAAATTATGCTTTTATCTTATTGTCGATTCTTCCATCTAGATTATTTTAAGTAATATTTGCATAACCATCACCAAAATTTTCTGTATTTGTATATATCTCCCCAACTTCTTGGTGTTTGCATAACTTTCTAAAATCTACATCGGATGTGCAAAATTCTCCTTGGCTGAAGGAGATTACAGAGTTGAGTGGAATATTTTGAGAATATCCAACTAATTTTATTTCTTTGTTTTCAATTAATCCCATTATGGTGGAAATTAAGTACCACAATGTTCCTAGAACAAAGGATCACAGATAAGATTACAAGGAGATATAAGCTAATGTAAATAAATTTTAGCAATGTAAATGCAAATAATAATGAACTTTCAGAGAAAAGGCTGAACTTTCATGTACAAGGTCAGGGCTAAAGTCAGAGGGTGGTCATGTTAGTAAGGTTGAATTGGCAGCATGAAACTTTTTGTAACAATGGTGAAGATAACAAAGAATTCTACAAAATTTTCTTGAGGCAGATTGCAAATTCAGAAGATCTAAATGAGGTATATACAAGTAGCTATAATTATAAATAAGACTTGAGAAGAAAATAAGATTGCTACAATTGCAAAACAATAGTCTGATGTTATCTATATTAGTCAGATGAAAACAAAGGTATGCCATAGCCACTTCTACACATTTTGTAACCAATGCATCAGAAATATAAACCAACATTCCTGACAAATGACAACAGGTCAACTATAAAGGTTCATGCCTATCTACTTTCCTAGAAAACACAAAATATGAAATCCTTTGAACACTAGACTGATAATCAAGAAATAAGAATAAGAACTAAAATTATGTTTATGGACAACCAAAAGAAAACAGTTTCACAGCATTGTACAGATAACTATGTGAAATCTAAGAGCAAAAATTAAGGTTTATAGAGGATTGAATGGCTAACTATGTTGATTTACGAAACTTATGGTGGATAACTGAAAAGTATTAAAGTTCTGCATTATCAATTGGTAAACCACACTGAAATCACATCAAAGCCCAATGACCACCTAAAAAATCCCAAGCAGCAAACACAAGTGTCTGAAAATTTAAAAACCAGAAAGAAGGTATGCTTTAGAATCATCCAAAAAGATAATCCCAAGAGAATAACACCTCAAGTAGGGAAAGTTGAACAACATAAACAATAAAAAAAATGTTCGAACTTTCACCCTCTCAGTTTCTTACACTCAAAACATTGCTTATTAGGATGAAAAAGTAATAAAAAGGATTTAACTTCTACAAAAAAGAATATTATGTCTCACAAAGAAAGATTTCTTTCATCAAGAAATAAGGTTTAAAAATCCAATCCCCAATATAGCTTATCATCATGCTTAAAAACACAATAAGGATAATAATAATAATAACCCCTGCAATGAGCATCAACCAGTCAAGACATCGTTCAAACCCAATCAACAGCATAAACAGGACCAATAAAACTTCAATCAACAAGAAAAAAAAACAGCAAACTCACCACATGCTGCCTCGGTACTTGAGAGTGTAAGGCCCTCCCTCAAGGTTCCTCCCAAAATGCGTGTGCACCTTATGCTGCTCCTTCCCGCTCTGATCCAGCAGCACCAGCTCGAACAGCGCCCTCACATCGCTCCCATCGCTCGCCAACGCAATAAAAAGACTCACATAGACCGCATGATCCTCCGAGCTCTTCCCATCCGGGTAGAAGTATATCGCCCATGAATGCCCTCCCACCGTGAACGTGTCCGAAGCCATGTACTTGCCGATCCCCATCCCCTTCGCTAGCGAGTACCCCTTGATCTTGAACTCGTGAGAGCCGTTCACCGTCTCCGTGAGCGCCGTCGACGCCGTCTCCGACGGGGGCTTCACCGACGAGGAGGAGATAGAAGGGGAGGCCGAGGACGACGTGTGCCACGCCCCGCCGCGGCAAGCCCTGGTGACGCCCATGGATACGATCTTGCGATCCTAGGGTTCCAGGAAAGAATCGAAAGAAATTGAGGGCAATGGGGGAGGGATCTGAATCGTAGAGCTAGGTTTTGCTCCGAGGGATCCGAATCGGGGCCTCTCGGAGCGGATTGAGGAAGGATCGAGAGCTAGGGATTTGGGGTGTCTGATTGGGAATTGGGAGAAATTAGAAGAACGGGTGACGAGGATGCAAGAAAAGTTTAGAAGGACGGGGCGTGGTTGGGGTTTTAAAAGGGTGGTCGAAAAGTTTAAAGAGTGAGAAACAGAAGAGAAACCGGATTTGGCCTTCCTTCTTATTTATTTATTTATTTATTTATTTATTACCAGTTAACTTTTTAATAATTAGAGGAAAATTTCCATATGGACCCCTACACAAGTGATTAATTTCCATGTAATGTAAATATTGGATTTTTTGTTTATGCCCCCTCATGAAAACTAAAACAAGTAAAATTACCAATTATAATTGTCACAGATTTGGCAATATATTATATCATAATTTTTAATAAGCATCAATAATAGAACGAAAAAGTCAAAATATTTATTTTATTAGTTTCTTATGTGAGAAAATGGAGAAGAGGTAGGTGCATACCATCACAGGGCGAGAGTTTTACTTACTACCCATGAGGCACTTGGACTTGTTCCTTCTACTGAACAAACTAAGCCAGCCTTGCAATCTCCGCAAGAGAGAGACTTGGAAAAAAAGAAACTTTGTATTGGAATTTTTTTTTGGATACAATGGTTAGGGAGTTTCACCTCTTTATATAGGCATCCATCTCCTCAACGGACGATGGAGATTTATTTAATCTAATGGTCATGATTGAACTTCCAGGACCTTCTGTAAGAATCTAGTGGTTCTACCATGTTCTAGGTTATTCTCAAGAAAATACGAGAGAGTTCTAAAGTCTTCCTGAGTCTTCTTGGAGTTTCCACGACCTTCTAGAACCTTCTTCCGGATTCTTCTGGATTGCTCTAGGTTGCTCTGGGTCTCTCCATCTTAGCCTCATAAATGTCATGGTTAATCTTAGCAGGTTGTAACATTCTCCCCCCACCTAATCTGGTGACGTCTTTGCCGCGTCTTCTTCGTGGAATCTTTGAATATGATCTTTGAACTGCCACAAGGACTCTTCTTTCTCCCAACTAGGCTTGGAGTTTGGTAAGTCTTTCCATTTGACAAAGTACTCTTTGTTCGTGGGTACTCTCCTCTACGAGATACCACCCTCTCTGCAAGGATGCTTTCTACTTCTTAATTTGTCAAATGTAGTGGTGATGGGTGGCTCTCTCATGACTCTCATCGACTTAAGTCTTCCAATTCCGCGTGATAGGGCTTCAAGTTGCTAACATGGAAGACTGGGTGGATCTTCATCTGTGGTGGCAAGTCTAACTGGTAGGATGCTTTACCTACTTTCCTTAGGATGGGAAAAGGGCCCTCATACCTTTGTAGTAGGCCTTTGTTTAACACCTTGTCGATTTAAATTGTCGATGTATGAGCCTGACAAGGACTAGATCTCCCACCTGAAAGTCCACCTTCCTCTTCTTCTTATCTGTACACTTCTTCATTTTCTTGGTCCCCTTCTCTAGATATGCTCGAGCCAAGTTCCTTTGTTCTTGTCATCCCTAGGAGTTAAGGGTTGCGGACCTGTTATGATCTCAAAAGGACTTTTGCTTGTTACTTTAGATCGTTGCAAGTTCTAGGAGAATTAGATAATGTCAACCTGATAGGGTGTCCTGGCTAGTAGTTTAGCAACCGACTCCAACTCAATAGCATGATCCACCTCTCTCCTTGGTGGAAGCTTCTTGGGTAGCTCCTTAGGCATGACGTCCTGGAAGTCATCCAAGACCTTTATAATCACCTTTGGTATCTCCATGTGAGATTCAGCCTCACCATCCTCCAGCTTCAATGTGGCTAAGTACGTGGCTTCTCCCTTCTTGAAGCCCTCATAGATTTGCATAGCTGAGAGGGCTTGTGCCTTTACCTTAGCTTGTCTTGTTATCAGTATCACACAAGAAGAGCCCTCCTGAACAATGCAAAAACTATTGGAGAATAGGATATGAATAGCTTGTACCTTGTCCATAAACTCCATCCCTTGCATGAGGGAGAAGTTATCCATGGGTATGACAGAGAAGTCCACCATGCCTCTCCATCCGCCGATGTGCAACTCCACCCCATAAGCCACACCCTCCATGGGTTTGGAGGCCAAGTTTACTGCCTTAATTGAACCGCCTTCCTTGGAGACTTGGAGCTGAAGTCTCGCAGCTTCTTGAATTGGAGCAACATTGTGGGTTGCCCTGGTATCCACCAATATACAACAGGGCTTCCCACCTACCAGCTCATCCATATACATGAGTCCCTTATGATCTATCTTGGGTACCTCGATCTTAGCCTTCACAGTATTGAGAAGTTGAATAAAATTCATTTGCACTTCCTCTTCCTTCTCATTTTCCTCTAATTGCGCGGCTATGACATTAATGACCTTCCTCTTGGGACAATCATTGATGAAGTAAGGGCCATCGCAAAAGTAACAAGCTCTTGAAGGAGAGATTTGGCCCTTTACCTTATCTCCATGCTTATCGTTCCATGTAGCTTGTTGTGATCCAATTTCCCCTTTCCCTTATCTCCCCCACCTTGATGTTCTCCCCTGCCCTTACCATGGTGGTCTCGCCTACTTTTGCTAAAGTTGCCCTTCTATCCCTTGGGTTAGAGTCAAACTTCTTGTACTCAATGAGGGACTCTGCCGCAGCAATAGCTTGAGCAAAGTTCTGTACTAACTGCAATTGAAGTTTCAACCTCGCCCAAGATTGGAGCCTACTCATGAAGTGAAAGAACTTGTCTTCCTCACTTATATCCGAGATCTCAAACAGTAGGTTGGTGAACTCATTAACATAATCTCAGATACTTCTGGTATGTTTGAGCCACTGAAATTTCTCCTTTGCTTCCATACGGGCATTACCAGGATAGAAGTGCAACTTAAGATCCTTCTTGAATTCATCCCATGAGTTGAGAGAGAATGTGCCTTGCTCGATCTCTCCACTGCGCCTTCTCTACCATAGCAGGGTATTGTTGGTGAGTAATAAGGTTGTTGTAGAGATCTTGTCCTCATCCGCCTCGATATGCAAGTATCGGAGATACCTCTCCATATTCCACAAGAAGGTGTCCAACTCCTTGGCATCCCTCTTCCCAGCATAGGGTTTGGGCTTTGTAGCATCCACCTTGGCCGTCTCATGTCCCACATGAGTATTGTTCAATACTGCCTTCTTACACAATGCTAAATCTCCTCTCACTTCCTTTAATTCCTCTTGGAACGTACTCATATCGGCCCGCACAAGGTCGAGCTGGGATTAAACTTACCCCATGATTTTTCTAGCATGGAGATGAGGGTCCCTTGGAACTCACCTCTAAGATCTTCAACCCTGGCTTCGAGGTTCCTAAAAGTAGGGATCTCTTCCTCAAGACGACCCGCCATGTCGCTCACAACATTCTCTATCTGCACCACCCGTGCCTCCATTCTAGCAAAAGCAACACGTGACTTATCCTTCTTCCCTTTCCCGGTGCGCCCATCATCCGCTCCACGTTCCACGGTTGCACTAAACCTATCAGCCATGTGTATAGCTTGGCTTCTTCCTACGAAACCGAACTGCGCTCTGATACCAACTATCATGAGGTGAGAGTTTCACTTGCTACCTATGCGGCGCTTGGACTTGTTCCTCCTACTGAACAAGCTAAGAAAGCCTTGGAATCTCCACAAGAGAGAGAGACTTGGGAGAAATAAATTTTGTATTGAAATTTTTTCTTGGATACATTGGCTAGGAGGTCTCACCCCTTTATATAGGCCTCCACCTCCTCAACGGACGGTGGAGATTTTTCTAATTTAGCGGTCATGATTGAACTTCCAGAACCCTCTGTAAGGATTTAGTGGTTCTACCATGTTCTAAGTTATTCTCAAGAATATACGAGAGAGTTCTAAAGTCTCCCTAAGTCTTCTTGGAGTTTCCACGGTCTTCTAAAACCTTCTTCTTGATTCTTGGTTCTTCTTGGTAGGCCGTAATAATATGATGCCTTCCACGGAACCGTACTTGTGGTAACCTTTGGATTAGGTTTGACTTTTATTATTTTAGGTCCAAAATTTAGTACATCTAGTTTGTGAAAATTTATACCCAATCGATACATAGATGTGTCCATAAATTATTTTTTAGATCCGTATAACTTTGGATTAGGTTCAATCTTATTTATTTTAGGTCTAAAATTTAACACACCTGGTTTGTAAAAACTTCAGATCTAATTTGCACATGAATGCACCTAAAAATTATTATTTTTTACATCCGTATACCTGATTATATCCAACCCTATTTGTTTTAGATTTAAAATCGAGCATACCTAATTTCCACAAATTCAAATTTCAAACAATATCATTTCCCAGTGATTTATCATATGCTAAAACTATATGTTATAATAATAATAATAATAATAATTATTATTATTATTATTATTATTGGATGGCCATATGTTGTGGTTGATATTTCCTGCTTGATTCTTCTCAACTAATCAAGTTCAGTTTTGTGCTCCATATTTCCTACTTAGTGTTTTTTTTAAAAAAAAAAGAAAATTAGCCGACAAACGACCTCACAGGGGATTTAGAGTACGGGCACAGTTGCACGAAACAAACTCAATGTGTTGTGCGCAGAGCAAACTCAATGAGCGCACTGTGCTCTCACCCTACGTAAAGAGGGTCGAACCCGAGACCTCCTTTTTGATGCAAGATAGTGATACCGCTAGACTAAGAGGCCTTTGGTTATTGCCTACTTAAGTATCCATATGATGTTGGGACTCCAATGAGATTCCAGAGGTGCATCACCTCAAGGACAAAGGGGACCGGTTTGATTAGTTCGAAGAGTGGCAGTGACAGTACCATAGAATTCACCTTCACCAGGTATACATATACGTACAAAAAACAATTCTTCTTATGACATACACATAACAAATAACCACAATCACATTTATTTAAGGAGGCATAAGGCAGCTATGACTTTAATCATAATATAGACACAATTAACCAGTTTTCTTAATAATTTTGCAATAAAATCTAAGCAACCTAATAATTTAATAAATTTCTGAAATGAGCTATAACTTAAAAACATGCATGATTTGCATTAATTTCATTAACTTGTTTAGCAATCTGCTAAATTTGAATTTATCAAACTCCAAAGTTTCATCAACTGAGTGATTATCAAACTGGAGGGTAAGAAAAATGTTAACCTGAAACTATCAGCTCAAATCATCACAAATACTGCACATAAGCAGACAATATTGTGCTGGAAGCAATGGTATCACCTTGCTAGTTTGATGGTGCGTAGTAATACAAAGAAATGTTACACTAGCAAACAGATGACAGCAATGATCTTAGTGGCAAGACAAAAATAGCAAATAACTGAGGTTTTTTTTCTTCTTTTTCCTTCTAAAGAACAAGTTATTTCTGCATGTGTTTTCATCCCTGTAATGGATATGCAATAAAAAAATTGCGAAAAAGAGTCACTAATGAAGATTTGAATTGTTTTTATTTGTTTTCTCTAAGCATTGGTCACCTTTTGACAACAGAAGTAATAATGAGGATTGGAAAACTTTATCATTTGAGAATTGGGGCTAGTTCATCGTGGTATTCTTAGCTGTAATCATCGGTTTACACCCTCAAGAGTCAACTTTGCCATGCCTCTGCATAACACATCACAACACATAATCAGTAGCTCATATAAAAATGCAGTATATTTCAAGAAATAAGAGTTAATCCAATGCAAGATTATGGCTCGAAACAGACGGTAATGAAATTAATCAACCAAATTATCATCTGCTTTCTTCCTATTCAAGAGTTCTTTTTTGCAGTATTTCCTTTGAAAATTAGGGTGCAGAGTGCCAGTGGATACAATGGTATATCACCCCTGAGTCTTTCCCAAAATATTAGAAAGTACTGCAATTCCTTGAAATGGTAGTTGCTTCTTCAATAGTAGGTCATGTATTATGTTACATTGTTATGAAGACTTTGATCTTAAACAGAACAGCCAAATTCTCTAGATTACTTGTCAACAGGACATCTATGGAAAACACAACCCCGAATCCTTCTCTCTCAACCTGACACACTGATAGTTTCAAATACAGTCAAACTTACATATCAGTAGCTGTGAAATGATGACAGCCTTTTGTCTACCCCAAAAATAAAAAGAAGAAAAACCATGGCCTTGTCCATGCCAAAAATTATAATATAAGGCAATATAGCTATAATTCCAACAGTGAATCTTAGGGGACAAGATGAGAAGTACTGTTTAACTACTGTTTTAGGACTCAGAATTACAGGTTACAGAAAGGCTCAACCATACAAGAGACAACATAAGAAGATTGAGAAGATTCAAAAAGGTTTACAGGAAAAACTAAACAACATAAAAGAAATTAATGTGACATGGTGCTGAAGCAACATCAATGAAGAACATAGCAGTTAATGAAGAGATAGGGATCCCAAATGCATGTATAATGACAAATACAACAGCTTCCATGGAGGACTTTGGCATACATGAAAGTCATCTGGAAAATACCAAAACACTTGCATAAAGGATTTATGCAACTGTAACAAATATGGTTGGAATAGAAAAGTTCAGAAAGTAGTGCCTAAACAAAATAAGAAAATAAATAGGGCTATAAGTTGACCGTTTGTTATTGCGATAAGGACTGCTCGCCTTTTGACGGCTTGGCTTCGCTATCGCTCCTATGTAGTGGTCGGCCTTCAAAGGAGTCTTCCTACCATACCGAGGCTTGTTGGTTACTTGCCCTATTTGAAATTGTAGGAAAATCGAGGATTTTATTTTATTTCAGTGCATAAAATCAGGAATTTAGTTTATTTCCTAGTTGTTTGTTTTCTTATTTTTCTATTACCTTATTTTTGTTACCTTATTTGTTTGTTACCTTATGTTTTCCCATGTAGCTTTTTAATTTAAGACAATGTATTTATTGTTTAAGAGAATAAAAAAGACTTGAGGTTTTCTCCTTTCTCTTTATTTTCTTCCCTCTTTTCTCTGTATTTCCAACATGGTAACAAAGCCCTAAGTTTGACAATCTAGAGTTTTTTCTTCTTCCTTCATGGCAAATTAGAATCCATGGAGAATTGAACGGCCATGGTGTGATCACTGCAAACACCCATGGCATACACGTGAAACGTGCTGGAAGATTCATGGCAAGCCCTAAAACTGGAAGAAGAAAACTGGAAGCGAGGATCATGCATTTCAAGCGTCTCAAATAAAAAAAAAGCAATCTCTTTCAAGTAGGGATGGCAAAACCCGAGCCGATACCGTGGTTTTCGATCCGATTTGCCACGAATGAGGCGGTTTTTTTTTGTTAGAGAGCGGGGCGGGGATTTATTGTGAGGAGTGCGGGGCGGGGCAAGTTTAGTAAACATCAATTTTAAATCCGCCCCGCCCCACTAGGAAAATTATGAAAATACCCTTATATATATTACATTAGATATTACTTAGAAAAGTTATGCACTCCTACAAAATGCTTCTATTTTCTTATATAATCAACCTCATATTTCTGACTTAGGTGCGGTGGTAGGATCATTTGTCCGGTCGGCCGCTTCTGGCATGGGCGTGTTTGAAGGATTTCCAACCGTACGGATGGGAAGATCATCGAAAAATAAGCTAGTCTGTCAATTTTCATACAATTTGGTGACCGTTTGGTCCTCCCATTTAACGGTTCTTATTTTAGAAAAATTTTAACGGTTCAGAATTTCAACCATTAAGTAGGAGGACCAAACGGTCACCAAATTGTATGAAAATTAACAGGGTAGCTTATTTTATGATGATCTTCCCATCCATACTATTAAATCCTTCAAATACGCTCCAAGCGAATCGCAATAATGATCGATCACCGTGATCCAAATTTGGCACGCTATGTTGCCTCCTCATATATATATCGATAATGAGGTGTGGTCGGTAGGATCGCATTTGTGCATTTACGCCGCCTATTTACCAGAAAGCGTGTTTAAAGGATTTTTAACCCATGACGGATGGGAAGATCATCGAAAAATAAGCTAGCATGTCAATTTTCATACAATTTGGTAACTTGTAGGGTCTTCATCTTAACGGGTGAAATTCTATATTATTAAGATTTCTATAAAATAAGAAGGCTATTAGAAGTGGGAGGGACCAAAGCGGTTGCTACCAAATTGTATTTAAAATGGACATACTAAATTTTATTTTTGACTCTTCCCCATCCGTATGGTGAAATCCTTTCTTCTAGAACACTGGCGGTACCAAAAGTTTTAATCCGCATCCTGGCCGATCAGATGCTATCCGCATTTGTATGTATATATATATATATATATATATATATATATATATGGGAAGTGATAGAGTCCAGCAGCCGCAAGTGTAGCCGGCCCGCTTTATCACTTCTCTATAGGGTCGGGCCTCCATGGCCCTAAGGCCCGACCCAATATAAGGTCTGATAAAGCGAGCCGGCCTCACTTGCGGTCGACCAAACTCTATCAGCCCCGTATATATATATATATATATATATATATATAGCGAGGCGGGACTTGAAGAAAAATTGCAGTAGCGGTTATGGTATTTATAATACCAGTATTTGGGTAGGACGGGGCGGTGGTGGTCGACGCGCGCCCCGCCTCATTGTCATCCCCACTTTCAAGCTTGTTTCCCTTTACAAAGGAACAAATGCACCAACTGTATAGACTCCTCGAGTCTCAAAAAACCTCTTTGTTCCATAGCTCAGAAAGGTAATTATATGACAACAACTCTCCTTAGTGTTAATCCTAATTGTGCCTAGATTATTGATTCGGGTGCAACCAATCATATGACAGGAATATCACACCTTTTCTTTATATAGTTCTTGTGCAGGTAACCAAAAAATTATGATTGTAGATAGCTCTCTTTCAGCCATTGCAAGGAAAGGTCCTGCTGTGTTGTCTTCAACGCTCACTCTTCATGATGTCCTTTACGTTCCTAGACTATCTTGTAACCTTTTGTCTGTCAGTAAATTAGCTCAAGATAAACCATGTCAAACTATTTTTTTCTTTTTCCTTCACATTCTGTATTCCAAGATTAGAACTAGGGGAGGATGATTGGCAGTGCTAAGCAGAGTGAAGGACTCTACTTCTTTGATAATGGATCCGAATAAAACAACAATCTCAACCAATAAGTTCCTATTTTGAATCTACTTTTTTTTGGAATCAAGACATTACCTTATGGCAGTTAAGGTTAGGTCATCCAAGTTGTCTCCATGTCGCTCTGTCAAAAGAAAGATCCGGCTCAATATCTAACATAAGTAGGTCATTAAACACCACCTCTCTCCACGTAATCCTAGGCCTACCTCTACCCCTTTTCTACCTTCTACAACTAAACTATCACATTTTCGAACTGGAGCACCTGGGGGTCTCCGGCGTATGTGTCCAAACCAACTTAAACGCCCTTCTCGTATTTTATCTTCTTGATTGGTGCAATACACTTTCTGCCGATGTGTTCATTTCTACTCTTGTCCGTCTTGTATGACCACTCATCCATCTTAACATCCTCATTTCGCCACATTAATTCATCTTATGTATGTTGAACTTTAGTTACTTGACACTCGCTCAGGTATAAGCATGGCGGTCTAACTTTGCGTCTTATAAAAGTTTCTCTTTATTTTGTTAGACATCTTTTTATCACATAACACCCCCGTGACACTTTTCCACTTCAACCATTCAGCTTTGATTCTATAGGTTACATCTTCATCTATCATCCAATCATCCTGGAAAATGGAACCTAAATACCTAAAATAGTTAACCTTAGGCACTACTACACCCCTAGTCTCACTTTCCCTTCATCTTTCCTACTTAGACTAAAATTACAGTGCATATATTCTATCTTACTTCTACTAAACCTAAAGCCTTTACTTTCTAAAGTGTTTCTCCATAATTCTAGCTTTTGATTTACCCCATCTCTAGTCTCATCCACGAGGGCAATATCATCCGCAAACAATATACACCATGGGATGTCATCTTGGATGTCACTAGTTAATTCATCCATTACTAGGGTAAACAAATATGGGCTCAAGGCCGATCCCTGATGTAGACCCACTGTTATAGGAAACTTCTCTGTATCGCCTCCCACTGTTTTCACACTTGTAACCGCTCCCTCATACATATCCTTAATAATGTTTATATATTTTACATGAATGTTTTTCCACTCCAATACCGACCAAAGGACTTGTCTTGGTACCCTATCATATGCTTTCTTTAGGTCAATAAAAACCATATGAAGATCCTTCTTCTTTTCTCTGTAGATCTCCATCAAGTTTCTTAATAGGAAAATGGCAAGTTTGCTAATCTACCTTTAAATTTTTTTGATGTACAACCTTTGTTCATGAACGTAGAATAATTGGAAAGTTTGAACCATATGCAAGGAAATGTGTTTTCATTAGTTACTTTCCAAGACAAGGCTATAAATGTTTTGATCCGATATAAAAAAAGATGCTTGTAATTATAGATGTCGCATTCTTTGAAAAATAACCTTTTTTTTTTAAGGATATTCTTTTTCAGGGAAAGAGTCCAAGGGAAGATTCATTTGATTTAGGAGATGTGTTTCTTTTAGATAATATGTTTGAGACTTATACCACGGTACCCAAAGTAAAAGGTTCAGGATCGTTTTTTGAGACTCTTCTTATTATGAGTGATGTTTCTACTAAATCTAGGCCTACATTTTTAAACCAAAATTGAAACATTTTTTGAATCAAAATTATGAAAAACAACCTTCAGAAACTAAAAATAAGGACGAGCAAACTTTAATGCCGCAACATGATGACTCTTACAAATAGACAAGTAGCAAGTTCAAAGACCGTGATCGAACTTGGAAGAGAATGGTGTACTTGAAGAAGAATCATAGAAAAAGAGAAGATGAATCAACTCTACAACACAATCATGATTCCAAGCTAAAGGAAAATCCACAACTTGAATCCAATACAGGTGAGTTTCTTTCCAAATCTAGTAGTAAAGTAAAGTTTTTCGAGTCTTCCAAAGTTGACATACCAATAGCACTTCGGAAATGTATTAGGTCTTGTACTAGATACCCTTTGTCTAAATTTGTGTCATATTCAAACTTGTCTTAATCTCTTGTTGTGTTTACCTCTCAATTATCTAGTGTGGAAATTCATAAAAATGTACAAGAGGTTCTAAAAGTTCCAAAGTGGAAGATGGTTGATCTTGAGGAGATGGAGGCTCTTAAGAAGAACTTGGAGTGTTATGGCATCACCTGATGGAAAGACTATTGTAGGTTGTAAGTAGGTCTTCACTGTGAAGTACAATTCCAATGGTTTTGTGGAGAGATACAAGGCAAGATTAGTGGCTGAAGAATTCACTCAGACCTATGGTATAGACTACTCAGAGACCTTTGCTCAAGTTGCAAAGCTAAACACTATTAGAGTACTTTTATCTCTTGCTGCTAATTTGGATTAGCCTTTGCAACAACTAGACGTGAAGAATGTCTTCCCTAATGGTGACTTGGAGGGAGAAGTATACATGGATAGCCCTCCAGGCTTTGAGGAAAGATTTGGTTCAAAGGTGTGCAAGCTAAGAAAGTCCTTGTATGGTCTTAAGCAGTCTCTAAGAGTGTGGTTTGAAAAGTTCACTCAGTCAGTCAGGAAATAAGATAAGTATACTATACCTTCACCAAATTTTTCTTTGCAGGAAAACTTGTTAGACTTATAATTTATGTTGATGAAATCATTCTTATAGGTGATGACGTGGTAGAAATGGAGAAACTAAATAAGACCTTAGCAGTAGAATTTGAGAACAAAGATTTGGGAGCACTGAGGTATTTTCATGGTATGGAGGTTGCCCGCTCAAAGAAGGGGATTGTTGTCTCCCAGCAAAAGTACATTCTTGATCTTTTGGAGGAAATATAGATAAGTTGTCAACTGAGATTCCCATGGATCCCAATGTGAAACTTTGGGAGGAAGGAAGTGTTCCTATTAATACTGATAGATACCACAGATTAGTTGGTAAACTAATTTATCTGTTTTATACGACCAAACATTGTTTTTTTAGTAAGTATTGTTGGTCAGTTTATGCACTCTCCTTATAAAGAACACCTTAAGGCTGTCTACCAGATTCTAAGATATTTGAAGACTACCCCTGGGAAAGGTTTATATTTTAAAAAGACCAACCAACGGAGTATTGATGTATTTATTGATGCAGATTGAGCAAGATTAGATACAGATAGAAGATCCATTTCAGGATACTGCACCTTTATGTAGGAAAATCAAGTAACCTGGAAAAACAAAAAGCAAGGTCTTGTGGCTAGAAATAATGCGAAAGCTAAGTTCAAAGTTATGGCTCAAGGAAAGTGTTGTGGATTTTCAGAATTCTTGAAGAGCTCAAAAAAAGTGTGGAGCTTCCGTTGAAGTTGTATTGTCACAACAAGGCTGCAATAAGTATTGCTCACAATCCTGTCCAATATGATAGAACAAAGCACATTGAGATCAATTGTCATTTTATAAAAAAGAAACTTAATGCTAGAACTATCTGCTTGCTGTTTGTGCACTCTAATAAAAAAAACGGCGGATAGCTTGACCAAGGGTCATGCAAAGAACTAATTTTGAACGATTAATAAGCAAGTTGGGCATGCTTGATATCTATGCACCAACTTGAGGGGAAGTGTAGGAAAATCATGGATTTTATTTTATTTCAATGCATAAAATCAGGGATTTAGTTTATTTCAAGTTGTTAGTTTTCTTATTTTTCTGTTACCTTATTTTTTGTTACCTTATTTGTTTGTTACCTTAGTTTTTCCTATGTAGCTTTCCATGTATTTGTTACTTAAGAGAATAAAAAAGATTTGAGGTTTTCTTCTTTCTCTTTATTTTCTTCCCTCTTTTTTCTGTATTTCCGAAATAGATACAATTACAATACTAGCTCAATCTAATTCTTACTCAAAGAGCTTGAGCAATAACTATGAGAACAAAAAGAAACAGTTTATCTTCATCAGTATGCATTCATTAGCTAAAATCTTATGAGAATATTTTCTGCAATCCCTTCCTATTGTGCAAAATGTAGTTGGAAAAGAACTTGTATCTGAACACCTTGAATCATATGAAAAAGTAGGACTCAATCATACAATCCCTGGGTTTAAAATCTGTAAGTTCCATGCTCATATTGAAAGTCAACAAAAAAAGAATTACTGCCTCTATTCTCAGAGTGAATTAAAGTCTCATTTACTGAAAAAAAGACTCAGGTTAGATTGGATCAACAAGTTTTCATTCCCTATTATAACATCAGTTTGGAATTTGCAATTGATATTAGATCTTCCTGTTTTGCATGAAAATCATAAGTACAAGGCTATATTTAAAACTATACTTTAAATATGTCTAATACAGTGAGTTTATACTGCTAATAAGTAACAGGTATTTGCTTTTGCACGTAGGAGGCTGCTAACTAGTACTTCCAAGTGCATCCACCTGTAATGATATCAGATCTTCCTGTTTTGCATGAAAATCATAAGTACAAGGTTATATTTAAAACTATACTTTAAATATGTCTAGAGCAGTGAGTTTATACTGCTAATAAGTAATAGGTATTTGCTTTTGCACGTAGGAGGCTGCTAACTAGTACTTCCAAGTGCATCCACCTGTAATGACCTTAATCTCCTTAAGTTGTGTGAGCAATTGGAATAGGTTGGCAGCAGATCGCCAAAACTCCGAGAACTTCTCTATATAATGAATGAGGAGTTTGTTTTAGGGATTGCTGACTTGCCCATTCAAAGACTTTCCACGGGATATTCCAAGAATGGTTACTATCAGGTTGGGTGAATTAATCTGTCCTAAGCTCAAACCTAATATTGCCTACTTGACCACTGCTAGCTCCTGACCACAACAAATGTAACTATATGATTACATAAGACTCCTTTTAACTAATTTATGAGCAGTAAATATCTGAAGAACAAGAAAGTTAGCTCCAAAATGCAGAAGTCAGCATCAGGTTAAAGTAAAAGCCAATATGCAGAAAACTTAAGATAAAATGAACTTCCATGACTGAAGAAGGATGTAGACCTAAAATCTAAATAAAAACACACTTCCATTTTTTTTTTTTTTTTTTTTTTTGGGAACCATGGTATATCATTTTACCTTAAAAGGTCTAGATGCAAGATTAATTAGTGTTGAACCATCATATCAAGAAAATTTAATTACAAATCCAACAGTTAAAGGAAACAAGGATTCAATAGATCTACTATAAAGAAGGAAGGGTTGTCCACAAGCATTGGTTTCATGAAAGTTCAAATAATTTAATAAAAAATTCTTAAGACCCCGCAATAGAAGCAAAACAAGCTGATCATTTCTAAATTTCTTTTCAATATCTTTAAGTTCCTCCTCTACTCACAAATCAGAAGGTATTTACATCTTAGTGATCAAAAGCAATCCCTCAACAAACTCTAAGCTGATCCAAACCCTCACTGAACCATAAATGCAGGTCATAAATACATTGATGATCTCCATGATCCTATCATGAAACAATTAGATTGGTGGTAATTATCAATAAATGAGTAATGATACTATTTTCTGTTCTCGAAATCAACAAATGTAAGTCAGAGAAACAAGTTCAGGAAACTAATTAGCAATGGAGAACAAGTATGAAAACATTTTGAGGGATCAGCTGAGAATCATAATAAGAAAGCTAAGTTGGTAATTATTTTACTTGGATCAAAGTGTCCAATGTCAACCAATTCACAAACCATTTTCCAACAATTTATACAGGCCAGTGACTTTCAGCATGCAACTGACATGTTAAAATTTTAAACAAAACAAAATTCAGCATCCCTCTGATATGAGCATCTCAAGTTTTGCAACCCAGATTAGGACTTCCTTCATGAAGCCCATGATCATTATCTTCTCATATAAACATATTTTATCCCATCTGAGCCTTCAACAACAGTTAGATTCTGCAATTTTCCATCAAATAACCACCACAAGATCTTATACTCTCCCAATATTCACCCATGAGATCACTTAGAAATATGTTGTTCAACCAATATTCGTATGGTTCAAACTTTACAATCAGCTCAAAAGTGATGCTCAGTATTCGATATGTAGAGGAAAAAATAGCATATAGCAGCGTATGCTAGGACAAAAAATAGATTAAGATTGCAGATACCTTTGGATCAAGCCCAGTACTAGGACTATCTCAAGGGTCCTTCATAAGGCCCACAATAGCCCAAACAACTGGAAGGATTTTACAATCTCAAGAAATTGGATAAAGCCAACATAACTTTGAGCAATAAATTACTAGAGGGAGAAGAGAATACACACCCAATTATCAACAGAGTTTCACCTATCATTTTATGCATATTGAGTCAACAAGTAGTGTTAGTCCATATAAATGGAAGCTGAGGCGCAGCCTCCCATTCCTCCGGCCCTATCCTGGGCCAAGGTTGCTAGTGATGCTCACCAACGAACCACATCTCCACTGCCGATTGAAGCCGAGGTGTTGGAGAAGCTTAAGAACCTGGTGACAAACACTGTCCGAGTAGATGACGAGAGTAGGCAGAGAGCTCGCACAAGATTTCAGCATGCTTTGTATGGGAAGCTCTTTGGCAAGTCTCCCCCATTCGAAGTTGTCAAAGCATCCCTCTTGGGACGATGGAGTGCGTTCGGTAACATTCAAATCTCAGACATGCCGAATGGCTTTCTTCTCATTAGATGTGAAACAGAGGAGGTGAAGGAGCATCTCATCTTCGAGGGGCCTTGGATGGTACAAGGAATCGTTCTTCAATTCGCTCCATGGCAGCCGTGTTTTGAACCCGCCTTCATGAAGCTGACGAAGGCGATGGTTTGGGTTCAAATTCATAATCTCCCTGTTGATTATTGGGATGGCGAGTCTCTGGAGATGCACACGACGTCCATCGGCCGGCTGGTGAAGGTGGATGCTCAGACTACTTCCTTAGCCCGCACGAAGTTTGCAAGGGCTTGTTTTGAAATTGATTTGTCTGTTCCTCTGAAGAGAGGATTTTGGCTCGAGGATGAAGATCGACGTGTTTTCGTGTTTGTTCTATACGAAAGAACACCGATCCTTTGTTATAGTTGTGGAATGGTGGGACATGGAGCCATCTCTTGCCCAAGCCGGCGAGCTCAAACTTGTGAACAACCCCATGGAACCAGTGAAGCCAATGCTGAAGTTGATCGGAATTCACCGGGCTGGGCTCGACAGGGAGCATCTGAGACTAGACTTGACAGTGTTCCAGTTTCAAATCCTCAAGTTCCCGCTGTGGAGAGGAAATCGGACGAAAATCAGGGATGGCGCTGGACGCAGGTGCCCCGCAGCCGTGGTCGCGACCGTGGCCGTAGAGGAGGACAGGGTCCGACTACACGCGTGAGAACGCGTGCGGCATCAAGCTTCGTGGGACGCCAAAGAACTGGTGTAGCGGATGTTCAACACGTGGAGGAACCAGCTCGTCAAACACATACACGAGGTTGAGGCTGTGCTGGAGGTTCGGTCGCGCATGCGTTCTCTGATCCATTTCATGAGTGCCAGCCGGTCAATGGAGAGGAAGCACTTCACGTGATGATTTGGATGATCGACGCACTGCACAGGCGTGGTGTGGTGGCGACACGTGGACGAGGCGGACGAGGCGGTCGAGGCGGTCGTGGAGAATCTTCTCAACTGTTGACCCGTTACCCTTTCTCTGGCCATCCCGTCACCCCCAGCCTGCGTGACTCTACAGCTGGCTTCGATCCAATCAATCATTACGTACATCTTCCTTCCGGTTTACCACGGCCGGTGTTGATGATGGCCCGGCTCAAAATCCCCCAAACTCCGGTTTGGTTATTCACGATCGCGAGATGGTTCGTGCTATTGGATCTACAATTATGGCAGTGGACATCAAGGGGAAAGGTAAACGCAAATCTTGCTCTTCACCACTTCTCTTGGTGTCATCAGTGGACCAGAGAGCTGAGAACTCCACCGATGAGCACCGGTCGCTTGTAGAAAGAATTCAGAAGGCTTTTAGTGATAGCAAGGCGACTTCAGGTCATCAGAGTGAACTAGAGAGCTTGGAGGATGATTCTGGTTTGGAGGATTCGGAGGAAGAACGGACTCTTTGGGAACTCCAAAAATCCATGCAGAAGGGATCCCAAGCTCGAAAATGGGTGCAAATCCTCTCAAAAGTTCAGAAGAAAAAAGCCGGAGGAAAGGGTTCTTGAGCTGCTTTGCTTATCGATGTTTTGCCATGAATGTTAAGCTATTATCCTCTGTTTTATCATGATCTGTTTTAGCATGTTTTGTTATAGCTCTGTAACCTTTTAATTACCTGATGATGATGTAATCTTTCTTTTTTCTTTTTAATATATAGTCACTACGTGACTCTTCTCGTCAAAAAAAAAAAAAAAAAAACTAGTGTTAGTCTCATGTTAACATTGCATTCAACATTTGACTTCTGAAAGCGGCCCAACTACCACAAATGATGATAGTTCAGACAATAATGCGTTCATTGAAGATGAGGATGTTGATCCTTCAAAAATGTCTCGATCTATGAATAAAGATTCAAGAATAAAGATACCTCTACCTAAACATTTGCTTACTTTTTGTCTAGATCATTAAAATATCTACATTTTTCAATAACTTATAAGGATGGTACAATCTCTTTCATGTTAGGAGAGAATGGTCCTTCCGAGCAATGTTGCAGTAGTTAATACTTAACAAAGCATTCAATAGTAGTATGGACTTGATCATACAAAACCAAGTGAAATATAAGGGTTGATAATGTACATATTCCACATAATATCATATCATATTAGAATGTATCAGAACATAAAATAACACTACACTCAACAACATAGATTACGCAAGTGCAGAGGTACTTTCTAGAGTCTTAAAATCCATAAAAGGCCAATAAGATTAATCAATTGTATACATATGGAACTCAGTCCTCCAAATTGGTGGAAAAGCTTTTGCAAAACTTTAAACTCGCCCATGTCCAATTTGGTAGTGTTCGGATGCTTTACTTAACCCCTTGGATGGACGGGGATGTGCATGAATGGGAGTGTAGACATATGAATATAAGAAGTATTTGGATGGACGGGGATATGCATGAATGAGAATGTACACTTTCAAGAGTGTTCAAGATTTATTTTAGTGTATGGTAGGAAAGATGAAAATGGATAAAAATTTATGAATTTTAAATAATCTAATTTGAATTATGATATTTGAAAATATAATAAATATTATGAATTATTTGAAATTAGATAATTAATTATGTGTTATTAATTGATAGATAATAGTAATCCCAACTCCAAAATGATAATTCTAATCTCAATCATTTTTATTATACATTAAAATATTATTTTTTAACTACAAAATAATTATAAAATAATTTACAAAATCATTATTTAGTTGATGAGACTAAAGATGAAGTTAATCATAAGTTAAAACTATGGAAAAACAGTCTTTAAAAGTAGAGGCATTAGGCTAAGTAGAAGTACGATAAAATATATGCACTGTAATTTAAGGTTAAATAGGAGAGATGACGGGGAAGAGAAACTAGATGGGTAGTAGTGCCTAAATGTAACCATTTTAAATATCTAGGTTCCATTTTTCAGGATGATGAGATGATTGATAAAGATGTAATCCATATAATATAAACAAGATTGCTAAAATGGAGAAGTGTCACGGGTGTGTTATGTGATAGGAAGATGGCTAACAAAGTGAAGGGAAAATTCTATAGAACGACAGTTAGACCATCCATGCTATACGAGGACGAGTGTTGGGTAACTAAAGTTCAACATATTCATAAAATGAGTGTGGCAGAAATAAGGATGTTAAAGTAAATGAGTGATCATACAAGATTGAATAAGATTATAATTGAACATATCCAATGGAAGGTGTATGTTACACTAATCGAAGATAATATAAGAGAACGACGTTAAGATGGTTTAGACACGTGCATTGAAGACCCCTAGGGGCCCCGGTTTGAAAATATGATAATTTAGTAATAGAAGGTAAGAAAAAGGATAGAGATAGGCCTATGATTACGTAAAGAGATATAGTGCCTAAGAACCTACGTATATTAAATATTAAGAATGATCTTGTCTTTGATACACTAACATGGAGACAAAGAATCCATATAGCCGGACCTCATTTAGTATGGGATTAAAGCTTAGTTGTTGTTGTTATTTACAAAATCATTATTTAAATTATAAAATAACACTCATTATTATTGTTCAAATCAAATGTTATTAGATATTAAATTACATACTATTAATATTTAATATAATAATTAATAATATATCAATTAAAAATTGAGGATAGACCCCACAATGAATTGGGAAATCATGAATCATCTCACTCAATATAAAATTTAAAAACCTGTCAAACTAAGACTGATCGCTAGACAATGAATATTAGGTATAATAATTTGAAGTAGATAAGAGTTTGTTTGATGAGTTATAATAAGAGCATGGTCTTGATAACTATGCTTAGATCAAAACTCATACCATGTTAATCACAATTTTAAATTATAAAGTTATGTTTAATTTATCACAAACAAAAAACACTCCATCTTTTGACACCATAAAAATTTGTATGCCAATATCAATTAGCAAAAGAAGACAAGAAGTAGGTGTGTGTATTTAGTTTTACTAATCCTCATAATCTTTCATTGAAGAAAATAAAGTACGTCAAACTCTTAAAATGATTTCCCAAAAGTCTAAACCTCATATATATATGATATAGAGACGCAACTGACAAAAACACTATATTATTAATCACAACCACAAATTCTTAAAACAAAATCTAGGTTGGCTAAATGAATAATGGTTCCCGAAAAAACTATTAAGAGCAATTCCCGCGGGGCAAAACAATCTCCCATAAACCAATTCTTATAACATCCATGTACCCTTAAATCTTTATAGTTTGTACTACATGTATACTAAATATAAAAGCAATGTTTTATTCCTTAAGACAACTTTAACTCAATACCATAGAAATCAGATCTTAGCTTCATCATCCAGGTCATTAATATTTCTCTATCTTAAACTTTACCAACATCTTGCATCATAAATTTCTCTAATGATAGTTACATAAGTTTACGCATGCGTGAGGATGCATGTGCATGATGAAAGAAGTATTTATTATTACATAGAAAATTGGAATTTCACCAAGAAAATCTCCTTTTGCCTAATCATGATGATCTTAGGCCAACTTAAAGAGGCATGATTATTTAAGTTCCCATGAAAAAGTCAAACTTCATCTGAGATATAAGCCATGGTCCTGATCAAGTCCACAATAGTTTTGACCTTAGATACGTGATAATGTTAGCAATGTGCCCATGAGAATCTAAAAAATTTGAAAGGCTTAAAACAATTATAAATAATTGCTTCCACTTGCAGATGTTTGAAAACCCTAGAGGAAGATGGCAAAGGATGCACTAATGCATATAAAGGGATGTCTATGGATAATTAAGATCTAGAACCAGCCTTCAAAGTTATTTGAGTTCTGGTGAAGATCATGACACACTTCACTTATTTGGATTCAAGTTACTAAGTAGTTTTTTTAGGAAAATGAAAAGTTTTAGATGTTAGGAAAAAGGAAATAGACTTCAGCAAATCAAAATTTCATTAGAATAAAGGATGATTGCTTCATATCATCTGTATACATACACCTCAAACAGGACAATGATCATATTAAGCGACAATATAGGATGGCAAGATAAAATGATGGTAACTAATATCACTGTAGAAGTTGAATTTTTCCAGGGAAACCATTTTTATATTGGCTTTGAGCCTTTGAGGGAGCATAAAGGAATTTTGGCTTTAAAGAGAATAATAAATTAGACATTATTTTACATTTCCGTTTGACATATGATATAATTTACTCTAAGAAAAGATTTAGCATAAGGAGATTTTATCTAGTTATTTACTACTAGAGTCTTTTGGTGCTCCAATTTTGAACAATATTAATGTAATTTGATTTAGTTGTGGCTTTCCTCTTTTATGGTTAATCAAGTTCTTAACGAATAATTGTGTCAAAACATGTCCGATTTTCTTCATTGATAGGATTTTTTATTGCTAGAATGGACCCTTAAAATGTGCTTAGATTTTTTTTAATCAATTGAACATATTGAAATTTATTGATAACTTATCAAAATATATTTACACTAGAGCTTTTAGGAGAAGGAAATTGATAAGTCCCTGGTCTGGACAGTCAAATGATAGGGAGAAGAAAAGAATTTGCTGGAAAATGAAGAAGAATGATTGGAATTACTGCAGAACAGAAAGGAAATACAGGGACCCTTGCTAACATTCGAGAGGTTAGCTCTCTCCACAACACAACACAATTATTCTCCCCTCCTCTGGACTCCTAGACAACCTTTATAACAACTCAAAACAAAACAAAACAGGAAATACAGCAGGACACAGCAGCAATTACAGCAGCAAATACCACAGCAATTACAGCAGCAATTTCAGCAAGCCACCCAGCAATTACAGCAGGAAATTGCAGGCAATTGCAGCAGGAAGGCCCCTATTATTTGGCAGGTAATCAGCAGAAGATGCTCCCAGATTCTCAGCACCCCTTCACCTCCTAACTTGACTCGCCTCACCAACAACCGCGGGCTGGATCGTGTTCTTGTGGCGCCTAACATAGGTGAAGCGTACTGGTGGCTTATCATTACTCCCGGGCCAAAGAGACACCTTGTCCTCAAGGTGAAAATTCGGAAAGTGTTCTTGGATCAGTTCATACGGCTCCCAGGTGGATTCAAAAGATGGTAAACCCTTCCATTTAATCAGCACTTCAAGGTGGTGGCGTGTTCCCCCTTTGCCGGTACGAAGCCCCAGGAGTGCTTCTGGTTGGACAGTCAACTCTAACTCCTCCGTGAGTTCGGGTGGAAATGTCGGGGCTGCAAATGCGTTGCCAATCGCCCGTTTCAACTGTGACACGTGAAATACCGGATGAATGACTGCTTCAGGTGGTAGTTCCAGCTTGTAAGCAGTTGCTCCAACTCGGGCCAGCACGCTAAACGGGCCGGGTAACGCTGGCCTGGCCAGGCTTCGCCACCACCTTTGCCTGCAGGTAGGCGCAGCTTCACGAACACCCTTTCTCCGACCTCAAACTGCACATCCCGGCGGTGGGCGTCCGCATTCGCCTTCATGCGACATTGGGCCTTTTGGAGGTGTAGTTTCAGTTCGTCGAGCATGACATCTCGCTCAACCAGTAGCTTATCAACCTCCGAACACACCGCTGACCCTTTCTCAAATCGCAGCAATGTGGGGGGTGGCCGACCGTAAACGGCCTGGAAAGGAGTAGTATTGGTGGCCGTGTGGAAGGACGTGTTGTACCAATATTCTGCCCAGGACAACCATCGGGCCCACTGTCGTGGATATGACCCAGCCAAGCATCGCAAATAGGTTTCGAGGCACCTATTCACCACCTCCGTCTGCCCGTCGGTCTGTGGGTGATAGGCTGTGCTATGCTGCAAGCGCGTGCCCTGTAGTTTGAACAACTCGGACCAGAATCTGCTCATGAACACCTTGTCCCGATCGGAGACAATGGAGAGAGGGACACCATGTAGACGAACCACTTGGCCAAGACGGTAACACGGTAAGAATCAGAGGTGCCGCGGAATGGATGCTCAGGGCCCGATAAAATGTGCGTACTTGGAGAGTCGGTCGACCACCACCAAAATTGTATCCGCTCCTTCCGACCGGGGCAGCCCTTCAATAAAATCCATCGAGAGATCTTCCCAAATCTGATTTGGGATAGGCAGAGGTTGAAGAAGGCCCCCCGGAGCCAATGTCGAGTACTTCTGTTGTTGGCATACCTCACAGTGGCGCACATAACGGTGAACATCCCCTTTCATGCCTTCCCAGTAAAAGTGTGTCATGATGCGCTTCCAAGTCTTGAGGAATCCGGAGTGCCCCCCAATGCTGCTGGAGTGATATTCGCGAAGGATGGCCCCCACTATCGGCGAAGATTTTGGAATCACTAGCCTCTGTTTATACAAGAATCTCCTCGAACCAATCAGATCCCGGTTTCGACCGCCGGATCACCAAGGCCTCAACCTGTGAGCCCCAGAATCGGCTCATCTTACTGGTCATCCAAATCATCGAATTCAACCAGCCGTGGAATCGTTAATGCCAAGAAGGATGCCCCCGAAACCACCCTCGACAACGCATCTGCTGCCCTGTTCTCGGAGCCGGGCTTGTACTGGATCTCAAAATCAAAACCAAGCAACTTAGATAGCCAACGCTGGTAATCAGGACTAACCTCGCGCTGTTCCAGCAGGAATTTGAGACTTCGTTGGTCCGTTCGCACAATAAAGTGCCTTCCCAAGAGATAATGTCGCCATTTTTGCACTGCCAACACCACCGCCATCAATTCTCGCTCGTAGGCCGACTTCACGCGAGAACGTTCTGGTAGCACCTTGCTGAAGTAGGCAACTGGCCTGTTATGTTGCATCAAAACAGCGCCAAGGCCCTGGCCCGACGCATCAGTCTCTACTACAGCGCAAGTGAAAAATCGGGAAGCCGCCACACCGCTCAGTAGTCATGGCTGCCTTGAAGTCAGCTGGAAAGCATCCTCGGCTTCCCCTCGGGTCTCGGAATAAGTCACGCCCTTCGTAGTCGTTAAGGGCCAGGCCATGCTCCCATATCCCTTCACAAAACGCCTATAATAGCCCGTGAGGCCGAGGAAACCTCGCAGCTCCTTGAGGGTCCGCGGCCGCGGCCATTTGACCATTGCTTCAATCTTGGCAGCATCGGCTGACACTCCCTCCTTAGACACAATATGCCCAAGGTACTCCAACCTCTCTTGCCCAAAAATGCATTTCTTCTGATTAGCAAGCATGTGCTATTTGACCAAAATCCATAAAACTCTGGCTTAGAGGGCGCAGCAATGTTCCTCCTGCGGCCGCACACAAGGATATCACAAAAGACTAACAATTTAACCCGCTGGAGAAGGTCCCGGAAGAGGTCGTTCATCAATGCTTGGAAGGTCGCCGGAGCGTTAGTAAGCCCGAAGGGCATTACTAAGAACTCATAGTGACACTCGCTGTATTGGAAAGTTCGCCTTCGCCACATCCTCGTCTCTGCATTTATTACGATTTGGCGATAAATTCTGGACTTGAGATCAAGTTTGGAGAAAATTGTCGCACCATGGAGTTCATCGAGCAACTCGTCAATTATAGGAATTGGGAATTTGTCCGCCACCGTCGCCCTATTCAGCGCCCGATAATCCACGCAGAACCGCCAACTTCCGTCTTTTTTCTTGACCAATAGGACCGGACTGGAAAACGGGCTCACACTGGGCTGGATGATCCCCGCTGCCAGCATTTCGTGGACCAGCTTCTCGATCTCAGTCTTCTGGACCTGCGGATACCTGTACGGACGAACATTGATCGGTCCTGTGCCCGGCTTCAGAGTGATGATGTGGTCTCGCTCAACGCGGCAATTGGCTTCAAATCCACCGGTCAAACACTCGGGAAATCGCCGAGGACCCTCAGACTTCGAGGAACTAGTGTCATGGATGGTGGCTCACCCGGCTGTGCGAACTCCACCAAGATGCCTTCTCCTTCCTCCTGGAACTCCGCCACCATGGTCTTCAAGGTCACTCGGGATGTGCACAGCCCTGGGTCTCCTTGCAAGGTGACCTCCACCCCTCCCATTCGAAATTGCATCTTCAACGCCTTCCAATCGACCTTCATCCCTCCAAGGGTGGCCAACCACTTCATACCCAGGATAACGTCCGCACTCCCCAGTTCTAATGGCAGAAAATCCTCCACCACCTCCAGGTTTTGCATCGGCTAACACTCTACCCCTGCGGATGCTCTGCCCTAACCGTCCGTGCCGGCCTACGGCCAGTATCCTGTGATCTCGGCCACCTCCCAATTTCTGCTGTGCAGGATATGAAGTTATGGGAGGCGCCACAATCAATGAGCACCACCACCTCCTGCTGCGAGATCGTCCCCTTTATCTTCATGGTGCGTGGATTTGAGAGACCAATGACCGAATTGATGGATAGCTCCACCACCTCCGCCACTCGCCTCTTACTCAAGGCGCTACCGCCCTTACTCGCGCCTTACCGCGACGGCTCCTCCGCCATCACAAATTGGCTTCCCCTTCCTCCTCGAGGTCGTCGTCCACCACCAAGACTTGGAGCTCTCGATTCTTGCAACGATGCCCTACAAAGTACTTGTCATATCACAGTAAAGCAAAGCCCTTCGGCCTCGACGCCGCTGAGCTCAATCAAATCCGGCGCACGGAGTATGGCGGGCTTCTCCCGGGCCAGTAGATGGCTAAGGTGGTCGCTGGGATGCTGAAGAGGCTGAGGCTACGCCAGGAAAACTGGGGCGCGGTGTTTGGGGAAGAGATATGGCTCGGGCGGGCCAGCTTTAAGGGTTGGGGAGGTTGAGAAGTGGGCCCGGGCTGACGGGCCATTGATGGGCCCCGAGGTCTGCGCTACCAAAAGCCTCGGCCATTGGGCCGAGCACCATGTCGCGATCCTCACTACCAGGTTTCGCTCATCAACCGCCCAATGTTTTTGGTCGAACATTCAACCTCCGCTGAATATCAGCCGAGTCCGCTGGTAGCTTTCTCCAACGTGGGCTGGCACTTTCCCTCGACGGCCGCGTAGAGCTTCGAACAAAGCCGATACTCCTCACGCGTATCTGCTGACCGCCAAGAACTGATCCAGTCGCATTGCCCTCTCATGGCGGCACGACCCAGTCTCTTTCCTCGGCTCTAGCCTACATGCCCTAAAAAGGCCGGATTTGTCTTCCCATCAAAACCATGCCCGCTCTTCCAAATGTATCGCACGCCGCATGGAGCCCCATCCTCCGGCTAACCGGTTCACAGTGAAATAGCGTTCCACTCGGAAGATCCAACCTTCGGGACCGTCCCCGTCGAACAACGGCATCTCCAGGCGTCGAACAACCAAATCTCCTTTGAATGGAGATTCATGCAAGCTCGCACATACCCCCTGTTCCGTATCCTGGACACCCTGTTCCAGCACCGGCACTCCCTTGGACGACCCGCCAGTACTCCCGGAACCCAACATGGCCTCCGGACGTTCCTCCATCAGTGCACCCCTCGGCTGGGGTGACGACTCCAGGCGTTGCAGGGCCTTGTCAACACGATCAAGGATGGAGAGTTTGTCCATCACAGCAGCCAGGCTCTGCTCCAAGGACCCCAAGCGCTGAAGATCCGAACGGATGGATCCCATCTCTTCCTCCATCGCCGCAAGACGAGGCTCCATCTGTTTCGCCATCACCAAGGTTCGTCTGGCTCTGATACCAGAATGATAAGTCCCTGGTCTGGGCAGTCAAATGATAGGGAGAAGAAAAGAATTTGCTGGAAAATGAAGAACGATTGGAATTACTGCAGAACAGAAAGGAAATACAGAGACCCTTGCTAACATTCGAGAGGTTAGCTCTCTCCACAACACAACACAATTATTCCCCCCTCTTCTGGACTCCTAGACAACCTTTATAACAACTCAAAACAAAACAAAACAGGTAATACAGCAGGACACCGCAGCAATTACAGCAGCAAATACCTCAGCAATTACAGCAGCAATTTCAGCAAGCCACCCAGCAATTACAGCAGGAAATTGCAGGCAATTGCAGCAGGAAGGCCCCTATTATTTGGCAGGTAATCAGCAGAAGATGCTCCCAGATTCTCAGCACCCCTTCACCTCCTAACTTGACTCGCCTCACCAACAACCGCGGGCTGGATCGTGTTCTTGTGGCGCCTAACATAGGTGAAGCGTACTGGTGGCTTATCAGAAATACACCCACCCTATTCTTCCACCATTGATTAGGAATTACTTACTAGGTTCTACCATGTCAAGAAGATCTCATCTTCACTCTAAATTAGTTGTATGAGTAAAACAATAACTTCAATGCATAAAACCATAAATTGGCTCTCCAAAACCATTATTTTCATCACTCCCATCCTTCATCCATTTTGAATTGAAGCAAATTGATTCTAAAAAATCATTATTCTCACCTTGCGTTCAATCACTCTCTCACCTTCCCCTCCCTCTCCCCATAATAGCATTACACCAAGTTCTATTCCAGAATAGACAGCGCAACATTATGTATTGCATTTTTCTCATAAACAACAACCAAAGTGTTTCTCCTTCCTGGTTTGATTATAAAGAGATTAAGGACCACTTCACAGCTATCTTATCCAAAAATCTCTAGAACTTAACCAATCAATTTTCTTATGTACATTACAAAAACTGAAAAATGTCTACAATCTAACTTATTAGCCTTTTCTTTCATGAATATAAAGGAAGGGGGGTGGGGGTGTAAATTTTTGCATATATTATGCAGGAAAAAGCAGTTGATAGTGTTTTAAATTGATAATTCAATGTTCAAGTTGTACACAAGATAGAACTATTCATAAAGTTGGGACAGATACCAGTTTAGAAAAAGATCCATATTGATGGTACCTATAAGACCTTTGAATGACCTATGTGTAACATATGGGCAAACTAGTTGGAAAAATAAGGCCAAAACTTTATTTATAAGTGCGTGGGAAGGCAAAGGAAAGAAAAACGACTATTATTTTGATTAGCATCTTATAACTAAGCACCTAAGGTGAGTTGATCATTCTTTAAAGTTGTTTATACAATATCTGACTTGGTTGAGAGAGAAGGCAGTGGGTGTTATTGGAAATGAACAGAGAAGTGGTGGAACATGCAGAACCACATATTGAATCACTCCAGTGTGGCACAAAGTCAAAGGAAAGAAAAATGACTATTATTTTGATTAGCATCTTGTAACTAAGCACCTAAGGTGTGTTGATCATTCTTTAAAGTTGTTTATACAATACCTGACTTGGTTAAGAGAGAAGGCAGTGGGTGTTATTTGACATGCATGACTAAGTAATTGTCCCGTTTCAGGAGAACACAACAAACTATGGTTTATGACAATCAGTTTGAAGCTAAATCACATTGCTTTTAAGAAAAAGCTGCAAGATATAAGATGGTTAGAGAGGAGAGATTGGCAGCAGGTTGTCCAATAAGGACGCATATATAGTTGATCAGATAGAGGGAAGGAGTCCATTCAAATCCTAATTATAAGTGCCATGCATATGATAAGAATTTCAATTATTTTTAACAGATTTATCTAGGAATACTCATTTTCATTGTTTTCAAAAGTTGAAGTAAATTATTCTCATCTTACTAATTGGGGCAAAATAATAAAGCTGCAGTAGTAGGAACATATCAAAATATGACACATTAATCATCCAAAGAGTTGTGTAGACATAGTTTCCCTAGAGAAAGCACATCAAATTGAAAGATCATGCATGGATATGGCTAATCTATATAGATCACTAGAGGGGTTCTATAGATAATTAAATGGTCATTGTCAAATAATCAGGTTAACTAAATAGTAACATCTGAAGTTAGCTGTTGTAAAAGTTGAAGAAGCTAACCAACTTTGGATAAGTATGAAAAGGTAAAACACATTTCCAGTCTCATTCTAGTTTTCTCCATCTCCTATTTCATCTCTATATAAATGTAGGGAGAAAAGGTGAGCCAAATTTTACAAAAGCAAATTTTTGGATAAGTTTGAAATAGTAAAACACATTTTCATTTATCGTTCTAGTTTTCTCCATTTCTTATCTCATCTCTATATAAATGTAGGGTGAAAAGGTTAGCTGCATTCTGCAAGAGCTAATTTTTCAAACTCTCTACCACATCCAGGACAAAGCTTGAGGTCAGATATGGGTGAAAAACAACTTCAAGAAAACGTACCCATCAATTGCAGAGTATCGTAAACAATTTGGCCAGCATTTCATGATTCTTTCGTCATGAAAGATGCAAGTATCATTAAGGCCTACCTAAACTTTGAGAAAGAAACAACCAATAAAAGCAAATAAAAGGCAATATTCAGTCCTAGCTGTCATTGTTTTATATGCAATAACCGCGAATCATGCAGAAATCACCACTTCACGGATCAAGGTATAACAAAGACAAAAATTTGGTATACCATGAGATGACAAGACTACAAAGCAGAATGTAAACAAGAAGAATCACAGATATAGCTAAACAGTCAGTTATCAAATTTTCATAAACACAATCAAAAATTGAAAATTGAAAAGGCGGAGCATTGCATAATTTCACACAAACACACTTCAACAGATGGGGCATCCTATGAATTCAGTCTCCAGACAATCATCTTTTGGACAATAGATAAAGTTCCAGCAATCAGTCAGCTAGTTGGATAACTATAGAAACTAAACAAAGGTATCGCTTCAAGAGAAAAAAGACTCACTTCTTAGGTTTGCGGCCGCGTTTGGGGCCCCAGGCCTCGAGCTTGGAGACGGGGCATCCACATCGCAATCGGAAGAGCAAGACCGCGCGTCCGTTGGGAGGGGCCATCCTGCGAAGCTCGGCTCTGAGGCGCTCATAGTCGGGGTTATTGCCGCCCTGGCCGCCCTTCCACGGCAGCTCATCGATCGCCCGCCAGGCCGCATCCTGCGGCGAGTCCCGGATCGCTTCCTCAGTCTGGAGCTGGACGTCGAACTCAAGCGCCTTCTTGAGGCCCCTGCACCTTGGGTTGCTGCAGCGGCGACGAGACCAGGGGAGGGCGGCGGCAAGGGAGAGGGTCAGGAGGAGGACGGCGACGGCGACGGCGAGGAGGGCTAGGAGGGGGGCCGCAGCTGGGATGGAGAGGGAGAGGGAAGGGAGGAGGAGGGAAAGTGAGCGGAAGACGTATGAGACGGAGGAGGAGATGAGGAAGGTGCAGGAGAAGAGGACGAGGATGAGGATGAGGAGGTCGAGGGTCGCCGATGGCGAGTGCTTGCAGGTGGGGGAGCAGCTGAGGCCGCTAGGGTTTTGATGGGAGGACGAGACACGCCGAGGTCGGAGAGAAGAAGGCGATGGCGACGGTGCCATTGAACTCTCTCTCTCTCTCTCTCTCTCTCTCTCTGGTTGTTACTATTCTCCTTGAAATTATAATAATGATAATATAATTATTATTTTGTTGGTTAGATTGGGGGAGATGTGGTGAGATTTTGGATTTTAATTAGATCTGTGAATGTGATTTATTTTGTTAAATTATTTATTTTAAATTTATTGTGAATTTATATTAGGTTAAAAACCCATATAACCAAACGTTCATGGAATTATTTATTTATTATTTATTATGTATTTATTTATTTATTATTTATCTATTTAATTTTATGGAGAGCAATGGATTAAGGCTTAGTTATAAATTTTATTGTGATTTTATTTATTTCTTTTTAAAATTTTATAAAACTAACATACGGCAATTCAAAAGCAAGTCTCACTTTTGTTCTTTCTTTTTTTTCTTCTTTTTTTTTGGAAATTATTATCCAAAAAATATATTTTTTTTTGAAAAAAAAGCTTACTCTTTCTTAAAATTGCCACAACTCATTTAGAAATTTGAAGTCAAAACCAAACAAATCACAAGGATGCTGAAAATGAGAAATTATTTATAAAAAAAAAACATGGCACCAAGCTTGCCCTAATAGTCTGTGGATCCTACTAATTGAAAGAATCTGAAAGACTCTTGCAAATTCATACAGTTATTCCTATTCCAACACATTAAAAGCAATTCTGCAGCAAAAATATTGGCTAATTGTACTAGTATGAGAGGTGGTGACCCCACTCCCCCACACATTTATATCCGCCGGTAATCTGTAAGACAAAACTATATGTACTAAAAGTTTAACCAAGAACCTTGTTATTTTGACCATTGAATGAATTGAATGTCCACTTTATTATAAAACAAAAGATTGTTGAGGATCAAATTAAAGCATATTTACCCAACATTATCAAGAAAGTTAAAAAGTACACATGAAACAACTTCATAGAACAAGGTTATCTATCAGGTATAATTGTATGTTAAAACTGTTGTTAATGATAAGAGATTATCCTTCAATTAACAAACATACAACTCAAGTGTACAGACCTATATTTTTTCAAAGAATTGAGAGCTTGGCATTTGGAACATGAGGCAAAAAAATATATAGAGAGAGAGAACTAAAGAAGTGAAAGAAAAAGAGAGGCAAGAAAGAAGATGAGGTGCAGATATGGTAAATTGTTTACACATTATGATTTTCATTTCCTAGCAGCATGTCTTCCTCTTCTGGGGTCTCTTCTGTGGAGAGTTCTAAGCTTGGCTTGAGTGTCATCTTGTTCCATTCATTCTCTACTCGAAAGAAGATCCACTGAAATCGCCGCAGTATCTCCAATGCCGAGATAGTGAATACAGTCAGATAGTTATGACGAAGATGGGCTGACAGTTTGTATGTCCATGTGCATCGAAGAATTAGGTTACTTGCAATCACCCAATAAAATACCTGTAATGAAGTACAAATAAATTTTAAATTAAAACAAACTCGAGAATCACTGAAAAAAAAATGAATTCTTGAGAGAGCTATACCCATCGCCTGCCGTAAAACATGGTTGTAAGAAGATGATGAGTTTTAAACTTGAACATTCTGGAGAGGACACTGTAAACAATAATGGGTCAATATGCTAAACTGAGAAGGTAAACAATTGAGACACTTCCAAGCACAAAATGAAAACCATACATACCTCAAGTCCCAATCACGAGTCACATCCCAGTAAAATGAATAAAATGAATTAATGACACTAGACAGAAGCCAAAGAGGACGGTAGAAATTGGTCCAATGATCGGGAAAAACATGATACTTGAGGGCTGAAAGAAAAATCACTGGGAATGCTGTTGAGTATTTCAGAGCTGCAAATAATGTCAACAAGAGTCACTAGTAAACATGTGGCAGGGGAAAAATAACATTAGTTGTTTAAACCCTAATTCAGAAGAATGAGGTGAAACAATTGAGGTTGTGAGGTTGAACATTAAACATGATCAGAAACCACAACTAAGCATCAACAAATATTCCTGCTTGAACATGCAAATGTTGCTAAATAGGTTACTACGTCACAGTTGGCTACCGAAGTAACAGACATAAAAGTGGCCAATTTGAAAAGACAATGAACTCAAGTGAAGGTTCAGATGCTTCATATGAACTAGGTGCAGTTTTCATTGTCCAATTTCCAAAGGTTGGAACTCAGATTATCACACCATGTACGAAACACAACCTTTTATTCTGGTTATTCAGAATGTATACATGTATACAGGCAGTCAAGTGGATACATATACAATACATGGCTGTATATGTAGATCCAACTTTTAAAAAAATTTATAAAAAACCCATATTATAATATTCATTAAAATCATTTAATCAATTTGGAAATTTATAAATTGAAAGGGAAATAGAAAATATGTAATACTAGTGCTCTTCACATTTTAAAGCCAGACTTGATTTGAGATCTTAATTAAGCAATAAATCAAACTCAAGCCCTCAAGCAAGGAATTCAATCATATCTTATTCATAAAAGAGATTGCCATCATGAACCACTTCCCATCTTGAATTCAATTTATAGGACTTCAGCTCTTTAATGAAATGGTTTTGAATATTATGCACGTATGAAAAATGGGTTTTCAACGAGACAGGACAAGTCCATAATAATTTGTAAGGTTATGCGGTAATCGGTATTTAAACTTTCCCGCGCACTTTTTAATGACAAAAGTGATATTCTTTTAATAACAGTTTAATTTGTGTAGTCAACAAGCTGATGGATGGAGACAACTGAAGATGAGAACTACAAGGGCTCAGATGCAAGTATGAAAATGAGAGTGCTTGATATGCAATTCAAAGGAAGGAGATGGGCTTATAGGCATAAAACTATTACAAAATACAATTAGCAATTATCATTGATACTTTTACATATTATCCTGTATACTCTCTTTCTAAGTGATCATATTGCACTTGGTAAGTAAAAATACCAAAGAAGCTTTCTTGAACTTGTCCTAGAACCAAACAAAAGAAGATGTCTCCACTAAAATATGATCATAGGATAAGCTCTTTCAATAAATAGTTTTCTTTTGTGAAAGAGCAAGAGCCTGAGGCTTGCAGATTCCAAGGCGTACAGATATTTGTACAATCTAGATTGTTCAAGATGCATAATTACCTAATCAGATGACCATGATTTCCATGCATTTCAGACATGATGAAAATGAAATTTATGTACCAGATTTTTTCAGTCCCTCTTAACTTACATGAACCAAAGTACAGTGGCAATTCAAAATTGAGAATAGAATATATAATGCAATTTCCTAGCAGGCCATGATAATAGCAATATGGGGTTAACTATAAACAATAAAATAGAAATGGTAAAAATTGTGAGATAGTACCGTACCATTCAAAAGGGAGGTTTTTTCTTTTGTATCCTTAAATTGCCGTAGACACTGAAGAAGACGGCATAGATAAGGGAAGACAAGGACTAGAGGAATTGCAACAGAGTGACTACCACATATAGAATCAGCTTCAAACCATGCAATTGTTGCAACCTGGAAATCCATAAGATAAGACATAATAGAAGAATAGAAGAAAGTACTAGAGAAACAAAACAAAAGTTTGGAAGCTATGTAAATGACAAAGTAGCAAACACTTGACTGTCATTTCACGACCTCACTGAATGCACAGAATAAGGTTGCAACACATATAATACCATTATTAACCGAAATCGAAGGGACAAACCTACTGCACAAAAGATGTTACACACACCTGATTGTTTGTTCCATTTTCTTTCTTTTCTGTGATGAATTATACATTTGAGAAGTTGTTAGTTTCATGTTCCTCCGTTGTGACTTGAGCTAATCTATTTTCTAAAATAAAAACTATACTGAATTAATTCTTGAAATACACAAAAAATTTCAGAAATACATAAATGGCCCTATGTAATTGCACAATCAACAATACCTTTTTCCATGTGTTATAATTTTGTAATTTAATCTCCAATTATTACAGTTTGCTCCTCTTTCCCGGTTCTTATTTTATACTTTTCTAATTTGTGTCCATCTTAAGTTTTGTTTCATATAACTTTTGTAATTTCCCAAACTCTCCGTATCTCCTCTGGTCAGTTGAAAACGAAAAACACACTAAGGTTCTTTCTTTCGCTTGTATTGATTCATTGCTTGAGCACCATCATCACCTCCTCCAAAATTCCAAATAATGCATATACAAAGAAAGATGTTGCAGACCATTATTATTGCGGACATCATCTTAAGAATAACAAAATCTTCACAAACATTTAAGCACCAGCTGGTTTAAAATGTTCAAATTTGACCATCTTTACGCATTGATTTGATTATGTATTGGGAAAATGAAAATTTTCTTCAAAAGGAACCTTATATTGATTTTTTTTAAAAAAAACCATAGGTGTTGAGATTGAAAATGAACTATGCAAATGCAACTTATGATTAGGAGCCTAGGTATTATCAGGACAGCACTCTTTTATTTCTATCTAAACAATACCTCAACAAGAAGGATGTAAGATTCAATCAAATGCCGCTTAGTCAGTTGCAAATGAAATCACAAAACAAAATAACGCATGATAGAAAAAAGAAAATCCCAAAATTCATCCAGTGATAAGTACTTTATAATAAATCACTGCTGAGAAATACTTCTTTTATTTATATCGGGATGGTACTTAAACAACAAGAATGTAAGATTCAATCAAATGCCACCTAGTCTGTCGCAAAGGAAATCATGAAGCAATTAAGACATGATACAAAGCAAAAGGTCCAAAAACCCATCCAGCGATAATTGCTTTGCAGTAAACCACCAGTTAGAAATACACTTACCTGCCTGTTAACCATCCGACAGATGGACCGCTCCAAATCTGAGAATACCTGCAAAGCAATTAGTAATTACAAGACTATAAATTATCAAGCTTGACAGCAATGATACATCGAATTTATTTGTATCAAATCAATACTTTTTAATGAATAGATCCGAGCGCAACTTCGAATATGGAATTCAAAGAGATCAAATAGGAAATGATACTATGAATCATATAACTATAATGAAATATATGATCAACTTCACATCATTAATCATTCCATAAAATTCTCAGTGACAAAATCTAAAAATAACTCCTATGATAGATCAGAGAAATAAAAAGGACTGTATAATGATAACCAAATTAGAATCATATTATTAATTCTCATCTTCTTTCATTGTCTCACAGAAGAAAGGGGTATTGTTACAGGTCACAATTGTTGATGCAAACCAAATATAAATTACCCTGGTTCAATTCAACCAAAGCTTAAATTGATAGGATGAGAGATCCTTACTCATATATTCATATTCAGATTCACTAACTAAACCGATGTAGGACTTTTAATTAGTCTAATCAGACCCTTTGACACGTACTAGTCTTAAGCTAGCCACATTGCAAACAAACTAATCAAATTAGCTCTAATACTTTGTTGATGCAGCAAACACATATTACCTAGGCTTATTCAACCTAAAAGCTTAAGCTAATAATATGAGAAACACAAACTCATATATTCAAATCCAAATTCACTAAATTAACCAATGTTGGAGTTTCCTCTAATACACCCCTTTGATTTGTGTTAGTATTTTTATCTAGCCATGTTGCAAACAAACTAACCATATTAGCTTTGATGCAAAGTACAGACATTGTATGGGCTTGATTCGATCTGAGAGCTTAAACTAATAGGATGAGAGACCCAGGCTCATATATTCATCAACTAAATTAACCAAAGTGGAGCTATTAGTTACTCTAATAATAATTATTGGACTCCATTAAATATATATGTAATCACCCATGCAAAAAAAAATTCTTAATCAAAAAAGTGATTTTGTGAAACTCAAGAGTACTGGAGCAGTTTAGCCATCTTATTTTGGTGAAAGTTCAAGTAAAAATTTGTGTTGTTTTACATTCATTCACTTTTATGTATTGTACGCTTTAACATATTCAATGTGATCAAAGAAATTGCATACCTTGGACATGGATGTTAGAATATCAGCCAAGAAAAAATCACAAAACGTAATTGCCTGAAAAGAGAGTTACATGATTAAATACAATAAAAAGAGAACTACATGATTAAGTACAATGTGAAACATAACATCAACATGAATGATAAAATTAATTTTTCTATCATAATCTGAGAATCTGGTCACAAACCATCAAAAAAACACAATATAGGATATGCTGAATATCTTAGGATGAAAATTAGACTTAACTGCCAAATAATGACATCTATAATGACAAGGCCACCGTTGTCTTTTCCCCATGACAATAAAACATAATCTAGCCTTATGCTTACATTCATCAATGGAGAAATAAATGAGCAATGACACCATGATACAGCCAACAAAATTTAACAAGACAGAATGCACTGGTTAATCATTGAATAGGGAGCAAAAAACTTGCCTGTAATGGAAATGCTATTCTCCAAAGAGTCCTTAGCAAATAGAAACGGGATGATAAGTAGAATATATCAAATGGGAATATGAGAATCATCACAACAACCACATATAAGATAACCTGCAATTGTCGAAGTATAAATTTAGAACAATTCCTTCCCTGTGTAAAAGAAAGCTATACAAGCACAATAATAATGAACTGGTGTCAGAACTCTCAAAAGCGCAACGTGACAAACATCATTACAATGGTTTCTTCTCCATTAAAGGTGTACAGAAATTAAAACACATTAAGGTAATCATTTAGAACTATTTCATTAGCTAGGGAATTATAAAATAACAGATGACAAAATAGGAATAAACAAAGCTCCTCTAATATCTAGTTTAATTGTGATTGTTTTAGAAGGGCGGCACATGGGCACAATGTGTTGGAACCTTGGAAGAATAGGAAAAGAAATTAGCAGTATGGTTGTCTATAGGACTGAGCACAGATGTAGCTCACATTAGAACGGGTGTTGATTGTCAAATATGATACAATCCTGTATGAAATACCTATCAAACTCTTTAATTTGAAATCTATTAGATTAGTAAAAGCAGGAAAATATGAATGACAACATAAAATATGAATGAAAACATAAGCACAACAACCCTTGCCATTTGTAGGAACTAGATATCCAACTAGTGGCAAAAAAAACATAGCTAAATATTTTGTAAAAGATTATATTGAAATATTTGAATACAAACCAAACCTTTTCAACAAGTGACTAAAATTCAAGTTTTCTGGGCATTGGAAAGGGTTATCCAACAAATAGAAAGTGCCATCCATTTTTTTTTTTTCAAAAATTTTCTAGGTGCAAGTAATGATCAAGATAAGTTGTCTCTATTGGCACAGATTGGCAAAACATTGTTTTTCAAATATTAATAAAGTAAACCTAAAGGTATAAGGTGTAAGTTTTATGTTTTATTTTTTACTTATGACTTAAATATGCCCACATTTCAAAAAGATAGCAAGGAATGCTACGACATATATACTTCGCGACTATGGCTGTCAAACAATCGGGTAGCTCGCAAGTTGCTTGAGTTTGGCTTGATTGTTTAACAAAAGAACCAAACTTGAGCTAGGTTTCATAACTCATAATCAATAGGCCGGTTTATTCGAGCTTGGCTTAAAAATGCTTGATGTAATGTATTATATATAATTAGTATTACTATTTAGCCAGACCAACCATAGAGTTGGTTTGATGCTAGAATTAATGTCAGGCCGTGAGCGGTCAATTCTACTTACACCCAAAGTTTTGCATTTAACATTTTTTCATATAATCAAGTCATCCCAACTTGAGTTGAGCTCAAATTCAGCTCAGATTTGAACAAGCCAAGTTCTAGCTCAATGGTTCCAACTCAACTCAATCTCAAGCCAATGTTCAGCCAGGCTTGGCCTGCTCGAGCTCCTCTTGTTTGCACCCTTATTCGGAACTCCGAGAGATTTTGAAATTAGGTTACTTAAAGCAAATATGCAAATAACTTTTACTTGTAATTACCACCATCAACAAAATATGTCCCTTTCCAAACATGAACCTTGCTCAAGAAAAATCACACTTTCATTTCTATAGAACAAAAACTTCACCAAGTGTCCTTGTTAAATATTACTTGTTCAATGTTAAAAGAGAACTTCCTTTGTCTTATCTTGTCGCACTATAAAAGCATAAACTACACAGCCAATGATAATAACAGTGAGTGTGTACTATAAGAAATTTCTATCGAAAATTCAATAAGATAATGGGATAAAATTTAACCAGCATATGTATTCATGACTGTCGTGGACTATGAAATTGGTCTTCATGAAAAAAAATTTGAGCAAAGTTCTTAAGGACAAGATTTGTCAAATTAGAAATTACAAGATATGTAGTAATCATTAGGATTTCTATGGAATAACAAGTTATATTAAACTACGATATAACTTGTCTCAAGGATTGAGGACTCATCTATAAAACACTTTAAACATATAAAACCCAAAAAATGGCATATGAAGAGATCAACTGCTTAAACAAAAATGGCATATGGTATGTTAATTTCCCATGAAGTCATTAAATATGGAGAAGAATTTCATATCTGTTGGTATCTATCAAGACAAGAGCCAGCAATGGGTTGGGCCGGCTTGAGACTGATTCAGAAGTCTCAGGTTTAAACCTGTATTTTTTTGGTTTTGGGTTCTTTCAAAACTGAATTTAAGAAGAAAAAAGGCCCAGATGGAAGCTCAAGCAGGATCTTATAGTTTAGCCTTAAACCATGGTCTTAGGTTCGACTTAAGCTTACTTACTTGACGTTTGAGCTAGACTCGAGTTTTGCCAAGTCTGAGCTCTGCTAGAAATGATAAAGTATTGATCGAGCTTCCCAATAAGCCTTATTTTTAAGGGGCCTATGTTGTGGCTTTTCTCTCTCTCTCTCTCTCTCTATCTATATATATATATAAGAAATAACAGTTGCATCTACAATGTTTAATCCTTAGTGGGGATCCAATGAGAACGACCAAATTAAGATATTCACACTAGGCTCAGAATGACTAGGAGGCCAGTCAATGTACCCGGAAAATCAAACGAAAACAAAATGATTCAGTCACTTCTCTTCAGCTCATGACAATCTTTTCCAAAACTGTAGACATAATGAATCTCAAAGTATACACATTCCTAAGCTTTCAAGGGAGGCAAACCTGAAACTTGTAAAGAAATGTGTTGCTAAAGCTAAAATCTACACAAACCTGCTGCTTAATGACAAAATAGAATCAACAAAAGAATTAGGAGTAAATTCCACCTAGTCTTTCTGGCAGTTGTGGTTGATGGCAAGAGAATCTAACAAAGTGCTTACAATGTTATCATACAACAATCAAAATTAATCACTTAAAAATTATTATATTCTAAACAAAAATGCAACATTAACATTTAAAGCTACCATCTAAATAGAAACTGATATTACACTGGTTGTGATGCAGCAAGAGATACTTCTCCATGTGAGTAGAGATAAAGGTATGCTGTCATGCTTGTTGGGACCACAATAGTCATCCATGTAGCACACTGCACAAATCTCACAAATATTTTCATGTAGAATAAAACATATTCACATCAAAAATTAAAAGCAAAAATATGACAGTTCCAAAACAAGCATGCGTGGAGAACATAAAAAAAATATATACATCCATTTTGGTACAAACATAAGTAGAGAACTTCAATAACATCTTGACAAATATAATCAGGCAGTTTGTTTTGAGGGATGAAGAGGGGTGGGAAATTTCTCAGTCCTCACTTTAATTATTATATTCATATTAATTTATTTTGACACTATATAATTTAAAAATATTATTATTTTTAAATTAGAGTTATTATTAATTATTAAATTAATAATTAAATACTTTACTAATCTTTTATGTTTATATTATTTTCCATAGATAATATATAATATAATTTATTACACTAATAATATTTAATATTACTTAGTATATTAATGTACCTAAGTAAGCATTTTTAATTATATCATATAATACAATATTATAAACCGATAATATTCAAGGTAGTTAGAACCGGACCAGACCATTGAACCGGGGAAGGCCAAGGTTCAAGGGTCGCGAGGTCCAACCGAGGTTGAACCGGGTCGAACCGGATTTAATAAATAAAAATATAAATATAGTATATTAAATAATAAGCTAAATTTTGAATTAAATACACAAAATATATTAAAAGAATAAGTCTCATTTCATATATAAAACATAGTTTACATGTATATCTTTACGATCAAAATTAACTCAGATCTTAACAAAAATAATAATTTTAACTTTTAAGTATTTCTATATATAGAAAGATAAAGATCCTAGGGAAAGATGAGAGAGTTTATAGGAAAATTAGAGGGGCAAAGATGATATTTTAAAAATTTAAATTCGAATTTGAAATTTTAACATCCAATATTTATAGGTATTATGGAAATTTTACGCGATTACTTTCCAACCATATGTATGAGTTTTAGTCCCACATCGACGGGGAAGTGAATTTGGTCCAAGCACAATGCTATAAAGACATTCATTGTGGGGCTTGGTTGTTTCTATTAAAAAAAAAATTTGAAAAAGATTTTCAAACCATACGTATGAATCTTAGTCACACATCGGCGGGGAAGTGAATGTGGTCCAGGCACAATGCTATAAAGACATTCATTTGGGAGCTTGGCCGTTTGAATTTTTAAAAAAATTTGAAAGAAACTTGACCGGTTTAAACCGTGCGAACCAGGTCGGTTCATCCGGTTCTTGGTTGAACCGCCCAGTTTGCACTATTCAGGTCCGGTTTTTAAAACTTGAGTAGGGTGTAAGCGAGCAGAGCTGCTCGTGAGCTACTCGAAATCGGCTTGGATAATGCTCGAATTTGACTCGAAATTTCACAAGCCGAGCTCGAGCTCGAGCTACTCGAGTAGTTTTACGAGCCGAGCTCGAGCAACAAAGTACTCAGCTCGACAGGCTCGCGAGCCTAATCGAGCTTTATATATATATATATATATATATATATATATATATATATATACTACACGGGCAACACAAGCTGATTAGTTATCTTTTGAACAATTTTCGCACATACGCCCACCATGAAGTCCTTCGCCTCCGCGATCAACTTTGCCAACTACAGTCGGACAAAGATGTTCTTCTTGTGGAACTTAATAATTACAAACAGGGCAAGCCTAAGCCCTATTCTCCGGGCATCTTTCCAGATCAGCTTCGCTTCATCTACCAAGATCCCACTTGACACCATAACTTTCTCTTGCCAACTTGTTCTCGTCGACGCCTTTATCGACAAAATTCACTACTACACCAATCCATCTGACACACATCTCATGGATTATCTCCGCCAGGTCAACTACAACAATCCTGAAGATCAAAATGACTCCACTTCTTGCCCTTGTGGATGCTTAGGGTTTATGGGTGTTCTTGGGTATGATTTTGCTCTTGTTTACTCTTCTTTCTTGAATGCACTGGTTCCTTGATAATCTAGTTGGTTATGAGCTTGTCTTACTCTTTCTTGAACGAATCACTGTAGCAATTTCACCGTAGAACGAATCACTGTAGAAAAATCATTGCAGCTTGGTATTGTAGCAGTTACTGTAGCAGCCGAGAAAAAAAAAAAAACCCGGCCACATCCACACCAAAGAAAAGTAAGTACCAAGTAGAGCATAAAACATATTGCAACAAAACTCTATTAATCTCGTCTTGTCAATCTCTAACTAATTGGTATCATATATATATATATATATATATATATATATATATATACGGGCATGATAAGGTAAGGTCGGACGGATTACTGTTCATCTGCGATTACTCCATTGGCCTTTACTTGCGTATTTTGAAACCCAGGTATGGATGGAAAGAAGCATGAAAAATAAGCTAGCGTGTCGATTTTCATATAATTTGAGGAACTTATAGGGCCTTCGTCTTAGCGGGTGAAATTTTTGAACCGATGGGATTTCTATAAATTTTCACCGTTAAGATGAAGACCCTACAAGTTCCCAAATTGTATGAAAATTGACATGCTAGCTTATTTTTGATGTTCTTTCCATCCATACTACTGATTTCCTCAAAATATCGCAAGTGGCCAAACGGAGCGACATCAAGAATGAACAAAGAATCCTACCGACCGCATAAGATCGTGCCCGTATATATATATATATATATATAAATATAAGGTAAAGTCGGTCGGAAATACTGTTCATTTGCGGTCGCCTCCCATTTGGCCACCTGGAGCATGTTTGAAAGATTTTCAACCGTATGGATGGAAAGAACATCAAAAAATAAGCTAGCATGTCAATTTTCATACAATTTGGGAACTTGTACGGTCTTCATCTTAACGGGTGAAAATTTATAGAAATCTTACCGGTTCAAAATTTCACCCGTTAAGATGAAAACCCTACAAGTTCCCAAATTGTATGAAAATTGACATGCTAGCTTATTTTTCGATGTTCTTTCCATCCATACGGTTGGATTTCCTCAAAACACTGTGCAAGTGGGTTAAAAAGAGGCAACTGCACTTGCACAGTGATAAGGCCGACCGCATAATATCATGACCCTATATATATATATATATATATATATATATATATATATATATAATCCTGATAAGGTAAGGTCGGTAGGAAACAACTTTATTCATTTGCGATTATTCCCATTTGGCCACCTGGAGTATGTTTGAAGGATTTCCAACCGTATGGTGGAAAGAACTTCGAAAAATAAGCTAGCATGTCAATTTTCATACAATTTGGGAACTTGTAGGGTCTTCATCTTAACGGGTGAAAATTTATAGAAATCTTACCGGTTCAAAATTTCACCCGTTAAGATGAAAACCCTACTAGTTCCCAAATTGTATGAAAATTGACATGCTAGCTTATTTTTCGATGTTCTTTCCATCCATACGGTTGGATTTCCTCAAAAAACTGTGCAAGTGGGCCAAAAAGAGGCGACATCGCGACTTGCATTACATCGATAAGGCCGCATAAGTATCAGTATATATATATATATATATATATATATATATATATATATATATATTATTTTTTATAAATTAACCTTTACCTTTTCTTAAACTACATCTTTATCCTATTATATACATATAGATAATAAAAAAAGCCTAAACCTAAAATCCAGCCATCACTCTCTTTCTTCTTCATCCAAAACCGAAACCTAAACCATTTCTCACGCGATGCCGGCCCTGCTTTTGCACGCGACCGGCCACCGCGCTGCTTCTCGCATGCGCGGTGCTCTCTCGAGCTCCTCATCCCCTCTCCCATGGAACTTCGCCAACCCCTTCTGGGAATTAAATCCAAGTTCTGGGAATGGTCCCAGATCCCCACTTCCGCTTCCCCGATCTACACGATTTGAGGCTTCTCCATTCCGTTCAGGTTTGCTAGCTTTCTTGTTTCTCGGTGTGTTCCATTGGAGTTGGTGAAGAATGTGGATGAAGTCTTGGATTTTTGTCGTTTCGTTTTTCTTGGTACGGTGATGTATTGGAGATGTCCTTATGTGTATTCTTCTTGATTTGTAGCATTTTCTTGAGATTCAAGACCCTATGGGTTTTGAGGATTCTTAATTCTTGGCATGCCCTTTGGAGTCTGCTGGAATGTGGCATTTAGTCTTGGATTTTCTTTTTTACTTTACCTTTTTTCTTGAATTTAAAGACCACTTGGTGGGAGGGTTCTTGCCTTTTCTTGATTGTTGTCTTTCCCTTGGAATTGGTTACTTTGTGTGGTAAGGCTTGGATTTCTTTCCTGATGTGGTGACTTTGCATGGTATCCTCACATAGTGATCAGAAAAATATTCCTTTTTTATTGCAAATTTTGGATTTAATGTGGTGCATGATTCATCTTTTTCTTGCTCCTGCTTCATAGTCTTCACCATATATTTCTTGTTTTATTGCTGGTTACTTTGTTGCTAAAGGAAACTCTGACCTTGTGTTGGATATTCATTATTGCAGGCATTTCATTGTTGATCCATGACAAAGCTAAGACAGCCACGCTCCAACCCAGATGCGTCCCCGAGATCTTTAAAGTTCAAGGACTGGGACAACATGTCTAGGTGGTCGGAGTTTCTCCATGGTGAATCTTCTCTCGCAGCATCTGGGAGCTGGAAGCATGCTGTCTCCAATGCTTTCCATATTTTAGCTTGTTTTGTTTGAAATCCTGAACTAAAATCATCTATATAACTTCATGTTTGTGTAACTGTTTTGTTTTTTTATCTAAATAGTGTTCTCTGAAGCACCGACACGCCAACTTGCCTTACGTACTCGTGTCTGATACGTCTGCGACACGGACACGTGCTCGACACGCAAGGATACGTATCCGATACGCTGAAAATCGTATCCCTTTTTTTTCAAAAAAAAAAATCATCACCGACACGTCCGCGACACGCGAGGACACGGGCTTGAGAAGCTGATCATCGTCGCCGGAGTGGACAATCCGGATCACCTCCTGCTCGAGCCGGGCCTCCTCTCGGCCAAGGCGGCGGCGACACTTCTCATCGTCTCCGGTGAGAGAGGGCATCATAGATTGGGTCGATAGTAGTCGTCGAGGGAGAACGAGATGGTAGCAGGAGCAGAGGTGGAGGCGAGGCTGGCGGGCCATGAGGGAAGAGAAGATCTAAGGAAGATGAGTGGGAGGAGGCGCTGATTCATTATGCGAGGAGGCCGATTCATCATGCGGGGAGGATCTAGGGTTAATGTCCACCGTTTGATCATATGATCCAACAACCAAGTATCATTGTTATAATAATAAATTATGATTTAAGAATTCTGATTTTATTTTTATTTAAAAATATAAAAATATAAAAACAATATCCTTTTTATTTCATTTATTTTATTTTTATAAAATCAAAATTTTAAAATAGATAAATTTATGGATTTCAGTTTTTTTTAAAAAAAATATATAAACAAAACTGTCAAAATTAAATTCGAAAATCAAACCAATGTAAAATTTAAAATTATAATTAAAAAATATTTCAAAAACCAATGCTACTGGTGATGATGAAGATGATGAGGCAATGAAAATTGGTTCTAATGATGGATAGAGAGGACTTTAATTTTATTACATTTTGTTAAAACTTTGATATATATTGATATGTGACTTAGTGGCTATATGATGGTGAACTTTCATTTTATGCTTGTAGTGGACTTTCATTTCATTTTATGTTTTTGATTCATGGATATAATTTTTGTTTTATCTTCTTTTGATTTTTGTGTGTTGAATTTGTGGATTATTTGATATGATGAAATGGAATCTAATAACTATATTTCATCAAAATATTATACATATATATTTTTATATGTATTTATATTCAACGTGTCCCAACGTGTCCGTGTCCTAATTTTTCTAGAAATGTCGTGTCGGCGTGTTCGTGTCGTGTCGTATCCGTGTCCCGTGTCCGTATCGGTGCTTCATAGGATGTGTTCTTGGAGTTTTTTTTAAAGTATATATCTTTGTTGTAAATAATAGATGTGAGCATTCTATTTCTTATTGTACATAAATGGATGTGAGCATTCTACTTCTTGTGAATTTGTAAATACTATTTAGTGTTCTTGGTTTGGGCTTTTTTTAATTTGAAGTATATTTATTTTTTTATTACATTTTTTTAAATAATCTGGTCCACGTGGTTACGAGCCGAGCTCGAGTAGCTTGATTAATACACGAGCTTGAGCAATTCGAGCTTAACAAGCTTGATTTATTGGTAATTCGAGCTTCACGAGCCGAGCTCGAGTAGCTCGATTAATACACAAGCCAAGCTTGAGCAATAAAAATCAAGGCTCGAACTTCGAGTTTTATTCACGAGCCGAGCTTGAGCATGCCAATACTCGGCTCGGCTCGGCTCGATTACACCCCTACATTTTGCGGTTTTTTATGCAGAACCGGACCGCTTTGGGTCCTGGGTCCGGTTCAACCGGGTCGAACCGGCCGGTTCGGTCCGGTTTTGGCTATCTTGATAATATTATATTTTAAAAGTTCATTAATATTAATAATTATATAAAATAATATATTTTTAATTGTAATATTATTAATAATTAATATAATTTATTGTATTAAAGAAAAAAACCACAAGTGGTCCGATCCTTCCCCAGACCCCGCACATTGCGGGAGCTTTGTAGCACCGGGCTTCCCTTTTAAAGAAAGAACCACAAATACCAAATACCAAAAATTTTTGCATCCCTCCTTTTTCTATTCCTCCAACCAACACAATCAAACATACCAATAAAAACTTACATTCTTGTATATATACGTCCATGGACATCCCAAGGGGATGAGTATAAACAAGCAAACAAACACCCCCAATATAACATTTGCTAGTATACCAAAAAACTTAGGGCATAATGGAAAAAACAAAAGCTTAATTTTTAAAGAAATTCCATTAAGAGGATATGCAAATATCTTTATTTATGAAAGAAAATAATAAAAAACTATAAGCTGATGATGTTCAAAATCGTAAATACAAAAATTAAGACAAGTTGGTGTGCAACATACAGCACAGTTATAATGCCCTGAATTTAACATCTATCAAGGATATTAGAGGTCTAAGATAGCCATCTGACAATACCATTTCATATTTGTCTAGCTTAATATGGTATTGTTTACAAAAAGAAATATACTGATCACAAGCCTAAATGTCAAACTCTATATTACTAAACTACACTGCCTAAAGACTAGGATCATTGAAGTTTGACTCAATTAAACCTAGTACGATGATGTTGTACATAGAATGATAAGGAATCTATTAACAACTATGTTCCATTCTAACACAAAGCACCTGTATGTGGCCCGTCAGATGTCAATTAAATCATTTTAAATGGAATTTCATAATTAACTAACAAGCTTTAAATAATAATGCAATTGTTGATAAGCTATGGGTTAGTTCGTAATTTCAGTTACACCTGTTTTAATTTGCTTTGAATTTTGCTTTGTGCTGTTGGCGGTTCACATCTCAGCCTAAGTGTTTCCCATGGCTCCCAGCTGCTTATGTCCTCCAAATCTTGTATTTGATTATAGGTACGTGGTGACAAAGGTAGCTTACAGAAAAAAAAGCTTTACATTGCAATTTAACATCTTATATCCTTTTTAATTAATAACATCTAAAAGCCCCTTGCATAGGTATAGCTAACTAGTATGGTGTTAAATGTTATGCAATCCAACCACCATGAGGATAGAAAGTGGTTTCTCACCTCAAATCCAGGATACACATTTGGTCAACAAGCAACTTTACTAATGAAACATAAACTATGTTAACAATTATACTAATCTGGAAAAGAGGATAGACAAAGAAAGAATTCACTAGCCTTGTGATTATCAAATTCACAACATTAGGGATGGTATTTTCAAATGTTTAATAGGCATCCAATTTACTTGGACCTAATAGATTAGGTTTAAGAAAACCTACTGGATTTGGAATTCAAAATTAAAATCAGGATGGGTATGGAACAGGTTTTGGATTTGACCATTGGGTACCCAAAAATCCAACCCAAACATATACCAAATGGTTCCCTGTATAGAACTTGTGAAATCCAGAAATTAGGAGCCGAATATTATACTTACATATATGTGAGCAAGTTTATATGTATATCAATATGAAGTTAGAATGTTTGATTTCAAATTAAATAATCGCTATTAGAAATATAAATACCATGAGCTAAATTATTTTAAAATTTAAACTGGTCCATTCTTATTTTCAAATCATTATTTGTAAAGGCATGATTCTTCTGACTGAGTGTGATTAAAATTGAAGGCATATGATTAAATATTTTTATTTATAACATTTAACAGTTGGGATGGATCTAGTGGGTTTAGGAGTGATTTGGGATAGGTTGGATTTAGAAATTTAAGGCGTGTTTTGTTTTTAATTTTCCTTTCCACTTAAAACAAAAAGTTTTTGAAAAACATGTTTGCCAACACATTTTAAAAAATGGTTTTAACAAAACAAGTCTTTTTTACTAGTTTTTAGAGAAAATCTAAAAGTTGTTTTTAAAAAATAATCTCCACTTTCTCTAACGTTTCAAAAGCTCTGATTTTATTGGCTCATGGGATTTGTTGATAATATAAAATATTTTAATACTATATATTTATATTATATTATATTATATTTTAAATCAATATATCTTTATTTTTCAAATTTTATCCTAATTAAGGTTGTATGTTTATTTTTTTATTTTTTTTATTTTTTTTGTGAGCTAGAGTTTATTTTACAACTAACATAATTATTACATCTTACATACCTCATAAAAATTATTATTAGTATATAATCAAATATCAACTATAAGGGGCAAAATATTTGTTTCTTAAAAAAATTGTTTGGATGTTGACCATAGAAATATAGAAGCAATACATTGGTGGTTTTGTTAGATGTGTCTATAACAAATGCATTTTGCCTTTTTCATCTCTAAAACTTGTTTTCTTAAATGTTTGAAACAAACATGTTTTCTAAAACCAAAAAACAAAAGTAGAAAGTTGAGATTTTATAGAAAATTCACAAAACGAACAAACCCTTAGGTAAAGACTATAAACGGTGTTTCGATTTGAAAATTGTGTTTTCACAGGTACTCAAGACATTACGATCCCTACACAAAATCCTTATAATTTAAAAGAGAGAATATAGGAGGAAAAGTTTACTTGCCAAAATCATCACCAACGCATGCTCATCCTCTAAATAAAATAAACTATTTGTTGATTTTTAATGATATATTGATACTTATTTTTTTCAAGCTTAGTTATTATTTATTTATAAGGACCTTTTTCCTTTTCGAGGCATTTTACTTTGTTCTTGTTTTATATTGGGAATAGAGCCCAAAACAAGCCTAGTTCTTTCCAAAATTCATAAAGCATTATTGGCACATATCCAAATATCGTAAATGGTTCACAAACTTTGCATGTTGTGCCCATTCATAAAACTAATGGTGGAAACAAGAATTAAACCACTTCCAGATCCTAACTTATATACAAGACACTATACCACATATCCATCAATTTATTTCTCCACCACCTAAAAAACAAAAACACTACAGCAAAACTCAAGTTTTCATTATTTATTTATTTATTTATTTATTTATTTATTTATTTATTTATTTTTACACTGGCCAAGTCTACCTGAAACACTATCATTAAGTACTTGAGCACATGATCCCTAAGGTTAACCTACAACTTATCCTCAAGGAATAGAAGCAGCTTAAATTTCACAAAAATAGAGAAGTTAAAAATGTGATTGAAATTTCAAACCCCCAACTGTAGCATTTGATACCGAAATGCTCTAATTGGTTGGTCTATCCCTATATTGTCCGAAAAATAAATAAAGCTACCATAGTAGGATAAAGTTGGCATGGTCAAGTTCAACTGATAAAAGAAAAAATCAAAGGACAGAGTTATTTATCAAATTACTTGAGAAATAGATGAATTTATATTGAAACATTAAATTGATTACAATAAACTTGAAAATAAATAAAGAATCTTCCAATCAACTTCCAGCCTTAAAGTACATACATACCTTCCATATCTCATGGTGTGTAAGGTGACTATGGTCAAGATCAAACACTTTGGAATAATTCACCGTTGACTGAGCAAATACCCATAAATTCACGCCCCATAGCCACACTGTCATAGTCTACAAGATAACATAGGCCAAACATGATAGTTTGGAGAAATGCAAATACCCTGATGGCAAAAAATCTAACTATAAGAAGAACAAAAAGGTGTAAATCGATACGATACTGACCACTAGCAGAAGTGGATTATAATACAAGAATGCTTCATAAAGGAATAAATCTCGAAGATCTCCATTCATCCTCATTACTGAATCCCAACCAATCTGCAACCTCAAAATGTCCATAAAGATAAAAAGAAAACTGAAATAGATGTTTTTCAATGAACTAATTACAATGGAGAATGAACTAAAACTGACCTTGCAACAACCAATACCCCATAGGAGGAACAATATAACCTGTAATACATGATTTGGCATACATATCATACACAACATTCTCCAATTTATGAGTTGAAAAGAATGTATGGCTTTAGAAAGATAAGATAAACGAAATGGTTAGAGCATATTGAAGGCCTAAGAAAACAAAGAGGTAATAATTGTTGTGCTATTATATTTCTCAAATCACAACAAAATATTGCACTTTAAGCTAGTAGTCATTTAACAAAGCAAAGTCAAATTTTAAGAGAAATAAAGATATCCTACAAAGGCATGTGAAGCTTGTGATGCAAACATGAATAAACTTAACACCAAATTCCAATTTTTATTCACAAATTAAAATATCACTATTCAAACATCAAGAATTGTAGTTTAACCACTGATAGATGATCAAATAAATTGAATGGTTCGAAAAGGATCATAAGCTCCACATTAAATTTGAAGATTCAAGGAAAATTATAGTAGTTTTCAAAAGATTTTCATAATTTCCACGTTGCAAAATGTCAAATTAACTCTTTCAAATCAAAATGTAAAAAATCAACCAAAATCTGCTCATCCCATTGTGTCCTTTTTTGAGGTCATGAGAATTCAAAATAGGTTTTTGATCTTTTACCAAGCAATAGGATTATTGGATGCAAAACTGATGCAATCCATTAGACTTAAAGGAGTCTATATCCTAATTTATGCCACAGACAAAAGATAGCCAAAAAGAAAACTCTGATCCAAAGGGCTTAAAGAAAATAAATATAAATAGCATGGAAAGATATGAGGAAGAAAAAAAAGAAAAAAAAAAGGAATAAAATAAAACAGAAAGAAAAAAAGTAGTATACTTTAACAAAAAAATGGAAAATTAAATTGCCAACCTCAGAGGTAATGGGATTCTAGTACTCACCACTAGGCTCATTTGGAATAAAAAAATAGTAGTCAACAACAAATAATTTTGTGAAAGGCTCTAAATAAAATAAAACTTCCAAAAACTCTTATTTACAAGCCAACTGATGGTTTGTTAAAAACATAAATCTGATTAATGAGATTAGCACATATGTAACTTGACTGTTATTAGTTAGACAACAGGGAGCCTTACTGATCACATCTGTTCTCGAATTTCTTCTAACAGCTATTTGAAATCCACATAGAAATGATCATTAAAGAAATTAAAGAAAACATAGATGGGACAATTTCATATGTTTTCGTTTATAAAGGAGAGTCCTTGTGCATTGCCATCTTAATTCTATATAAAATCAGCACCAAGAGAAGGCCCAAGTGATAAGATGAGAGGATCCCAATAACTAAGAAATCATGAAGAGCTATTAATGTGTTGTAAGTTCAATTTCAGTAAGACATTGCCCGCATTTAATAGATTAGGATATGGTTCTTGGACAAGAAAAGCCTTTCCAAGTTATTTCTCATAGATTGCTCCCGAAGTTCTCCCTAAGCTTCTCAGAGTATTATCTAAAACTAGGTCATCAATCATAACGTTACCCTAATGACCAGTCACATGATTTAGTCAAGAAAAATTCTGTGAACTAATATGATTTATGAGTATTTGTTAGAACCATGGGTGTTTAGCGCAATCAAGTTAAGGTAAAAAGAATATTCCAAGGCTTCATTTGGTGCACTCTAGACTAGTTGACCTCTCAAATTTCTTTGACATGTAAATGGAAACATATGCTTCTGTTCCATTTGAAATTATATGTTCATTTCAATTCACAGGTTTAAGTTGTCATTGTGTGGCAAAAAACAATCGACTTTTATCTTTTGTCTTATTGACCAACTTATACCATGCATTGTAAAAACCAATTCATAGAGATTATAATCATATAAGGAAGTACCGATTGCACAAATGGAATCTTAGCTGAACCCACTAACGTGTCAAGAACCGGCTTCTATACAAAATAAACCAACTTAATGCTACAACTGCTTATCAAAACCAATTCACAAAAATTATAATCATAAAAGAATATATTGATTGCACAAACAAAATCTTTGGTTGAACCCACTAACATGTCAAGGACCAGCTTCAAATACAAAATTAACCAACCTAATGCTCAAACTGCTTAAAATTGACTCTTACTCCTTATGCTCAATTGTAAAATCCACACAAATTTTAGATTTAATATTATGGATTTAATAAGGGTGGAATTACCCTCTTAATCAAGTTGAGTGATTACTCCCTATTTTTGGATAATATTTTTATTATCATAAAAGCCATGCATGCATGCAATACAGACAAAGAAACCTTATAAACCATAAGTTCAACTTGTGGGAGGCCCATGGATGCTCACCCGGAAGACTCGGCCTGAGGTACTCCAAGGGCAGAGTCCTGGTGGCTCACCGCCGTGAAAGTCCACTTATCCCGGTCCCCTCTTCCTCTATCTTTGATTCTGGCCGACTGAGTACGGTGGTCGCAACGGGAAGAAAAGGCCTGAGAGTCTCCTACAGGTTCTCTGAGAATCACCAGGGTTCTCTCGTCTCGGAAGGGCGTGATGGCCTCTGTGAAGGAAGCTGGGATTCCTTGATTGTTGCGAAGGCCGGCGGCGGGCTCGAGGTTGCAGGAGCGACAAGACCAATCGCTGCCGCGCCTCTCCGTTGATACAGTGATCCCGACCCATCTGTAAGCCGTGCGTACGATGTTATCTCCTCTTTGGATTCTTGCGTGAAGCTGGAGAAAACCGATGAGGAGTTCGTTTCCCTCTGAGAAACCACTCCAAGTCCACCCCTCTTATTAGTTCCACTTTTGATCACATCTGTTAGATGTGTTTATCAACACCCAGCTCTTATCCCAACCATTGATGACAAAATAAGACGGAGTAGTTACTTATCATTCAATCACGTGTCATTGTCATGTAAGAGAGTGCACTCTTGTACTGAAGCCCCTCCGCTTTCCTACATTTTGATCTAAGTCCTTGCTTAGTGTTAGTTGCGACAAAGCTCTGAAATCTTGCTTTCAAACCCCTGGCCTTTCTCATTATTCCCCTCTTGCCTGATATCACATGTGGCATTGACCAATGCTTGACTCACAGTCTTTTGCAAAGAGGTCCAATGATCTCTATTTACTTACATGCAAGTCCTTGCATGAATTTCCTATGAGAGGCGTCATTTTGCACTTAGGTCCGTGCCTTCTCCATGCTTCCACATGTGTCATTTTTCTTTGTAATGATGACCCATAGTTTAATTTAAAATATGTTCATCCATCAACATCCATCACTTCATGCCTTTAAAGCATCTCTACTTCAAATCCCATGAATTGGATATATATTTATTTATATATAATAAATGTATCCCTCCTATCAGATATACATTCATAGTCTATATATATATATATATATATATATATATATAGATAGATAGATAGATAGATAGATAATTGAGATAGCTTTTATGATAATAAAAATATTATCCAAAAATAGGGAGTAATCACTCAACTTGATTAAGAGGGTAATTCCATCCTTATTAAATCCATAATATTAAATCTAGAATTTGTGTGGATTTTACATCAATTATACCACAATAACATGCAAAATCATTGCTATGTAATCTGATTATTCTCAAATTTTCTTTAGAATCAATTTACACTAAGAACATAAAACGAGAAAGACACCTATCTCCTAAAACTCTATGATTTTATCCAGACATTTGGACATTTCTTTCATCATGTTCATGAATTTTGTCCAGTTATTATATGATAGAAATATATACGACAATCTCCACTTGTTTCAAATTTTTCCAAACCCAAGATTATATGATTTCCACAATGGTATTCCTATTTTGACATCTTGTTATTGATGACTACCTCTTCAAACTCAAGAAAAAAGGGTTTCATTTTTGTTGCTTTTATCCACTCATTTTATGTGAAAGATGTGCTTAATTCAAAACTTCATTGAAATAGACAATGAATCAGAAGAAGCTCATTTAATTTAGGCACACAGACGAAATGATATGATGCAAAAGACTGGACGATAACCATAAACATGTTATTTTCTACATGAGGATATAAATTTGATACCGGAATTAGGTAATGTCCCGTAGTGATAAAGACAGACTTTGAAGTCATGGTCGAGCGATTATATCATAAACGTAGATTGTCGGCTTCTTCAACTTACTCACCAAACTTCAGATGCAGATGACTTCATTTAATGCAACTTTTAATTAATGCATGAATATTTGGTATATGTTATAAACCAAAAGAGAAAAGTCAACCTTCTCATATTTTCTATTTTTTAGTCATTCATAAGTCAGAGATAAAAACAAATTCATTTTATCAGAATTCTACTTGGTTTAGAAGTCAAAACTTAAGTGAATTATTTGTACTTTCGTAAAATCCCTTGCAAATTTAAAAGAAGTCAGTCCAGCAAGGAAAAAAGAGAATTTCAAACCAGTAGGAATCTTATTTGGATTGTTAACTTTGAAAAGACTGCATTTGACCATAGAAAATGTAAATGTACTAGAGCTATTAGAATGAGATTTTGGAATATTTCTTTTATCCTTTTGTACAATATTGGAAGCTTAAATCCCTATAGAGTGCCTATCCCTCTATTTATCCAAGTCCCACCACATCCTTTCTATCTTTTCCTCTTCATCTCAGTTCATGGGAAGTTTAACAGTTCAATGCCTGATCCTTGAGACAGAGAAGAATGAACTTCATGCTATCCTGTATTATAAAACATTTGTAGTTTTAAATTATTCTCCTTTAATTTTTTTTTCTTTATCTACTCACTTATCTCTTCCTACCAATATGAAAGAAAAAGGCACCTACAGTTGTTATTTAGAATCCAAAGGCCATTCCTTTTCTTTGCCTTTCTTACAGATACCTTTTTTTCCATAGCTACAAAATTAATTTATTGTTCAAAAATCGACTTCACAATCACAATAATTACTTGCTTAAGGTTTTAGTTTACAATTGAATTGTGTCATATTATTGGTTTACAGGTTCATTTCAGAATGAAAAATTTAAGCAAAATTCTATTTGAGCAGCATTTTACTTTCATCGTTCAGCAAGTCATTTAAAGAAACATAAACCAAAGTGTGCTAATTAGTAACAAGAACGAAAAAGAAAAAGGTACACATGAAAAAGGACCTTGAATCTCCACAAGAGAATTGGTGATGGCAAAATTGCAGAACTCTGCATTGCTATGCTGCTAATCTTTGTAACATTCAACTTTGGAAGTAGCAAGTCTCCTTCACCAGTTACACTACCAAATTCACCAGAATCTGAAAAAGTTCTGTAGTATTTGATGACTATATCTTTAATTTTCATAAAACATGATACAAGGACAGGTGAGATCTCTGGTAGTGTTTTTCTTTACCTGTTTCAGAAAATACAGCTTTGTTACCAGCTCTACGAAGAAGAGGACTATTACTAGGGATAGGCAGAGAAGCTCCAAACATAGATAAAGCTTAGATTACCAAATTATTAGCGCCTGCACACCAGTGAACAATGTATTAACTTACTTGTCTATAAATAATAATCCGAAAATACACAGTTGAAGCAGAAAAAAGGATTTTAGTTCTTCAATGGACAAGAAATGATATCAATGTCTATAGTTTGAATATGATTTTTACTAATTTGGATTAATGATCACAGTAGGACAACATGCTAGTCCTCTACTTGAAGCCTAGACCATTGAAGGAACTTCCAAAGTGCGAGTGTAATAGTTCAAGTTATTATATCACAACCAGAGGGATTGCCCTAAAACCAAAATGAACTACCCAAAATATATACATCAATAACTATACAATATGCAATTTGTGTACTGACAAATCATGACAACTATCTCTCTTGAAGGGTACCCTCATAGACTTACCCACTACACAAGTATACTTTTATTATTCATTCCTCAATCACATGACATTATGTACACCAACTATGTCACACATGACAACATCCTAAAAGCAACTTCTAATTCTATCTTCAACTCTATTAAAGTATTTTTTAGATGTTTGCACATATACCCTTGCAGAGGTTATCTGTGAGTTAAGGTGCCCATCTCCAACCAAATAATGAATATCAAAAATCATGAAAATGACTATTTTGGGTTGGGAAAATTGCATGTATATCCCTCAAAATTATCCTAATACATAAATACCACCGGAAAAATTATAATTACAGGGATACCCCCAATTACCTATTTAATTGCGTATATACCCCTACTCTATTAACTTTTGTTAATCCAATCCTTAACTACAGTTAAATTTAAACCATGGGGCAAGAAATACCTTTTATACCCTTTCTTTTTTTATCTTTTCTTTCAAGGTCAATATTTTTCAAGTATTTGTAAATTTATAATCAACTGAACTTTTTTTTAGAGGTATATATGTGAAGATATAAGAGTCTTTTCGTGCTGCGGCCATTTGTTAACTTATGGTTAAAGACATGATGTTAACCCCAAGGGTACATACGCAATAAAACCAGAAACCGGGGGATATACACACAATTATGGTTTTTTCAGGGACATATAAGTAATTTTGATATTTTTAGGGGTACACTAGCAAAAAGCTTTTTTGGGTTTATGTATCTAACACTGTAGTGATTTAATTTGCATACATACTACTAAAGAGTGAAAACCAAAAGCAATTGGCTTAGAGCCCTTATCTTCCCTAAAGACAATGTCGGCATAATCAAGAGTGAGCTAGGTGCTAACCCAAACTAAGCTCAAGATAAATTAAGAAAAGAAGAGAAAGGGTAAGGCCTAATCATGACAGGAGTATATATATGCAACTATCCATGCTTTATGCAAGTACATATGAAATTATAATATACATGCAATTCATCATATTTCCAGAGAATACATATGTCAACTTTTTTTTTTACTAATTGAATTTATATCTAGTGGTTTTCCATACAGACTCTTAGTGAATGCAGAATGCACATCCTCAACCTACACATCAAGGTACACAAACCACAGAAGCATTTGCCTCACCTCTATAGGATCATAAAAATGCTCTCAATTTTAATTTTAGGATCCTTGGATATGTTGCCTATTAGACTGAATGGTTCAAAAAAAAAAAAAAAAAAAAAACTTTTAAAAACAATCAGATTTCTAGAAAGGAAACATTTTCCTGCCGAAACTCCAAAAATAATTTCATATTTTACTTGCAAATAAAGTATACATCAACCATGAAACAGCATATATGAAAAATTTATTTTTCCAAGTTGAGCCATAGGGTAGACTGGATTTCACCAGCAAAACACTTTTCCAGGTAAGTGTTTAGTATGATTTGACAGAATTGACTACTTATGTTATGATCATCCAATAGTGCCATCACTTATGTTATCTCAGCAAGCTTTAGTGAAGATTGAGAATCATAATTTTACTGAATAACGACAAGGCACTAACTCATGCTTATGACTAGTAAAATTTTACCACAAATGCACTTATTGCCTCTTACCATTTTCACTTGACAACTAGCATTGTAACTGGTATAAAAATGTCTCTGGTGTTTCCTCTGCCGTGCTCACCCTTTCTTTGATCTTTATTTCATTGTCTGTAAATCATCTCTATAGAAAGTGAATACTTGCCTCAAGATAATACCTTTCCTAATTGATTTCTAGTGTTGTTCCACATGCTACATCCTATTCAATATTGCATTAACATCACAGAATTCATTGTGCTCATGGTTGTGTTTTAAACTCCTTTAACTTATCCAATTCTTGAATTATGTTTCAACTTTATCCAGGTATGATAGAATTTTCATCAATCAATTTTCCAAATACATCATTTCAAGAAATAAAAATCAAACAACATTTTGACCTACTCTAACGGAAGGTGGAAATTCTTCGAACTATCCAGATTTACATCTTGCATGACATTGAAAAAAATCAGTTTTAAACACTATTGAACTGCGATGCCCACAATCAACCTAGATCCCTGGTCGAATCCATAGGCATCTCGTATGCATTACAAAACTAATCCTAAATCTCAGGATCGATTTCAGGTAGAGCAAATTCCTTGATTGCCTCAAGGAATGAAAAATCAGAAAATCACAAAAAGTGAGAGAATTCTTCGAATTTAGCACGCTTACCTTGATTTTGCACAAGGATCAGGATGGGAAGGTTGAGAAAGGTGACAGATCGAGCTATTTTGTCGAGTGCTTGCAGGGATCTAGCAGTTGTTGCGTGGTGGATCGCGCCACTATGGGCTCTTGCAGTTCCAACGGAGAGAAGATGGAAAAGAGGAGGGAGAGAGAGATCCAGATTCGCATTAGTAGCAGGCGAAGAGTTTTTAGTAAGGAAGAGAGAGGGTTGAGTACCTTTTACATAAACCCCCAATTTGTTTCTCATAAAATGGAAAACTATTTTTTAATCCCCACAACCTCTTGATTTTTTTTTCTTCTTATTTTTCAGTCCTATCCTTCACAAATTATTCCCCGTTGATCCATAGTATGCAAACAAACACAAAGACAATAATAAAATAAAATAAAATAAAATAAAATAACTTTTACTTGCCACCCTTTGAAAAATAGCTAAATCACTTATCATTAGTTTATTTTTCAATAATACCTTATAATTTTTTTCTTCTATTTTTATTTTTTTTATCACCTCATGGATCAAAGTTTCATGTTTTAACTTGGGTTAAGGTCCTGCGTAAGAATAAGATTTAGTACAAAAAGTTGTTTGTCTTCTCTTTTTTTTTAGAAGCTTTATTTTCTAAGTCTTTTTATTTTTATAAAAGTGGATAAACCACATTCTTTTATTTAAAGACAAGTGGTTACATAGAGGGCCCATGATCTGGCTCGATACATATAAGAGTTTTCAAATTTCCCATTAAGGTTCATCTGCCCATATCCTTCGAGCCTCCCTTTTAGGTATCATCTTCAATTAAGCACAGGTGTCCCGGTCGTCCCAGATGTATGTTACTGTGTCCCTTCCTGCCAGGTGTGTGTTCGCGGATTCTCCACTAGTGAATACAAGGCTCCGGCTTTACTATTGACTCAGTAGCCACCGACTTTGGTTTTTGGCGTGACTGCGCCCAAACCAAGACAATGTTAGGAAGTCTATCTCTCGGATTGTTTTTCATGAAAGCAGCGGCGTTTTATCGTGAAAACATCTACGATTTCGTTCAACCACACATTCCATAGTATGGCCATAGTTAGCGATTCCGACCCATATGTGCATCTTTAGGTAGGGAATTTACAGCTTGGTTCTTCCCCAGCGGATGTTCTATCCAGGTAGAGAGTCGCTCCCGATTTGGAATAAAATTTGTGTAAAGTGGTAGCCGGATCTTTGGGCGTGTATCGACATTGTAGGAGGAGGTATTGTATTTGTTTCTTCTCCCGTCTTCACATATGGTAGCATGTGGCTCGTGTCCCGATTCAACCCAGCACCCTTAGATTGTTTAGAGTAGGATTTTTGTTATCTAATGCGAGCCGGGGAAAAGGTCTTACATTCGGGGGGACATGGTAGTTTGCCAAAATTTTCTTCCAATCTACGCCACGATTCCCCATCCATGAGAAAACGATGAGTAAGACCGCACTGTGAAGGTACCTTGTGTGGTGAGCTTCCCCAAAGCTTGTCGTACTCGATTACGGGCATTCTCGCACACCTTCCTGGAGAGGAGTTCTAGCTCAGTATAACCTTCTTCTGGGAGGGGACCTTCCCGGAGTATTGGGGGGCCGTTTTGCAGTCTCTGTCGTGCTTCCTGCAGGGTGTGTTTTCCATCTCGGGCCATCTCGTAGAGAGTGGGGTATATCGCTCGTGGGGTCTTTCCATCAACCCAGTTGTCGGACCAGAAGTTGATCGTATTTCCCCTCCCTGGCGTGGCGGCTAGATTGTGGTGTAAGCCTTCTTGTTTCTTTGTTATGCCTTTCCAGAGGAAGGAAGCTCGTTGTGGGGTCGGGGTGAAAGGGTCAAATTCCCTTCCTCTGAAGTATTGATTTTTTATTATATTTGCTGCAACGCCTGCCTGGCCCGTTAGTATTCTCCACCACCATTTGCCTAGCATTCTTGCAGGTGTTGAAGCAATAGCGAGGTTGATAACTCCCCCCCAACTTCTTTTTGGTCTACGGTCTGATCCCGCCTAACAAGTCTTTATGCTTTGGAATCTTGAGCAGCTCCTCGTCATAAAAAGTCTCTCCGGAGCTGATCAATCTTGTGAGCCGCCCATTCTGGCATCACGGTAGATGGAGAGCCGCGATGGTGGGGATGGCGGATAACCGCTAGCGTTGGCCAGTGATTCGTCCTCCCATGGAGAGCAGTTTTCCTTTCCAAGTGGCAAGACGCCCTTGAATTCTGCCGATGATCCTTCTCCACTCTTCCTTCCTTGGCTTATGCCTTGAGATTGGAAGGCCCAGGTAGTCTACTAGAAGAGACCCAGTAGGACAACCCAACATTTGTTCCAAGTCTTGAGGGGAGTAAGAGGTAGCCTTGATGGGGATTGTCGTACTCTTATTGAAATTGATCCTCAGACCTGATAGTCCCTCGTATAGCGAGAATATTGTTGTTAGAGTTTGGAATTGTTGCAAGTTTCCGAAACTGAGGATTAACAGGTCGTCAGCATATTGTAGTGTGGCGATCTCCTCCTCCTCTGAAACACCATACTTGATGCCTCTGAAAATGTTCGCTCTCATTGCATTTGTCATCATGGAGCTTAGCACGTCCGTTACCAAGACAAAGCGGCCCGAGGGTGATAAGAGATCTCCTTGGCGAAGTCCTGCGTCTGTCGGACGTAACGGTTAGGCCCATTGATAGGAAGCTTGCCTTGGAGGAGTGGAGTATTGTCTTAATCCAGCCAATCCATCTTTGGCCAAAACCTCGAGCTTGTAGCATTTCCAAAAGGAATTCCCAGTCGACCGTGTCGAAAGCCTTTTCGAAAGTCTTTTATTGTAAGGTATATTTAATAGAAAAGTTGATATTGTAAGGCCTTTTTCTTCACATGGATACATCCAAGTACATCTGTGCAAAACCGGCATCAAAAAGGCAAAGGGTAAGGAGTTTCCTAAGTCCTAACCCTGTGTCTCTTCCATGCTCTCTAGAAACATGAGGTTATAATATATATAAAGTCATAATTTTACTTTTTTATATATATAATATCATTGAAATTGATTTTTCTCATCTTTTCTATTTTTTAAATCTTCAAAAATTTAATTTAACAACTCAAAAGATTTACAATGTAATTCCACATTGACATTTACATCCATATCTATTTAAACAATCAAATATACGTCAACCTTTTTTCCACTATCCAACCAAACACACAACTGTATCATATATTTGTACAATCTTATACATTTTCATCCAATGAATAAAGAGTTACAAATAACCAAACGCTACCTCAACTTAAAATGGCTTAGAGAGGCATAAAGGCTAACGCAAAAATCTCATTTTCTATGGGTATATAGCAAAAAGTAAAAATAAAAACCATTTGTTTTAACAAATTTACTAAGGGGTTTTTGCTTGCATACCCCTATAAAACTTGGAAATTGCTTAAATACCCCCGTAAAAATGCTATTTGCTTGCATACCCCCGTAAATCAACTATTTTTGCTTATATGCCCCTATGGTTAAGTTGCCCCTTGACGGTGTTAAATCAATGGATGGAATGGGGGTAAATTACTAAATTGGGTTTGCTTATATACCCCTCTAAATTTTTTTAAAAATTTTATAGATATTATTTATTTTATAGATGAGAAAGTAGGGTTGGAAGTCAAAATTATTAAAAATGAAGGTAATTGTGTAATTTTTCAACCATGGTTAACTTTAAACTATAGTTAACTCTGAAAAAACTAACGGTGACTAACGGTAACTAACGGCGGGGGTATATAAGCAAAAAAAATTAGTTTTAGAGGGGTATGCAAGCAAATTGCATTTTTGTAGGGGTATTTAAGCAAATATATGGTTTTGGAGGGGTATGCAAGCAATTTTCTCATTTAGGGGATCATGAAATTTTAAAAACCAAAAAACAAAAAATCTCTTTATATGGAAAATCCTACAATAAAAAAAGATTTTATAATATTTTTATAACTCATTTTATCAACTTAAATTTAAAGAAATAAATGTTAATATGAAGATTTATTAAGAAGTTCCAAATTATTTTAAAAGTTTAAAAATAGATTAGTTATTAAATAACCTTTTCGATTTATTATCGGATTTTTAACATTTTTAAAATTAATTTTGAAGCCTATAGAATTGGTTGTAAAATCTAAAACTCATGATAGTCAACCCTTTGGTTCGCGGTAATGTGAAAACATTACTAGGAATCATGTCGTAATTAAGGCGGTAATGTAAGATTACCAACAGTGAAATATTACCACATAAGTGGTAATCCACATTACCACCTAAATATAACCACCTACATTACCAAGTTAGTGCCTAGTGGTAATGTGGCCTGAATTTTTTTTCGTCATTTTGCCCTCAACCTTTCCATATATTTCTTTCATTACCTTTTTATGTTGGATTTCATGTTGGATTTTAGTAAGGTGTGAATGCATTTTATATTGGTTGCTTAAACATTTGATATGCCTTGTGTTGAGTAGAAAATAATTTTTTTAACATGGGGATTGTGTATGAAGTTATATGAAATTTTTTGAATTATATTGAATTTGTTGGTTGCTTAAACATTTTTTTATTATAATTTTTACTGAATGAATTTTTTGTATGAAATTTTATGAAGTTGTAACATGTAAAAGTTTTATTTCAGTATAACTTTAAATTTGATCAAAATTTTAGATGCAAGGGTATTTCGGGAAAATGTGCCATAATTAATTTTTGATATTAAAATTTAATTATTTTTAATCTAAATCTTTATTTTAATTTTAATTTAAATTTGCTCAAAATTTTATATACAAGAATATTTGGGGAAATTTGGATCATTACCAAATTAATTACTATGACCAACCAAACATGGTAATAAAAGATTACGAGAAATATGAGTTTCCAACTAAACATGGTTATCACATATTACCACAATATTCCCATTACCACGGTAATTAATATGTTATTACAACGAACCAAATGCCCCCTAGTTAGTGTTTTGAACACCAAAACTTATAAAAGTCCCATGAATTAGGCACTCAAACATCAACTTCATGCATAGGTAATATCAAACTGTCAATTGTTTTTGGAAATATAATTATTTTATTTTATGAATTTTGTAAAAATTTTGCTACTAAATATGGCTATAATATATCCACATTTATGTAATTGGTTTCTTTATATAACCCTTGTGTGTTTATTATAATTCTAAACCTATTTTATTGGTATTTAATAAGAAACACCCCATTTCCTGTTATCCACTTAATTTGTTGCAAAATAAACTCCTCTAGACTACCAAAAAAAAAAAAAAAAACTTAATTTTTCCAACTCACTTGCAAAATCAGAATCAATATATGATACGACCCTTACGATCAGTTTAAGCGTGGTCAAACCAGCTCCGAAGTTAACGCAGGAATCAGAGCCTGAGAAGCATTCCAGACCTGAGTGCCAGCATGCTCAGTGTGGTTGGAGGATTATGAGGCGTGAGCACGTGAGTAGGAGTTGGTGAGAAGCACAGCTACGTAGCTTCTTACTTTATTTCCATTTTCATGCAATTCTTATCATTATCAAGTTTTTTTGGACGTTAAGAGCAACTGGTTAGGTCAGAGCTAGTAAAGAACCAAAGGGGCGGGTTGGCTGGAATCGAATCCTCGCAACAACAGTGAGACAAATGCCATCCAAAGATTGGCACTCAAACCGAGTGCACAGGAACGCCACAGGACAACCCCCAAGCATCACTCGAACCCGCGTGGGGCGCGAGGCGCTGGAACCCAATACCATCCGACCAAGCGGTCGTAGGTCTTATCATTAGCAAGTTAAGGAGTTGGTCATGGGCGCTGCCTAGGTAGTGGAGCAGAAGTATGTTGTCTGCCTTTGCTTTTAAATACTAGGGTTTATTGTATCTTTTTATGAATGAATTATCAAGGAACCACTGGGTTTTTCTGAGCTTCTTCTTTTCCCTCATTCTTCCATAGTTTCTCGGAGCTCACACCTGCTCAAAAGGTGCTCACAGTACGACCTTCTCCTAGGGTCGTATCAATGTACCTAACAAATTCAAATGATGTCCTATTAAACTGCAAACATAAATTCATATGCACACCTCTAAAAGGTATGTATTTACATATATATACCCCATAATAATATTTATAAATAAATCATTTAGTTTTTTTATTTTTTATTAAAGGGGATAAACCCCATTCTGATCAAAGATAGGACGATACACTAGGATCAGACTATCACGGGTTTTCACCTCGAGTGCGTCCTTTCTGCTGCGGCGTAGGCCGAGTTTCACTTCTGCACCCCTTCTTTTACCGCCCGTGACTACTAATCCTAGGCCCTCACTCCGTCACCGCTGGGATTCGAACCATGTTCTCGTCCCAGGGTGCGGAGGACCCTCGCCGCTCGACCCGCAGGTCTTTGGTATAAATCATTTAGTTAAAGGGGAAATTAGTTATATACCCCTCAAAAGTTTTATAATTGTATATTTACCCCCGAAAAAATCATAATTGCTTGTATACCCCTGAAAAACATGTTGAATTGCGGATATACCCATACTGTTAGTATCTGTTGACAGAAGTTAACCATGTAATTTTAACCATGGTTACAACTTAGGTTAAGGATTGGAAAATATCCAAAATACCCCTCTTTATATATTTTTTAACTATTTTAAATTTTAGATTTTTAAAAGGGTATTTTTAAATTTATAGTCAAACAAATTTTTTAGTGGTATATCTGTAAAGTGTATGATAGTCATTTTGCATGTCTACCGTTTGTTAACTTGACGGTTTTTCATTTGATTTTAACCCTAAGGGTATATACATAATTATACCTATTATTTAGGGGTATATATGTAATTATGTTTTATTCAAGAGTAAATACGTAATTTCAAAATTATTCAGGGGTACACCTGCAAAAAGCCCTTAGTTAAACACCTTGCAAAAACAACGGCGCCCTCCAACATACCTTATGAGGCATTGCCTTACCCCCACCCAACACATGCATTAGACCCCAAAACCCCTACCCTTGCACTTAATTGTGTATGTGGTTGCACTCTAAAGGCAAAGATGCCTTGGCCGAGAGGCCAAGGTATCTCAGAATTTACCAAAAAGAACTAGGCTTTTGTTTGCTCTGTATCGTTATAAATATATTAATTCTTTATTTGATCTGAAAAATATTGTATTTGTTTGCATATCTCAAAACCCAAAAATTATTTTTACATTCCTTTTACCAATTCATTATAAAATAATAAAATTATTATATTTATTTATTAAAATATTAAAAACATGTATATAATTTTATATTATCTTTTTATAAATATGGACAAACCACTAGAAACACATTGTACATGGTTCAAACTTCAAACTCACGATCTCTCTTTGTGAAATAAAATGTGCTAGCCAACTTTCTTTGTAAAAATTGGTTATATAACTTTAAATGGTTAAACTACCCTTGAATTCATGAGTTATATATTTTTAATTATTTTTGGTAATTTTACTATTTTTTATTTTTATATTAATTTTTTTTATTGATTTGATAAGTAGGGTACAAAAGGAATATTTTTAAGTTTGAAAGTGTATAAACAGTATAAAGACAAATTACAATATTTTGATATCCAAATAGACTATATATATATATACATGGATTAAAGCCAATTTTGATCCATGTATTTTGATTCAATGTTCATTTCTATCATTGTACTTTAAAAATGTTCGAAACGGTCCCTGTATTTTAGGGTTTTATTGGAATACGTCCTTAGTGCTGAAGTGACAGCACATGTGGCTAGTATTTTTGACATGACGGCTTACATGCCAGGGTTTGAATGACGTGATATGCTGACATGACATGATAAAATGGATTTCGAATAAAGTAATTTTTTAAATGATGACATGTCATGTTGATGTGGCATGCTATATGGAATAAAAAATTAACCGTATTCTGTTTGTATGCCACCTATGCTGCCATGTCAGCACCACGGACATATTCAAACAAAAACCGGCTATGTTTGGTTGGAGGTTAACACAGTTTCCAATGAAAAAGTTTTTCCCCCCAAAATCCTTAATTAAGATTTAAAAATATAACCCACCAATATATAGTCAACACATCACTATCTTATCATTAATACCTTTACTTTAAAATTTCCTTTCAAAAATTTCAAAACTTTTCAAAACTTATTCCTAATCCCAAGTGGGGATAACTCCCAACCATATCAAAGATTTTTAAAATACAAGGACGAAAATGAATATTGGGTCAAAGTATATGGACAAAAAATGGCTTTAATCCTACATACAAATATAAACTTTTATAGGGACGCCTTTCTAATGTTTTAAAATAATTATGTTTGAAATATCAAATAAAATGAGGTAATCTCACACCTATTTGCATTTTGTAAATTATAACATTTTTCCAAAACATTGGTTTTTCATTTACATTTATTATATTATACGGAACATGTATAAATGTATCAAAATGGTAGTTCAGAAGTTGAAGAAATATTTTCAAAGATATATATATATATATATAAAATCCCAATTTTAGTAGGGGGTTTTACAGAAAAAAAAACTTGATAAAATTGACCTTTTTCGTTATCTCGTCGTATGTGTTCTGGGGAGAAACAAAGAAGTCTCGAGATCACTAGATAGAGGCAGAGAGATGTGGGCTGCTTCGTGCTTGGCGTCCTGCTGTGCGACCTGTACGTGCGGCCTGTGCACGTCGGTGGCATCGGGGATCTCCCGGCGTTCCGCTAGGCTTGCCTACTGTGGCCTCTTCGCCCTCTCCCTCATCGTCTCTTGGATCCTCCGCGAGGTCGCTGCCCCTCTCCTCGAGAAGTGTTCATGTAATCCATCTCGTTCTGTTTTCTCTTAACTCAGCTCATTTTTTGTTCATATTTTTGTATTTTTGATTAATTTGGATGTCTGTTTCTTTGGATGGTGAAGATGGATGAGTGAATTTCATGCATCTTGTTCTTGATCTATGTTTTCCGTTCAATTGTTCAAATTTTCTTATTCCTCCTTTTTTTGGTCTATGTTTGTATATTGTTCACTTGTTTATACAACCACCTTATTATAGTATTCAATAATTAGCTACTTAATTCAGCTCCCTTTTTTGTTCATATATTTTGTGTTTTTGTGTAATTAGGGCATATATGCCTTTGGATGGTGAAGATTGTTGATTGCATTTCATGCGACATGTTCTTGATTTTTCTTGTATTGTGGAAATTTTCTTATTCGCCCATTTTTTGTTTATATTTGCTCAATATCGCATTCAGTAGGAATTTATGATATATGTACATTGTATATTTTTTCTACCATTACCTTGTATAGTTTTCAATGAGTAAATACTTAATTCACCTGGTTTTGTTTGTATATTTGTTTTTATTTATTTAATTTGGGTATCTGTTTCTTTGGATGGTGAAGATTGATTAATTCATCTCTTGCATCTTGTTATTATCATATATTTTCTATTAAATTTTTAAAATTTCTTATTCATGAAATTTTCTGTGTTTTTAATGAATATATTGTTCGATTGTTTCTGTGTTTACTAATTATAACTAATGGACAGTTGACGTCAGTCACAACTATAAACTAGTTACTAAATCACCAATTAATTGATTATAGCAACAACTATATCCTTCGATGGGTTGATCAAGTTTTGTTGACCCTTTATTGGTGCGAGATTAAACAGATCTTCCTCCTTCCCCACCCAGGAAGCAACCTTTTGATAATGTTTGAAATCCCAACCGATAACCATCTTTTGGCTAACCTAGCCTCCTTCGTCCCTCACGACCAACAAGGGATATTACAGGAATATTCAGCAGTTTTCCATCAAATAGATCCAGCACAACAGACACGTAGAGAGAAGCAAAAAAATTGAAGCAATACCAAGCACAACATTAACACAAATTTACACTGTTCACCCAAACTTCGGGTTACATCCATGAGGATGCCAAAACTATAAATCCACTGTCAATGTGAAGATTGCAAGGGTTGAATGATATACTACCTATCTTATAAACTTGAGAGCACAACCCTATTCAATGTGAGAGTTCATCTCTTGTTAACTCCATTAGATTGATCTTCAAGTTCCTTGCTAACTCGAAGTTAGAAGAAGATCAAATCTCCTTGAGCACAAGAAAATACAAGTAGAAGAACTAGAGAACCATATCTTCTCTGATTCAAGAACACTAACCTCATACCTTTTCCTCTCTTTTTTTTCCTCTCACTATATCCTTATCTATTTTGTAAGATACATATCATTTACAAGACATGATTCCTAAAATGCCTGTAACACAGAACCAACATGATTAAGCTAAATTAGGTGATTTGGTTATCACCAACCTAATAATAACATTCAATCATCATGACATTGTGCTGTCCTTTTGTCCATATATTTGTGGTTATGTGGTAAATGGGACATCTCTTTCCTTAGATGATGAAGATTGATTAGTGTATCTCACATGTCTTGCTCTTGAGCTATAATTTCAGTTCAATTGTATAAATTCTCTTAGTCTTCCTTTTGTTTGTTTTGTATGTATATATTGTTCAATTGTTTCTGCAATTACATATTAATTATTATAATATTCAATGACTAACTTCTTAATTGAGCTGATTACGGTTGAGATTTGTTCTTTCTTTGTCAATATATTTGTGTTCGTATGTTTAATTGTTGTATCTGTTTATCTGGATGCTGAAGATCGATGAGTGTATCTCATGCTTCTTGTTCTTGATTATGTTCTCAGTTAAATTGTGGATTTTTTTTTTATTCCACATTTCTGTATATGTTTTTTCTCTGCAATTGTTTCCCCAATTATCTAGTTTGTTATTCAAGAATGAACTCCATTATGGGTGAGAACTTAGGTGATTGAAATTTGAAAGTACAAGAACCCCTTCAATTAAAGCTGATATGCAACTATCTATTTATAACAAGCATGATATCTTTTCATAAGAAATGAAATTGGCATTTTTTGTTTTTCAAAGTAATCATGTCTTTCTCCTTGTGCATAGTATTTTCTTTTATGAGGTTTTTCTATTATGAAGGTCAAGTCTATTGCAATGCTGTGTTGATTTGGGTTATTTTTATTTAATTATATTTATGTTTTCTTGCTTCAGAGTTAACTAATATTTCTTTGCAGGGATAAATACTTTCCCTGAATCTCCACCAAAAGAATGGTTTCAAACTACTGCAGTCCTTCGTGTTAGTTTGGGGAATTTCCTGTTTTTCACTGGCTTTGCTCTTATCATGATTGGTGTTAAGGATCAGAATGACAGAAGAGATTCATGGCACCATGGTGGATGGGTTGCTAAACTTGTAGTTTGGGCAGTTCTTGTTGTCCTAATGTTTTTCGTTCCAAATTTAGTTGTTACAATTTACGGTAAGAATTTACAGATGTTGATATTTTTATGAAAGCTTAGAAATGTTTATAATTTTAATTTTGTTATAGTTCATGTCCTTGTATCTTAATTATTTATTTTATTGTTTATTGATATAGTAAGGTTCCCTTATCCAATTTATAATTTTTAGTCTCAACATTATTGATTATGAAATGTGAATCTGTAAAAGACTAAAAATGTTGGTAGAATGCTTACCTTACTCATGATAAGATATATCTCAACATTCTTGTCTAACTTTGCAAGTTCTTGTGATCTCAAGTCAAAGTAAAGTCTCAAGAAGTGACCAAGCTAATGTCAAATATCCATCAGTTTCAGGGGAAATAAAATTTTTCGTAAGATGATTTGGGCTGTCATTAAAGCTGAGCCATTTGTAAACAATTTAAATTCGGCTTGGTTTTCGGGTTACTCAAGCTAGTTTAGAGACAAAACAATTTGAGTTCCAATGGTCTATAGGTAAAAATCAGATATTAATGACACGTATATGTAGAACACTCTTTGTGTATAAGGCTATGATGCAAACATTAATAAAAAAATAATTATTTTGTATTTACGCCTTTGCAAGGGTATGTATACCAAAACCATGGTCTGAACAGCTTATTTGTTATCACAATTTTTACAGGGATTCTTATAATATGAGATTTAATAAATTTTGTATAGGGGTAGGGACAGATCCAACCCCTTTTTTGAACGAAAATACAAAGAATCTTCAACTTTTTCAATAATAGACAAGCAGCAACTTTCCTAAAACTTTTAAATTTTTTTCTATCTTGGATGCTAACAAATAAACTAATCAAGTAAAAATAGGCTATTTTATAAAATAAGAAGATGATGGAAAGGGATTCCGTAGTAAATTTCAGAAACATATAACTTTCATATATAGTCCCATAAATATCACTTAGTTCATCCTCCTTGATTGTTTGGTAAATATTGAATTCGTTTTTCTTGTAAGTTCTGAATGCTATTGATTTCAGTTTTCCATTGACTGATTTGTTTTAGAGTAATTTTATTTGTACCAAATAACTTTACCAAATAGACTTGCTAAATGAATGATAGCCATCCGAATCACTTTAAGATGTGGTACTGTGAATCTGAAGAAAAATGTAAAGGTTATGATTCATTTAGGAAACCTTTTTGTTAAATTTATTTGGTACAAATAGTTCTTTAAAAAATCGCATTTGCCATGGTAATGAAGATACATGGAAATTGTGACTTTTTCACTTCAATCCAAATCTGATTGTCTTATAGTTCTGACTTTTTTTTTTCTAGATTCTATAATTCATGCCCGTTAGTCATTCATAATTTCATATTGATCATGGTTCTACTTATTCTAATCCATAATATGTCCAAATTTTATTCTTTTATGGCTAGTCATATTTACCATTTCTTTAAATCATTACTGCATCACAGAAACACTATCGAAGTTTGGTTCTGGACTTTTTCTTCTGGTTCAAGTGATACTACTACTTGACTTCACACACACATGGAATGATGCATGGGTTGAGAAAGATGAGCAAAAATGGTTGGTAAATCAGCTATGATATGATTCTCTTCTTCATTTTAGAATTTTAGTTTCTTCTGATTCAACAAAATCATACTTAATATTGCAGGTACATTGCTTTACTAGCAGTTTCAGTTATATGCTACATTGCTACATATTCATTTTCCGGAGTTCTCTTCATGTGGTTCAATCCCTCTGGTCAGGATTGCGGCCTCAATGTCTTTTTCATAGTCATGACCATGATCCTTGCTTTTGCATTTGCAATTATTGCACTGCATCCAAAGGTGATGGAGGATTCTATCTTTCAATATTTAATTGATTGATGCAAATCAAACCCATACTCGTCAGCTTAAGTGTTTGAGACATATATAAACATAGTGTCAAGGATATAAAATATTCAATGATTCTTCAATAGCAGACTTTTTTTACTTTTATGTAGGTATATTTTCAATATGTTTCTGTTAATGCCTGTTGTTTTTAATTGTGATGAAGAAAAGCAATATAGAAAATGGGGAAGTGGAGTGGATTGATAAATCCATGGTCAGTTTAATCTCCAGGGGTTTCTAATTACCAAGTGAAGTACAAAAACTGAATTCTCTGTTTTCACCTTTGAAGGTCATTTGTAGTGCCATTGGCATAGTTCTTGTTCCCAATGGGTCGGTGGTTAATTTATTCATTTGTAGTCTTGTTCGATTAGTTTCAGAAAACTGATTTTATGTGCTGGAAATTAGTGGTTTCTTCATTGTTCTCAAAGTTGGTAGGATTCCAAATTCTTTGCAACAGATGACAATTTGCTTATTAGTAGTGAACTAAAAAGAGTCATGGGAGGTTCCTCTGCTGAATTTATATAATTAATCAAGATGGGCTTTGAAGGTCAAAGTTAGAATTACTACCCGTGAATTCTCGGAAATTCACACATGCCTCTGATTAAAGATAAATCAACACAACATTCTTTTGTGTCGTGCAATTGACTTAATTTTGGGTCCTCTGGTCATTGGATGAAATTCATAAAGGTATAGAGAAATGAATGACAGTTGGCAGGCTTCCTTGCTAGTTAAATGCAAGGGAATCTTCAAAGTTAAATTATATCTATTATTCTGAAAAAAATAGGGAATGTAAGTATAGTCTTCTAGAAAGTTAAATTATGACTACTTTCAGCAACTTTTCCATTTCCAGGTCAAAGAATTATGTATCTGTACAAAACCTGATTAGACAGTCGAATCCTTCAGCTTTTAGAACATTAATTTGGTTTTTGTTCAATATGACTGGATTTAGAGAGTAAGTGGAAGCAAGTTTGAAAAGCATAAGAATTATTTATTTTCCATGGTTCTGTGGTGTAAATTTACTTATAGGTTCATTCGTAAAGCAATTTATTTATACTACCAACATAGTATCCATGCCTATGATGCAGTTGCCAAATAAATAAATAAATAAATGTTTCCTCTTTATGTTATGTTCATTCTCTATTTGCCAATGATGATTCTCTGTAATGATGCATGCAAATTTAAATCATCATTGGGCATTCTTATTCTCTAGGAGTGGTATCCATATATATTTTTTGCTTTTATACAGGTGAATGGGAGTCTCTTGCCTGCTTCTGTAATCAGTGTTTACTCTGCATACCTTTGCTACAGTGGCCTCTCAAGCGAGCCCAGAGATTATGCATGCAATGGTCTTCATAAACATTCCAAACCAGTTTCCATTGGTACCCTTGTTGTTGGAATGCTCACCACAGTTCTTTCTGTTGTATATTCTGCTGTCAGAGCAGGATCTTCCACTACATTTCTCTCACCTCCATCTTCCCCAAAGTCAGGTACTTTATACTGGATGAACCTTTTGTATGTTTTGCCCTAGTATGGGTCCCTTTCCTGTATCTATGCATGAAGCATCCTTCAATATAACAGTAAATGTTTTTAATAAGGTATCTTGTGCCACACACCTTTAACTCTGCCAAATTTGTCATTGGACATTAAGCATGGAAGACCAAAAGTTTGTAGTTCGTAATTGTCTCAGTCACCATTAATTATAAATTATGGTCTCTAACGCTAAATTCTATGGCAGGTTCAAGAAAGCCTCTTATTGAATCAGCTGACATGGAGTCAGGGAAAGATGATAGTAAAGGTGGTGAAGCACGGCCAGTTAGTTACTCATACACATTCTTCCACCTTATATTTGCTCTTGCCAGCATGTACTCTGCCATGCTTCTTAGTGGTTGGACAAACAATACATCTGATAGCTCAGAACTAATTGATGTTGGCTGGACGTCTGTGTGGGTACGAATCTGTACAGAGTGGGTCACTGCTGCTCTGTATGTCTGGACCCTTGTGGCACCGTTGTTATTGACAGACCGTGAATTCTCATAGACTAGGAGCCACTTTTATACAATTCTAGGTTGCTCTACATTTGGTACTACCTGAAGCTGTAATCGCACTAAGCTGCTATTAGCTTACTATATTACGTGGCTTGGTTAAAATAACATGCTTTCAGTTGCACCTTGTATACATATGTCGCAGTATGCATGTTGGAATGAATATATTATATAGCTTGTCTCTGTATACACTAAATTATCAGATTATATTTAGTGACAACTCCAGTGTATATTGTTATATTATTTCTATGAATCATGCAAGTATTGTTGATAATTCATCTGTTATATTCCCCCTAACAGGGTGTCCAAATTTCTGTACAGCACTTTCCATAAATATTGTAAATAATCTCAAATTTTGTTCACTCATCTCATCTCATGGCAGTTGGTGGGCATCTCATTAATATCTCACTCTTGCATTGGAAATTCCATATCTTTTCACAGGAAGACTAGGTGAACCTAGAAAGACAAGGAAGACAAAGACAACTCTAAAGTTTATATCCCTCTTCTTTAATTATGTGTTGTTGCTCTACCTTTTTTTTTCTCTGCATGTGAGTTTCTGTTGCAGTGTAGACCTGTGAAAACCATCTTGAAAACTTTGGATCCAAGGTTAGGGGGTATCTTCACTTTTTTTTTTTCAACTATTGGATTTGGTTTTCATCGACGTGTTCATTTATGTCAAGGATTTTGTATGATAGGATCTTATAGGCTGTGTTTGGTTGGGGATAATTTTCAACTCAATTTCTCGTAAAACAGAGTTTTTCTTACCAAAATTTTTAATTAAGATTTAAAAATATAATCCACCAAAACATAGAAGATAAATCACTATCTTATCATTAATATTTTTGGTTTAAAAATTCTCTAAAAAAATTCAATTTTTTTTTTAAATTTATCCTTATCCAAACTTTTAAAATATAAAATAAAAATTCAATAAAAAACATAATTTTGACTATTAAATCTTATTTAAGTTTCAATTTGAGTAAAATTATGACAGAGATCTTTGACGTAAAGAGTCAAGATCCACCTTATCTATTCAAACTCAGTTTGAGTTTGAATAAAAGGCTATAAATACAGAGAGAGAGATCCAATTTTTTTTTTTTTCTAAAACACACAAAAGAAGTTTTCCGTAGTAATTAAGTCCTGTGCACAGTAGTTTTTGACGTGCCTCTCATATCCGTTCAAGAGATAAGCTTTTTCTAATTTTCGGTATATATATTAATATATATTTTTTCCTAATATTTTCCAACAAATCCCACGGATTTTCCTAATAGTTTCCCTAGTAATAGATCCTATCTCTCTAGATCTCTTCTCTTCAACAACACAAACCCCTCTGCACCATAGTACCAATATGACTTCTTTCTTCAACACCACCACCAGTGATTCATCCCAAGATGATATCATGACAACTAAACTCTTGACTGATGCCTCTGACACTTTACCCGCCTCACAAGACTTTGGTAAGCTTACCGAAGCCTCTCCGGCGGCGGCCGTTTTCCGGCCTTCATCTGTTGATGACATTGTCTCTCTTGTGAGATTGTCCTATTTATCATCGGAGCCATTCAAGATCGCCGCCAGAGGCCATGGCCACTCTCTCCGAGGTCAGGCCACGGCCCCGAACGGCGTGGTCGTGGATATGAGAGCACTTGGTGGCAGGGAAGATGATGTTAGTCGGATACTTGTGTTTCCGGGTGAGATGCACGTTGATGTCGGCGGTGAGCAGCTGTGGATCGATGTCTTGCTTGAGACACTCAAACATGGAATTGCACCAAGGTCATGGACTGATTATCTCTACCTTACGGTCTGCGGAACGTTGTCTGTTGTAAACCTTAACAGGTTAACGGGTCGGGCTTAGGTTCACCCGGATCCGGTTAGCTGGGTGTATATATACACATGTATGTTTAGGGTTTATTCGCTGAGTGATAATACATTGGTGTAGAGCCGCCACTTTATTGGCCTGCTCATTGTCCACCTCCATACATCTCCGGCCACATCTCCGGCCATCCAAATCTAACTTGGTATCAGAGCACACGCGGCGACGGCCCGTGCCGGCCCAAGAGGCTGAAAGTAGCTCCACCTCCTCCAACTCTTTGTGCCGCTTGAGAACTGGATCCGCTCATTCACCGTGTGGCGAAGCGTCAGAGTAGCGTGAAGCTTCTTTGATGCGCTGAAGCCGTGTTGGTGGCGACGGCGAACTTGGTCCGGTTATTTCCGGCGGGCTAACCGGCACTGCCGAAGCCAGCGGTGACGCCGGCGCTGCTCATTTGTTGTTGAAGAAGCTGCTGGGTTCTGGTGTGGATTGAAGAAGCTTGCTGGGAGGCTGTGCTGAAGAAGTTTGCTGGACCAGCGACGAATCTGAGCAGCTGATTGGGTTCACACACAAAAAAGGGAGAAAGGTTTTTTTTTTTTTAAAAAAAGGAGAAAAAAAAAGAGGGGCTTGTGCTTTGAAAAAAAAGGGCTTGTGTTTGACCGGGTCCATCACTTGCTTTGGGAGCTTCAAAAGGCTATTTGGCTACTAAAGCCATTTTTTGGGGAACCACAGCCACAACTATTGGCTGTTGGCAATCAATTGTAGTGGGACCCACAGTGAAATTCCCAGCCATAATTTCGCTTCTTAAATTATGGAACCCTAAAAGGCTATTTTATTGGTCTCACTGAGAGTGGTTGTTATAAGTCAATTTTGTAATTGTGTTCCCTGTTTAGCAACTTGTATTCTAGAATTTGATTATAATGGGTGATCACATGAACGCGAACTCCGGCGATGCTCCCCGAGTAGGTAATCAGGGTAAGGCTTTAAAGGTTTATGCTTCTGTTATGAATAGTATATGGCTAATTGATTCGGGTGCTACATCCCATATGACGTTTGATTCTCAACTGGTTCAATCATTAAATCCTTCATCCCACACTGTTGTGACTACTGCAGATGGCAGCTCCGTTCCCATTATTGGGGAAGGCACTGTTTCCCTTACTCACCACCTCCATCTTGATCATGTTCTTGTAGTTCCTTCCCTGGATTATAACTCAATTATCCTGCCTCGACTAATCACGCTTCTAAATTGTGTTGTCATTTTTTGGCCTTCTTCCTGTGTGTTTAAGGATATCCAGACCCGGAAGACGATTGGTTATGGCACTAAGCGGGATGAGCTCTACTACTTGGACTTGCAATCAGACAGTAATCAGCGGTTGATGCAAGCCCTGGCAGTTGGAGGTCCGCAGGGGGAGACGCCCAAGACTAGTTCTGTTTCTGCTATTTGGTTATGGCATCGTCGACTTGGACATGCCTCTTTTGGGTACTTGCAGCGACTCTTCCCTAGTTTATTTTCAAAGAGTCCTGCTTCTCAATTTAAGTGTGATGTTTGTGAATTGGCGCACAGTCATCGTAGTACCTTCTCTCCCAGTCTGAGTAAAAGTTCTGTCCCTTTTATGGTTGTGCATTCCGATGTGTGGGGTCCATCTAAACTTGCTACTCTAGGTGGTGCACATTGGTTTGTGACCTTTATTGATGATTGTACTGGTATGACTTGGGTGTCTCTTCTGAAATCGAAGAATGAAGTGACTTCTGCCTTTCAGAAATTTCACAAAATGGTTGTTGTTCAATATAAAACACCTATCCAAGTTCTCCGTAGTGATAACGGGCGTGAGTATGTGAATTCCGATCTCCGTCGGTTTCTCGATTATCATGGGATTACTCATCAAACAACTTGTCCATATACCCCCCAACAAAATGGTGTTCTTTGGCGGAAGAATCGCCACCTTCTCAATGTGGTTCGCGCCTCCTTAATTGAGGCATGCACCACTATCTTTTGGGGTGAGGCTCTTGTCTCTGCCTTACTTGATCAACCGTGTACCCTCCCCGTAGGGTGAATTTTCGCACGCCCCAAGATGCACTATCTGCTTCTTGCTTCACCACCTAGTTCCAATTTGCCTCCTCGTGTTTTCGGATGCTACCGCCTTTGTTCATCTTCATCCCCACCAACGGGCAAGTTAGAACCTCGTGCTCTCGCGCGGTTTGTTGGGTATGCATTACACCGTAAAGGGTACCGTTGTTATCACCCGCCTTCTAGGAGGACAAATTGTTACTATGGATGTGACCTTCCATGAGTGTGATATGTATTATTCACCACCCGAAAGCCTTCACTTCGAGGAGAGGAGGCAAGAAGTTCAAAGTTCTGACTACAAAGCGAGCCTCGGCTACGCCATCAGAGATCTTGTTGATATATCGAATGAGACTCATGGTGATGCCATACAGAATGACATCGAACCAGAGGAGCCAATGACACAGGAGCCACCGGCCTAATATAGGCGAGGAGCCAAATTGACACGAGTCACCGACGGATACAGACCTTCAAAATGAAGAATCATCCGAATTGCCAACACGTTGTGCTAATGATAACCAATCGTCTTCAGGCCTGGATATCCCGCTACCACAACGTCTTCCTCCACATCATAATCGAGGTATACCTAAACCCACATATGAGCCTAATCCCAAAAATACTGTGAAATATCCATGAGCAACTATGTCTCTACTGACCACCTCGGAATCAAATAAGTCATTTGCCCATCAATTATCCAATCAGATCTATTCCTAACATTTGCGAGAAGCTTTATCGACCCCAAATGGCGTGAAGCAATGAATGAGGAGTTCAAATTTCACTAAAGAAGAATGCCACTTGGAAGATAGTTGACTTGCCACCGTAAGAAGCCCGTAAAGTGTAGATGGGTTTATTCTGAAGTACGTGAAAGCGGATGGTACTATTGACCGCTATAAAGCGAGATTGGTGGCGAAGGGATACTCCGCACGTATGGAATCGACTACACGGAGACGCTTTCAGAGCCAAGATCAACACCATAACGTGTATTGTCTCTAGCAAATCAACTTGGTACCGCCCTTACATCAACTAGATGTGAAGAATGCCTTCCTACATGGAGACTTAGCTGAGGAGGTGTATATGGATTTGCCACCAGGATATAATGTGCAGACCTCTCAGAACAAGAAGGTTTGTAAGTTGCATAAGTCCTCAGATGGACTCAAACAAATCTCAGAGCCTGGTTTAGTAGATTCACAGATGCTATGAGAAGGTTTGGATATGGGCAGAGTAACTCAGACCATACTCTTTTTATAAAACGAAAAGAGAGAAAAATCACAACTCTCATTATATATGTTGACGATATGGTGGTTACAGGGAATGATGCAGAAGAGCAATTGACACTTCAAAAATACTTATCAACAGAGTTTGAAATGAAGAACCTAGGCTCTTTGAAGTATTTTTTGTTGGGAATTGAAGTCTCCAGACGTAAATCTGAAATTTTCTAGTCTCAAAGAAAATACACATTAGATTTGTTACAGGAGACAGGCATGTCGGCTTGTCAACCAGTTGATACGCCATTGGAGGAAGGCCTGAAGCTTGGAGTGGATCCAAACCAGGTACCAGTGGACAAAGGGAGATATCAGAGGTTGGTTGGCAGGCTAATGTACTTGGCGATACCTCGACTGATCTAGCACATGCGCTTGGGAGTGGTTAGCCAGCCATGCATAATCCTCGAGAACAACACATGAATGCGGTGATGAGGATATTGCGATATCTCAAAGGGAGTCCGGAAAAGGGATACTATTCAAGAAGAATAACCATCTCGAGTCGAGGGATATCGATGCAGTTGGGCAGGGCGATTGATGATCGGCGTTCTACATCGTGCTACTTTACTTTCGTGGGAGGTAATTTAGTCGGATGGAGGAGCAAGAAGCAAAATGTGGTTGCTCGCTCTGAAAGCGCAGGCCGAGTATCGAGGTATGGCTACCGGGGATATGTGAAGTATTGTGGATCAAGAGTCTGTTGAAGGATCTAGGTTTCGAGAACACTGAATCGATGAAGGTGTTCTGTGACAATCAAGCTGCTCGCAACATTGCACATAATCCTGTTCAACATGACAGACAAACACGCGTTGAAGTTGACCGATTCTTCATCAAGGAAAAGATTGATGGGAAAATCATCATAGCTCCACCAATCGTAATAAGAGGACCAGTTGGCTGACATACTCACCAAAGCAGTGGCAGGACATGTGTTCTCAAAATTTGTATCCAAGTTGGGCATGTGTGATATATATGCACCAACTTGAGGGGGAGTGTTGTAAACCTTAACTGGTTAACGGGTCGGGCTTAGGTTCACCCGGATCCGGTTAGCTGGGTGTATATATACACATGTATGTTTAGGGTTTATTCGCTGAGTGATAATACATTGGTGTAGAGCCGCCACTTTATTGGCCTGCTCATTATCCACCTCCATACATCTCCGGCCACATCTCCGGCCATCCAAATCTAACTTTGTCGAATGCCGGCATCAGTGGCCACACCTTCCTTCATGGCCCTCAAATATCTAATGTCTTTGAACTTGATGTTGTCACTGGTAATATATTCTCATCATCTTCGATCATCGATCTCTTTATTAGAATATATATATATATTACCACCTTGTTTGATTGTAATGGTGCAAGTGATTAACAGGTAAAGGAGAGAAGATTACGTGCTCGGAGAATGATAACTCAGATTTGTTCTTTGCTGTTTTGGGAGGTTTAGGCCAGTTTGGGATCATCACCAGAGCTCGAATCGCCGTTGAGGCGGCGCCGGATAGGGTGATTATCCATCTATATATCTCTCTTGTTTGTCTTCTTCTTCTTCTTCTTTTTGAGCACTTTAAAGAAATAATTAATAACAAAGAAATGCATGTTGCATGAAATATTGAAGGTGAGATGGGTGAGGCTCATTTACACGAATTGACAAAGGATCAAGAAAGGCTTATATCAATGGAAGGGAAGTCGAAGAAGTGTTTTCAGTACGTGGAGGGTTCTCTTCTTCTCATTGACCAAGGTCTTATAAGCAATTGGAGGTCAAGTTTTTTCTCAGAGAGAGTACTTGGTGAGGATAGGTGCACTTGCAGCTGAGCATAGCCCCATTTACTGTTTGGAAGGGTCGATCTACTACAACTTGGCCGAAGCGTCTTCTGTCCAACAGGTGAATTAAGCACGTAGTATTGTAAATCAAACATGGTATCAGAGTAGATCGATTGATATACTAGCTAGTGCGCGTCGACTTATTGTATATTCTTTAACCGAATGGCATGCAGGAGCTGGAATCAGTGATCGAAGAACTTAACTTTGTCAAAGGATTTGCATTCACCAATGATGTTTCATACCTTGATTTCCTCAATAGAGTGCATGATGGTGAACTTAAGCTCCGTTCGGAAGGTCTTTGGGATGTTCCTCATCCTTGGCTCAATATATTTGTCCCCAAGTCTAGGATTTCAGACATCAATGAAGGAGTCTTCGAAGGCATTCTCAAGAACAATGATTCTATGGGACCTGTTCTCATATACCCAATGAACAAGAACAAGTATATATATATATATATATATATATATATATATATATATATATCTATTGATAATTAGTAGTCATGAGTACGTAGTAGCTAGGAAACCTTTATCAAATGATTCTAATTGTAATGTATTGACAGGTGGGATGAGAGGATGTCGGCCGTGATTCCCGACGAAGAAGTTTTCTACTCGATCGGATTATTGCGATCTGCAATTCGAGACTCACAGTACTTGGAGGATCAAAACATGGAGATTCTAAATTTCTGTGACAAGAGAGGCATCAAGTTTAAGCAGTATTTGCCACACTATACTTGTCAAGATGACTGGAAAAAGCATTTTGGTTCAACTAAATGGGACACATTTGCAAGGATGAAACTCAAGTATGATCCAAGAGCTATTTTATCTCCAGGGCAGGGAATTTTCACATCATCTCTTGTAGATCATGTCTCTGAACAGACAGATCAGAGTATAGAAACTATAGGACTTTTTTTTATGTGTTGTTAGTTACTATGTTTCTCACATAAAATGAAAAGGTTTTGTCTTCAATCTGTTGACATGTCCTAGTCTTTTTCGCACATTGTATTTTATTTATTTATTTATTTTTTTGACAAAGGCGACAAAACGCCAACCCGTCAGGGGTGAACAATGTGACAAACGCACGTGCCCTCACCTTGCTGTCCTAGGGTGTTGAATCCGGGATCTCTTTCAACCAACAACACCCTATGCAAGGGACCCAATATCAATAAGCCAAGAGGCCGTTGGTCTTTTTCGCACATTGTAGTACTTGAATATCTACACAAAGATCAAAACTAGAGATGATAAATCTTAATTGTTTGATTTGGATTTAATTAGCAAGTAAATGATGACATGAATATATAAGTTGATATCTCTCTTTTTATCAGCTAAACCCTTTGGAAATTAATAGAGATTAAACTGATTGAAAGAGATATCTAAACTTTTATATTCAAGATTTCGTTGAAGTTAATAGAATTTATTATCTGTAGTTGATCACGGCTTCAAGAATATTACTGTTGTGATGGTATGAAGAGAATATATAAAAGATTTCACGATAGGAATGTGTTTAATTAATTGGACAAGTGCAAGAGCAACGAAAGGAGAAGCCCCCTCCCAAGAACCTTCTGGAAACAAGAGGCTCCCCTGAAGATACAGCTCTTCGCCTGGTTAGCTCTGGAAGACAAACTTCCTACATTGCAAAACCTGGCAAAGAGGAATTGGAATGGAGAAAGGACACATTGCTACCTATGCGATAGGAAAGAGGAGACCACAGAGCACCTACTCCTACGATGCCCCTACTCAACGGAAGTATGGTCCCACTATGGACACATCCTCAGGAATGGACTCATCCCAAAAAAGATACAAGATCTTTGGGTGCTTCTCCACTATCCAAACAATTGAGTAAGGAACTCCGAAAAGGTTGGAACCTGCTAGTGATGGCAGTGACCTGGAGCCTATGGACGGAAAGAAATATGAGGTGTTTCAATGATAAACAACGTGTTTACCAGAAACTCACCCGCCACTCCGATTTCCTTTTCCTCTCTTGGTTTGACAGCGCACACGCCACTAGACAGACTAAGTTACAACCAATGCAACACTTCATCAGACTCAGTTTACTCCTCACTAGGGAACCTACGAGATTGGGGCCACCTGGAGCGGATTTCGAGGATGAAGAGAATGAAGGGAGACTCTCCCCCACTGTCCTCAACCACGAGGCTGGTGATGGAACCTCTCTCACAACCTGATCATCCCCCAGGGATGCTTTGTAACAACCCAAACTTCATATTTTAATAAATGAATGTGGTTTATCCACTTTTTCAAAAAAAAAAAAAAGTGCAAGAGCAACGCAAGACTTTGAAAAGTTGGAAGTCCATGTTGTCATATATATAGTGTATCAATTTAAATGGGCAAAAGGTTAAAATTTTTTTTCATATTTTTCACAAATGTACAAATAATGTAGTGGAAAACGGTGCAAGATCTCTTACCTATGATAGTTTGCATATAGGTAAAATTCATTGAAACACTATAATAACTAGCCACAAATGTAATAAGGGGTTGTTTGGTTACTTGTAACTAGGTGTATTGTAAAAAGTTTTACATGTAAAACTTACTTTTGGATGTTTGGTTTGATGTAAAATGGTAGTTATGCAGTAAAACTTTTAACATTTTGGGTTGTTTTGCATGATTTGAAAATAAGGCTGATTTGGGCGTATTATGAAATGCAGGGAAACTTTTGGCTTAAAATTACTCTCTCTCGTGTGACCCCTCCTCTCTCGTTCTCCTCCTCACCCGAACCCTAATCCCTTTTTCCTCCTTGACAGCTGCTCGCTTCCAACCGAGAATCGGACCCGAGCTCTGCCCCGTCTTTCCTCCTCTCCCCTCTCCCGTGAGGCAACGGCGAGCACTAACGAGGCCCTACATCCCTTCTCACCTTGGGACCTCGGATTGGAGCCGAGATTGAGTGAAGATCTCCGGTGATTGCAACAACCCTTGAACCTCTCCAACAACCAGCAAGAGGTGATTTTTAGCATTGCTTACTTGTTTTTTTCTTGTTTTTTTCTTTTTGATGAGGCCCTGTTTTTTTCTTGTTGTTTGTTTGGTTTTTCTTATGTCTTTTGAATGGTTTTCCTGTTCTGGTATGAGTGTGGACGTGGGTGTTTTGAATCCAGACTAGTGTCACTAGCAGTCAGTGTACTGTGAATTTTGATATGTTACTCACGGATTGCAAGTATATAGCAAGATAATGACAATAAAAAGAAGAGAAATATGGCAAGACATTCACGCAAAGTTTGGCATTTTCATACATGGATTCAAAACAAGGTTCTTGAGGGATATGTACAATACCCAGCAAAGTTGGGCACTGTTTACTGGAGCTTTTGTAGGGGTGACCAAACATATAGGTTAAGATATGTGCCAGAGCAGTACACACACACAAAAAGAGAGAGAGAGAGAGAGAGAGAGAGAGAGAGAGAGAGAGAGAGAGAGAGAGAGAGAGAGAAGGATCTGGGCCATGAAAATATTCTAATCTTTATCAAAAAGAAAATATTTGAATCTTTCTTTGGTTCTAATTGTTTAGTTGTGGATTATAAAAAGAATAAAGTACTTGAATCCCCATTGCATCAATTTAGCTCTATGTTTTGTCTTTGCACCAAGTGATGAGGAAGTTTGAGACCTTTTTAGAATTGTTAACATATATAGTAGAATTTTAGTTTATATATCTCTATTATCTCAAACTAAGTTTTCTAGTAAACCTTATTATAAACTTTATATATTCCTGGCATTGTTTTCTTCTAACATTAACCTTTATATTTTCTAGTATGATATTAATTTTTCATCGTTTAGGAATTTTATTTTTGGGTATTTATTGTTTAAAAAGCTTATGGCTTGGTAATATAAGATTTTTATAGTTCAAGATTTAATTATCAAACATGCATGTAAAAGATACTTGGACAAATTATCAAACATGCAGAGCTTCTATATTTTTTTGTTGGGAAATTTGTATGATCACTTGGATAATTGAGCACTAGTGTAAACAACTAGTGTAAATAAAATAGAAATTCTATTTTGGATTATTACTCAACCTGTTGGTGCTTGGTTTCTTTTTTTTAAATTGGACACTAGTGTAATTGACTATTGTAATTGACTTATAGATGGATTCAAATTATGATGATGAGTATGTTGCAGTTGCGTCCGCTTTGTTTGCCACTATTTTTGCCTTAATGTGGTATAGAAGGAGAAGGACTAATTTGCCTTGGGAGCCTTACTACAATAGGGATGCACAACGCACAAATTATATATCAAGGATAATAAATAGTTCCGATGCAGTTAGTATATCGATGTTGAGAATGCGAAAAGCGCCTTTTTTTGGATTATGTGATCTATTAAAGTCAAAAGGTTTGCTATACAACACTTTACATATAAGTGTTGAAGAGCAAGTGGCTATGTTTCTTCACATTGTTGGCCATAATGTGAGAAACAGGGTTGTTGGACTTAATTTTTTACGATCCAGAGAAACAGTTAGTCGTTATTTCAATCATGTTTTGTTTGCGATTGGAGAACTTCGAGGCGAGTTAATCCAACCACCTAGCATGGTCACCTCTCCAATCATCTCGCAAGATCCAAGGTTTATGCCATATTTTAAGGTTATAAATTTAGAAGTAAAATTAATCAAATTTTTATCTTATGAATGGTATTTACAATTTTTCATTAATTTTTAGGATTGCATTGGAGCACTTGATGGTACACATATTCAAGCATCTGTGCCAAATGATATTGTAGCACGTTTTCGTGGAAGAAAACCTTACCCAACACAAAATGTATTAGCAGCAATCAATTTTGAACTAAGATTTACATACGTACTAGCCGGTTGGGAAGGTTCAGCACACGATGCACTTGTCCTTCGGAATGCGTTGGAGAGAGAAGATGGGCTAGTAGTGCCTGAAGGTATAATATCATGATATTGGTATTAAAATACTTAATAATATACAATTGTGTAATAGTTTGTGTCTTTTTTGTTATAGGCAAATATTACCTTGTAGACGCGGGATACTCCACACGCCCGGGTTTTATATTGCCATATCGTGGTTTTCGATACCATCTCAAGGAGTTTAGTGCATGGACTCTATCAACTGGCAGGGAATTGTTTAATTATAGGCACTCTTCTTTGCGTACTTCAGTGGAACGATCGAGCCTTTGAAGCTTTGAAAAACCAGTTCAAAATTCTAACATTTAGACCTTTTTTTCTTTATAAAACACAAGTGGAAATTGTCATTGAGTGTTGTATTCTTCATAAATACATTTTACAAAGCGGTCATGACATGTATGTACCAAATCTTGAAGATTGGGAACCAAATCCAAATGTACGTGATGTGAGAACGGCAACCCAAGTCCGTGAAGATGTAAGAGAATGGTGTGCAATACGAAAAACAATCAAAAATGGCATATGGAGAAATAATTAATTGAAAGTGGCTTCCTACCTTATGTTTTTTTTAAGAACTACAATTTGTGTGGGTTGTATTTGTATTATGAAGCACTATGACTATTGTAATTTTGTTTGTTTGATTGTAGGAAAGACATTGTGGGATCTTTGACTTGTTGTTGCTCTATGTTCGTCTATAAATATATTGAATATTTTCCTTGCATTTGTGTAGATGTGTAGTGATGTATGTTGTTGTTGAATATGTGTGATGCCTTAAAATATTTTCCAATGAATATGTGTTTTCATGATGCTTTCCTTATTTAAATGTTTCATACTTGATTGTCATAACTATATATTTAAATTCTATTAATTGTGTTTGTACAAATGATTAGGACACTCTCATTTGTATTGTTATTATTAGTATTATTATTATTTTAATGTTTCATTGTTTTATTTTTATTTTTTTTAATCTATTGGTTGATGTTGTGATTAGTGACACTAACTATTTGCTTATGCTATGTAGATGAAGTCTCAAAACCTAACACAAGAAAGCCTTGACTCTGTTGGAAGGAAAACACCAATTAATTTTCGATGGACCGCTATTATGACGTCATTCATGTTGACTTCTTTGGTTGAGCAAGCAACTCTAGGCCTTAAATCCGACAAGGGGTTTAAAAGTGTTGCTATTAATAATGCCGTTGCAAGAGCCGTTAGAGAAAGGTTCAACTTGGTTGTAAGTGCCACACATGTCCTCAATCGTTTAAGGTATAAAAGGCAAAAGTGGCTAATAATTAAGAAGATCAAGGATTTAAGTGATGTGTCATGGGATAATGTGGAGAAAAAAAATAATCATGGGAGAAGAGGAATACCGAACATATATACAAGTAAGTAGTTAGTTGAATTTTATTGTTAATATTTCTAGTAATATTTGTGCATTGACTCTAATTTGTTTATGTATATTTATGTTTGTAGTCGCACCCCGGGGAGGAGATTTATATTAATAAACCAATTCAAGACTATGAGGAGATGGCCATTGTATGTGGAAATGATCAAGCAATAGGATCATTTGCGAGAACGGCTTCTCAAAGCTCTAGAAGCATAGGCGCACAAATGAAAGCACCACCAAAATCGCCAATAATCAATCTTGGTAACCAAACACAAGGATTCGATGATTTTGACAATGTTGCACCAAGTCAACCACCTACTAACAACACTCAAACGAGCTCCACTTCAAAGGCCAAGGAGGGTAAAAAAGGAGGAAAACGTAAGGTGGATGAAGAAATCATGCAAAATGTTGAGCATCAATTGGGAAGAATTGCTAATGCATTGGAGGCAGATAAGAGTCAATTTATTAGTAAGCAATTATATGATGAGATCACGAGCTTGAGTGATCGCTATACCGAATATGATCTTGGACGAGCATATGACCATTTGCTTCAAAATCTTCCTTTAGCAAATGGGTTTATGAACAAATCTCATACCCTTCGTTGCATTTGGATAGATGATTTTATTGATCAATTGAGGGGTGGTCGTCGAGCATGAGTTTTATAACACCGTTTGGTGTTACTATTGTGTCATTTCGTATTGTCGCATTTACTATGATGTTATGTATCGAACAATGGTGTATTTTATTTTAATTGGAAAAGTGGGATGATGTTGTAATTTCGGTTTTTGCTTGGACAATTGCAATGTTGTAATTTTGGTTGTTGTTTGGACAATTGCAATGTTGTAGTTTCGGTTGTTGTTTGGACAATTGCAATGATGTTATTTTTAGGTCTCATTTTTTTCACTATCTTTTAAATCAATGATGAATGATTTGGTTAGTGAAATTATAAGGCATTTGGACAAGTGAGTGTTTGTGAAAATTAAGATGTAAAAAAGTACTATTTGTTAGATAAAAAATACTATTTGTTATTTAAGTTTAATGGAGAAAATTAAATTTTAGCAAAGAAGAAGTATTAATGTTTTAAATTTAATAAACATTTTATTAGATTAATTATTCTAGTTAAAAGTAATTTTTATGTATAAACTAGTTAGTAATAATAATAGATAATGAGGTAATCTCACCACCCCACTTACATGGTAACTATATCCTAACTTTTACATCAAACCAAACAAGCAAAAAGTAAATGCAGTATTTCTAGTTACATCTAACCAAACACCATTGATGTAAAATAAAATACTACATTTCTAGTTACATGTAATTTGAAATACACGGAATTTGAAATGCAGACAACCAATTTAAAATAAAATCTTCATGTTGTTTTTGTTTTATAACTAATTAATTCTTTGAACATAAAATTAGTTTAGTTTAAGATTAGATTGTCGTATTAAAGATTAACTTAAATTTTGTTAAAATCGTGAAATTTTAATTTTAGAAAGTTTAAGGTGGTGTTTAGTTGGGATTGGGATGGAGTTAAGTTGGAGTTGCAATTTAGTATTTGAATTTATTTTGGAGGGAATCTTTAAAATAAATTGATAAAAATATTTTGACTTAATGAATACTAATTAAATAAATAACTTAAATTAAATTTATGTTTTATAACAAATAATAAATTTTAATATTTATAAAATATTTATAAAATATTAATGGATAATTATACATTTTTAATTTAATTTTTTTAAACCAAAAACCACAAAATGTTTGGTTGGGTGATAAGATTTTAAAGTTTTGAGAATTATTAAGGATTTGAGAAGTAAATTCTAAAATTAACATAAAGTTTTTGACAAATCTTCCTATTAATCTTTTTTTATCTTTTCTTTCTGTTTCAAATTACCCAAAATATAAAAAAAAATAATTTCTCAAGTACATAAGGACCATTTTTCTTGTACAAACAAATGACCTTCACGTTGTTGTTCAGGACTTTCTAAAAAATAATTATTATATAATAATAAATGTCGTTCATATTGCTAATGACTATAAAAATAATAGTTACATGAGATAATCATAACTTGCTTCAATTAATAACTACCAGAACATGACCACTGACTTTCAATCCAAATAGTTATAGTTTAAAAAAAAAAAAATCCAAATTTCAAAAAACATCAAAAGTGCCAATCTAACCCCTTGTTAATATAGATAAAAGATAGAAAATATAGAAAGATTTTTTAAAATAAAAAAATTTCTAAAATTCCAGAAAATTTCAAAATCCCAACTTAATTTTCTTTTTTTTAAAAAAATTTAAATTTAAAATTATCTATAATCAATATACTCCCACTTAGTAATATATATATATATATATATATATATATATATATATATATACAATCTTATCTGTGCATTTAATTATCAAGTTAATCGTAATGGATGGCGTTTTTAAATACGCCAATTTTCATATAATTTGGGAACTTATAGGGTCTTCATCTTAATGGTGAAATTTTCAACCGGTAAGATTTCTATAAATTTTCACCCATTAAAATGAAAACCCTAAAAATTCCCAAATTGTATGAAAATCGACATTCTAACTTATTTTTCGATGTTATGTCCATCCATACAATTGAAAATCCTTAAAGTATTGTGCAAGTGGCCAAATGGGAGGCAATCTTATTTATACAGTAATCCGGTCGGGTTTATATTATCGCTCACATATATATATATATATATATATATATAAAATCTCACCCTCTAACCATTCGCCAAAAAATTAAGCCATATATATGAACATAAGGCGAACATAAGGGTACTCCGTCATGAAATATTTACATGCAACCCATCTTAGCAATCAATGGGGCTATCTTAACGTTAATTATTCACAAAGAAACTAAAAACCAATAGTGTAATGCTAAAAGTCTAGAGAGCTTAACAAACTAAAAACCAAACAGTTTATATGTATATCATGTCTACTTGAAAGCCTGTTGATCGAGTAAATCAACCTCCGGTTCTTCACTCAAGATATCTATATCATTCTAGTCCCTATTCCAAACTACTGATTTTATTGTGCTATCTGTACCACAGTAGGTTTGGGGGATGATTTCTCAAGGAATTCCCAATCATCTAAATCCATTATGTTGTCATCAGAGGCCACTTCATCAATGTTGCTTGCACTTTCTGAATTTGGACATTTCGGGGCCTCTTCACTGGTAACTATGGGGCAATCAACTAACTCTGTGTGGGAAGCAACTCGATCAGATGTACTATTCAGAGAAAAGCTTGTAGACGAGGAGAGGTCACCAAATCTGTATGAGGATACTGATCTACTAAGCGGAATGTTGCCATCAACCCTTTCTTTGAGTGCCATCACATCCTTGCAGATGGTAGCTATTTCTTCTCTGCAGAAATTCGCACAAACGATGGCATTAGCTTAAAGCCTTAAACATTGTCATTACTATAGCTGGCAGTATTTATATAGAAAAATGTGCACCAAGGTTTATGACAAAACATGAGTGGTCTACTCTACTTTGGAGAAGAAAACTTCAATTCAATGACTATGAAAATTGATTCTTTGGAGGGAATAGACTTACTGTAATATGTCAATTGCTTGGCCATGATCCATTAAAATCTCCTTCAACTGAAACAAAAAAAAGCAAGAAGATGCAGATTTACAGCTGATTCACATTTCATGTGATACTGGGGTGAGGTGCCAGTAGCATATAATGATTTCTTTTGTCTATTCTTATCATTACCTTAGAGTTCTCTTCAGCTTCTTGTCGCAGCTTCTTGGATTTCTCTATTATAGATTCCATAACCAGTTCTTCCTCATTAAGAGCTTTCTGGACCAATCTTTCCTTTTCAAGTTTCTCCTCCTCTGCTGCAGCAATCTCTACTTTTGCAGAAAATAGACGTGCTTCAAGAGTGTTCTGTATCTGGAAAAAAGTAGTCATGATTAAGGATTGAACATGCAAAATGCAACAGTACACACATAAATTTTCTTCCATCTCTCAGCCATTTTGCATCCAAAGACATACAATAAACAAACACTTTGCAATAGTTTCCCAAACACTACATGAATTTTGATTTGTATCATCATATCACCACATGAGAGAGTAATGGCACAAACACCATAAGAAATTTTGCAACTTAATGCTCAGCACACATGAAGCCGATATCACTTCAGTTGTTTTCAGGAAAATAACTTAGGCAGGAAACATATTCAGTGAATAGATCAAGGAGCTTTCATCTCTCAAAATATGGTTTGTGATGCCAAACTTAGTTTAGAAGGCAGAGAGCCAGCACATTCTTTTGTAGTTCAATTAGTTAGCATAGGAGTCAATAGCAAAAGTGACTTATCTGAGCCATCACAAAAAAATTTACTGAGTCCTATTAACGCAAAGAAGCAAATACAATTATTAAACTCCAACCATGTTAACACATTGCAGCCACTTTGAACACATTTCCATTGCTTTTATGATAAATTATTGAGAAATACATAAGCACTCCTCAGAAACAGTCGTCTGGATTAATTGAGTAATAATAAACAAAACAAACAATTTTTCATTATTACCATAACTTTATCTGTTTCCTAGTGCTCTTTAAGTCATTTAGAGATTCCAAGTTCCAACATTGATCATCAAGGTGACTATGATGTTGATAGGCATATGAAGAATTCAAAATTCAAGGTTGTTGATAGTTATGATCTGAGTGGATACATCTACAAGTTCAAGAGTAGGAGCAAAATTTCTCAAATCATACATAGTCAAACCTGACTCTAACCATGTTTGGTTGGGGGTTATCCCCAACACAACTCCCCATAAAAAGTTTTTTCCGCCAAAACCTTTAATTAAGATTTAAAAATATAACACACCAATGCATAGACTTATCATTAATACCTTTGGTTTAAAAATTCCCTCCAAAAAAATTCAAAATTTTTCAAAACTTATTCCTATCAACAGGCTTCCACAGAAGTCATGCTTGAGCTTGTAAAATTGGTCAGCTTATACAAATAATTGAATATGTAAAAGAAATCTACATCATTGAAGTATTAACCTTCAAGAATCTAAACTATTTTAAGCTAGAGTTCTCGATCTATTTCGCAAAAATTACAAACTAAATGAAAATGTTAAAATTGAATGCATCAAATGGCCTTCAAGCAGCTACAAGGCTTGGAGAACATTTGATTGGAACCCCTGGCATTCCTTTTTTCATTTTAAATCTTTGAATCATAGATCTTCATCCATTATACAGCATTAAAAGGAAATGCTTGCATCAAACAGTATAGCTCAGTAAATTGACTATGATAATACAATGATAAGATACAATAAACATAATAAAGGCTCTAGCAGAAAGCAGAAGAAATCATGAGACAGTAGAATCACTAAATAATCAGACACAATAGCATACCTCATCAATAACTCGGAGAGATTTATCTCTTTCATCTGATAAACTCAGAAGCCGTGACTGAAGTTCTTTTGCTTCAGTTACCAATAAAGATCTTTCACCGTAAATTTCTTCAGAATGCTGGATAAATCAGTAAATATTTCAATTTACTCTACCCACAATTAAAGAGCAATTTAAATATCAAAGATTATTGAGTAAACAAACCATGTCATTTGTTTTCCTTTCAAGCTTCAATCTTCGTTGAAGTTCCTCAACCTTTGCAATAATATCTCCTCCAGCCATGGAGGCTTCTAATTTAGCTTGTTCAACCCTCTCCTCATGGAACTCTAAGTCCTTTGCCATAGTAATTGTTGATTCCATTGCAGATGCCAGGATTTCCTAACAATTGTAAAAGCATAGAAAAATAAAAGAAAAAAGCCCACTATAAGTAGATATATTGTTAGAAATAGTGCCTAAATACATACCAAGAGTTGAATATCCCTCAAACACGAGTATGAAGCAGTTGATTACAAAAGGCAAAATATTTAAGAGGGAAAAATAACTACTTACCACTTAAATAATATGTTGGATTTTTTTTATCATTATCCTTCATGCGATTAACAGCCATAGTTCAAAGAGATAAGTTAGAAATCAATAAAGGATTTTGTGATGTATTTAGTTTCAAAAAAATTGAAAAGAATACTTTTTTTTATTAAACAATTGAAAAGAACCTTAAACTAAATATTACCAAGGCTGCCGCAAATTGAAGGCTGGTGTTACTCTACAATTACCAAGTAGGAAATAGAGCTCTGATTTGAATTCTAGGAGCCAACCTCAATATTCAGCCTAATAGAAAATAATGGTCAATCAAGAAATGTAGGATAATTACCATTGATAGCATTCCAGAGTGGTACTTATAGTGAAATAGTTGGGGGAAAGACGATAGGAGACAGACTACTTGCAGTCAACTTTCACATTATTGAATCAAACAGATAAACCAAACTCTTCACTAATTGTAAATATACATTAATTTCTCATAAGAACGACATTAATGTTCATTCATTGTAAACTTTGAGGGAACTTCTTATGCAGACTAATCTTTATGCCATCTACCTGACAAGTAAATTACCACATGACTTTCCAAATATATGATCTATAGAAGAACCTGCCTCTTCTCCAAAAGTTCTACACTCAAAGAGCAAAACAGCTTTCAATCCTAACTGATCCATTAGAACACTAGGAAATAACAGCATGATAACATGTGCTGTTGGGGTTTTCCACTCAAACATTAATGTCAAATGGAGGTTGTTCTGAATAGAAAGTCATCACTGATAGAATAATAAGAAGCAAAAACCCTCAACTAGAGTCTAGGAGTACATTTGTCCTCCACAAAAGTTAACTGGAACCAGAATAATACTATAATGGTATCTTTCATAGAAACTACATTCTGCAATTTCACAAAAGAACACATTGTTTGACGCATTCTATTCTATTGTGAAATATGATAATTCTCAAATTGATAGGATGGACTCCATAGCATTATCATCAAAACATACACAAGGTACCTATTAAAGAAACAAAAGCAGAAAGAGCAAAGTATAAGATTGATTTCAAGTAATCATCAGTTGCAACACTTCTTCATTCTCTAGTATTTCAAAAATAGGTTTATATGAAATATCTAAATAAACAAGGCTGGTCCTTAAAGACATATATAAAAGATATTGCAGTTCACATCTGCTTTGCATACAGGTCTAAAATATATGGTCCACTATGAATCATATTACTATAATTGTTCATGCATGATGACATAAAGAATAGAGAACACTGGTTGTTACCAATTGTTACGATCCAGCAAAGATATATATTTTTAATACAAATTAAGGTATCTCAATTAAGACATGCATATTCCACTCATCAGATTGAGTCCTAGAAAACAAAGGTGTAAATATATCTATATTGAAACTATTATTAAAAGAACTTCATTGCCAAATATCTAAAAAAAAAAACAGGTTAAATTTACAAGATAGAAAAGTTATGCCAAAAAATCTTATTTCACACCATGAGTTACCGAGGAAATTAATTACCTAAAAGTCTTAAGATTCTAAATAAGACGAATGATAGAAGTCATACCTTGCTATTTTTCGCATCAACAATAAGATCTTCAAGACAATCAATGCTCACGGCCTGATTTGATCCAGAGGCAATAGGAGTAGGTTGACAATTGACATCAAGGGATAGCATATCAATCTGAGTTGTCAAATCATCACCATTTTGTATTGTGTGCTTTGATTGAAATTCTTTGATTTGATTAGGATAATAGCTGAAGCCAATACGGCCTAAATCCATATGCTCAGTAGATCCCAAATTATTTTCAAAAGTAGATAAGGTCTCTTGTGCACAGTTAAAAGTAGCTGCGTCAGCATATTTATCTTGCATTCCATTATTATAATGGATGGTAGGATCTGTGGAACATGCTGACACTTCTTGCAGATCATTCAGACATCTAACAGCCAGTGTTTCATCCATGGGAGTCGACTTAAACTGTAAATAATCACTTTTTTGATCTGAGTCAAGGGAGGCTCCAAATTTAACAGATCTTTGTGATGGATGCACACTAGAATTGGCTTCTGCAAAATTTACAGGGTAGGCAGCAAGATAACTCGTTCCATTTATCATACTTTCATATTCTGCATCTCTGCCTACTGGTTCCTCCATACAGGTCGAGTGATCATTAACTTTGCAATCATAATTGCAAGAAATATCAGATGATACCAGTGCTGCTTCTGAAGGCAATAAAGCATTTGCTTCTTCAACTTGATCACCTGTGTGGAAAGGGAGGTAGCTCAACAAAGTTAGAGTTTGAATGTAGAGGACAGTGAACAACGAATTTGAAGAAAAAACAAGTGTAGAGCAAGTATGCATGCAGACCAACAAATATAATGTGATCTACTGATCTACACTAGGAGAGATACTGAAACTTGGCCTATTATTTTACGAGAATATATTAGATTAACAGAAAGAAGCATGCAAACTTGCAAGGGGACACCACGGTTGTTCACCAATTTACTTGAGAATTGGGAAGCTTGAAAAGACCTTGTGATGTTGTGCATAAGCAAATTCAGCAAAAATAAAGTCAGTTGCTCACAGAATGATGGAAAATTTGTCACAGGGTACTTAATTAGTTGCAAAAAGGTTAGATGAAATTAAAGGTATCATAATAATTAAAAATTATAGCAAAAGCCACTTTTAAAGTTCACTGTCTTAATAAGGTGTCAGAAAATAGCTTCAAAATAACTATTATTAACACAAAATATATTAATCTTACTAAAAGATAAGAAGCACAACATAGACTAGAATTACCAGGTTTTAGAATTTAACGAGTTATATAAAGTGTATGAGGGTAAGATAGTTAAAGCTTGGGTTTACAAAGCCTCAACAAGAGTATCGATTTAAGCTACCCAGAACATTCAATATTCGCCATCAGTGCCTACAGCTTACTGAAGAATTTTTGAAGCAGAAAGCTTATTAAAATAGTTCAACTTTGGCACATTTTTGTGATTAAATGTCACCATAAAAATATCATTTTATTTTGTCAAGTGTAAGTTTACTTCAGAATGTATGGGTTAACAAATGTTTGATTGAAATTCAACAGTCAAATTTTGACAATATGGAAATATTATTGGCTTTACAAGTAGACACACTTACCAAAATCAGATGAATTAACCGTATCAAGTGGCCCACCTTCAGAGGGTAAAACATCATTAAGTATAAAATCAAAAGCCGCATTGACATCCTCTGGATATTGTAAAGCAACAGCTTCTCGCATGCAAAAATCAACCTGCCAGAGAAGGAAAAGTTAGTTGATGTCTAAAGAATAAACATAGAAATACTGTTGTTAGGAGCAGAACTCTCCCGACAAACTTTTCACTCATTATTCCAAGACATAGGAGATAAAATAAGAAACAAGAATCATCTAGGACCCCGTTTGGTAGTTTTTCTAATAAGTTTTTAACTAAACATGCAGATAATAAAACTCAAATAAATACATGTTTAGGTAATTTAAATATCCTGATATACACAATAGTGTTGCATACAATGGAACAATGATGAGAGCAAAGTCTAGGCACAGGACGAATCAAAGAACATAAAAATATCTCCTTTGGTTTGACATACTTAACAACATAGGCCAAAAAACAAGGTACATTTAGACTTCGAGGCAGAACAACAAGAACATACTAAAAAAAGCAGAAACTTTCTTTAAGAAAATAAGACCTTGGTTTAGCCACCAAAAGTCATAAAATTAACATGGGGATTAATACCTAGAGAGATCAGGAATAAATCCCACTCCATAATTATAAAATCACATCTATATAAGCTAGAAATCAATCAATAAGACACAATTGATTCTATAAAAGTGACTAAAGTATAATAAAACTTTCAAAATAAAAACAATTACCTGCGGGAAAACCTCCTGAAGAGCAAGGAACACATCCTGAAATCCCATGATTGCAGAAATTCCCAACTCTGCAATAACCAGAGACACAGATTCATCAAGGACTAACCAAAATCATACATTATATATATATATATTTATTAAAGAGAGCAAGAAGTAACGAAAATTCCAAAAGCATCGAAAACCTAAAAGCGGAAAGGAAAATTCTCGCGTCGCTCATCACCTCACTGTACCTCAGTTCCTCCGCGATGGGATCGAAGAAGCAGAGGGATAGAGGGGCGATTGGAAGAGCTTTTGCGAGGAAGAAGAGATCAGAGGAGATAGTGGGACGCCTAATCTTGAGGAGAGGAGACTTGGCTAAGATTTAATATAGGTTTCGTAGAAAGATAAGTACATCCATTTTTGCACTAACCTCCAGGAAATTCGTGATATTATTATAATTAAGAATTTGGTGGGGGATAAATATCGATAACTCTGCAAAAAATAATTTAAATTAAATTAAATTAAATTAAAAAAATTTGACAAATACAAAAACACCCCAAAAATTCCAAAAATCTCAAAATTGTCCCTTTTTCTTTTATTTTATTTTCTCCTTTTTTATTCCTTTAATTTCCTAAAACTACTTTAATATGAACAACTATATATTAAAAAAAATAAACAATTGCATATAAAAATTGAAAAATTATATAAAAGTTAAATAGTTCAAGTCAATGTGCAATGTGAATTCAATGACTCCTTTTTGTTAAACTACTCTTCTCGTGTATGTTTGATAATTGCAAGATCGAAAATGGGTGGAAAAGAAAAAATTTCTATAGAATAATTTTTTGTGGAAATTTTTTTCATGGAAATCAAGATTGCGGCCATTTGATTGTAATTATTTTCTTGCTAGAAAATCTAATATATTTTATGGAAAATGGGTGGAAAAGAAAAAATTTCTATAGAATAATACTAGGGTCTATACGACCCATGCAAGGATCTATCCAAGTCACCACTAATTGTCCATACAACGAAGAGAATACAAGTCTCACATACACACACAAATGAAAGGAGGTACGCAGACCTCAAGAGAAAATAAGCAAGTCCGAGTCAGCTACTCGGAAAGTCCTCGTCTAGGTCCGACCTTACTCCTCGTCATCACCTGAGAAAAACATCAATCAAGTGCGTGAGCAAAAAAAAAAGGCTTAGTAGGGTCGCTAGAAAAGCAATAAAGGTGGCGACAACCATAGGCAAAGAACAAAATAAAGCAAGTATAAATATGCAAGTGAAACGATATCATAAGCAAATTGCAAGTCTCTGAAATGTGAATAAATCCACAGATGTACTCAATCTCCTGGCATATACGATACTATGATACCTCCATTATCATATGATATCCTCCAGATATCATCTCCGGTCTACGCCGGATAGCGTTATACCAATCATCTATACATGGTCAGAAAATACACTCTTTGATTGAGTCTCCATCTGATGTATCATGCCTGTACGTAAAAGATTGCTAGTACGAATACCTAACAACATGTATACCTATATATCCAAGGCAACAACATCTCGAATATATAATAAACAGTGACCTTATCGAGATCGGAAGCCAATATGTATTTAAGGAGCAACTCAACTCAAATACGTATATAAAACATGAAAACAAATATCTCCTCGAAACATAAAGCCAACACATATGAGGATACTCAACTCGAATATGTATTGGAAACATCTCAAGGAAACAAGAGCACAAAAAAAAAGCAAGGTAGGAGGAAGGAATACTCACAACCCCCGTGCGAGAGCCTATATGGCTAGAAGCAAATCTCTAATCCCCGTCGCACCTCACGCGTCCGAATCAGGATCTAGTAGATCGATTGAAACTTTCAGTTTCAAAATACTTCACATCTATTTATATGAATACAGAAATCGTATTCTTTTCTAAATAACTTATACGTTCAACAAGGGTCTATAAACGGCAATCAAGAGAATACGAAATATTAATCTTTACTAGCATAATGTATGAAATCGGACATCTCAAGAGTTCTCAAATGTGTTTAAGATTCCTCTCTTAGGCATCCCCTTTACTTATCATGAATTCTATGTCTTCAACATGAATAATTAGAATGAAGATATGAACTTCTACACTGTACGAGATGTACTCATCTCCATCCTTAGCATGAATTAGGGCTTCTAATATGCTTTATTTCAACACTTACACACTATCAATTTCATGGAGAGTTAAGCATGTATTTTCAAAGGAAATTTCGGCGGCACCTCCCCTATTTATCGGGCCCCGAAATTATACAATTATATACTAAACTCTATCCATTACACATGGATTTTATAAACAATTCATGAACATGTATCATTAACCTTAATACAATGAAATCATACACTTATACACTTCTTTGTATGCAATTATCTTTTAATTCTCCCCCTTTAATTACTTTCATTCCACAGCCCTATAATCCCATGAGATGAATTAATCCTCTTATGCAAACTCTTGGCCAATCGGTCTCTAAATGTTCACCCTCAACTCCCCAAGCAACGATAGCTCACCTAAGGGAGAAGAGGTTGCCGAGGCTCGATCCTCGCCAGAGAAGCTCGTCGGAGAGGCTGGCTGGACAGGGGCGGCCAATGGTGGCGGCGTGGCCGGATCTGGTCAAATTTGGGCTTGCGCGCGCTTGGAGAAGGGCAGGCGCGGCGTTGAGGCACTGTAGGGCGTTGTCGGGGTTGACGGAAGGGCGCGCGGACGGCGGAGCTAGCGGTTCTCCAGCTTGGGCGTGCTGTGGCACGGGCGGGCGTGTGGCTACGGCTACGGGCGTCTTGATGCAGGCCGGCGGTGGGCTGGCCGGTGAGGGCTTGGGCGGCTCGCAAGCACGGGCAAGGGAGAGGAGAAGGGTGGCTGCTCATGAGAAATGAAAGAAGGAAGGGGATGAGGGCTTTATGCCCTCTCTTTTTAATCATTCATTCTTTTAAATTAAATCATAATTTAATCTAAAAGTTGTCACATGCATACTATTCATTCATATGATTTACTGTTCAATCACGGGTCCTTGAATTATTTCGTGCCGGGGTCCACTGTGATAATTCACCGTCCTGGTGCCGCGACCCAGATCAGTGTATCTCGGGCCAATGGTCCCAGTGGCACGGGTGCACTGTAATATCACAGGGTCTGTCTCTCGTCAGACCAGATCAGAGAATATCTGCTTTTAGTAAAATCCTTCGTCACGGACATACTGTGGCATCACGGGGCTGTCTTAGTCCCCGACCAGATCCACCTTTCCCAGGATTTGAATATTTGTCTATTTTTTTTCTCAATAATTAACTGGATTAAATAGACCTTTATAATTTCCCCAAAGTTTCACCGCTTACCATATTAAATTGCTATGTAATTAATTTTAAGAAAAATCTTTATTTATTTCAGGGCGGGTTTTACATTACATGAACAATATAGAGAAATAGGATATTTTTAAGAACTGAATAAATAATAAGCTAAGAAAATTTTAAAATGAATTATAAATTATTTAGTCTATAGATAAATGATATATTAGAGAAAACCAAAAGAAATATCATCATATAAATTCATTATTTATTAAGATGTACTGTGAATCTCTCAATATTTCAAAGTAGTTCATTGTACCCGAATTTTCTCACTACAAAAAATGTTACATTTACTCATGCTAATATAAGCGTGTGTAAAAGTACCAATAAACGTGAGTATAGATCAAAATATTTTTATTTATGAAAAAAACCTTATACCTGCGCTAAAAATGCCATGACCAAAGGAGGGCAACAGTATAGCCATATTATGATGGAAAATTTCCGTAACTATAGATTTTTAGGTTTTACTCACACATGACTAAAAGTAGTGATTATTACTTTTCTTTTACTTTTACTCATCCATGAGTAAGCAGTGATTATTATTTTTCTTTATTTTTTACTCATGGATATTATGTGTGAATAAAAACATGGATTATTTTCTCCTTATCTTTACTTATGGATATCATACATGAGTAAAAACAAATATTTTACTTTATTTTCTTTATACTCACTGATTTTATTCTTGAGTAAAACCAATATTATTACTTCCCTTTTACTTTTACTCACAAATATTATGCATGTGTAAAAACATAAATTATTATTTTAGACAATTTGCTATATATAAAAATATGTACTCATTGTGACTAGATAGTAAAAATATGCATGAGAATATACAAATTAGATAACATCAAATGATTCAAGAACTACAAGCTTTTCGTTTTAATTTACATTTAGTCACATATTGTACATTACAAATTTGTGATACAACACTAAATATTTTCAAACCAACAATAGCTAGATCACTTTACAACGATTGAAGGGGAAGTCAATCCTCCTTGTACCTGAAGTAAGTTAACTGCACTACCTCAAGAGTTGCTAAAATTAACAACAGATAAATGCACAAACACATCAATAACAAAAATATAAAACTAACATACTAATTAATTCCAGCAACAACCAGTTCTATAAACATCTGCATAACTGCAACAATGAAACTCATAAACTGAAAACATTTTGGGATTGGTATGTAGTAGAAATTACCCAATAAACCATGAGTTAGATAAGAATTGTGGACCTGCAGCCCACATTGTTTCGCTTTCTCTTTCTTATAAATCTAGCTTTTCATTCTCAGGAACAAATCAATTCAAAGCTGCTAAACAACAAACACAGATGATATTAAGTCACAACTGCAAATCAGTTAAAAGATGGGTACACCCGAAATCGCAATTCACATTAAAAATAAATTAAAATCCATGTGTAACAAACAATACAATGCAACCCAAAAAAGCCATCCAAAACTTAAACATAGAGACAATCCAATAGATTAAATTAAACTTGAATAGGTCATGCTCCATGGCAAATGTAATCAGTAGCAATGAATATACCATACAGATCTTCATCAATTAAGTACATTTAAGGGAGACAGCTAGCAGTGGTAAATTATTGATCAATTCCTATAATGAATATTATAGGAATATACAAAACTTTTAGAGCCTAGATGAGACCAATCACCTCTGGGATCTTCCCTGTCAGTCTATTCCCTTGTAATGACCTAAACCATGAAAAACACAACATTTTTGATGAATTCCTATATTTAAAAAACTTGGACAATTGTGTAGGAGAGGACATACAGAGTTGCTACTTGTAAGAAACTGATATTGTAGGGAATTTCTCCAGTGATTTGGTTATAGGAGATGTCCCTGCAACTCAGCATTCCAAGCAATTATGTCAAACACAACTCTCAAGTAACAACTGCCTCTGAGTCGGGCTGCGCGAATCCCGGTCTATGGTGGAGCACGGCGGCGATAAGGAAGAAACAACTCTCAGCAATTTCAATAACGAGAAGGATGTCAAGGTGTGGAAGAGGCAAGCTCTACAGACGAAAGGAGTGGATAGCAACAACAAAAGAGCAACAATGGAGATAAACCACCACCTGCGAATGGAAGCCCACGCTGCGAGGGGATCACTTTTACGGACGTGATCGGAGGCCAAAAGAAAAAGGAAGAAGGGGGAAACTTCATCATGAAGCCATCACCGCCCCGTTCCAACCAAAGAAGGAAGGGTCCAGTGAAGGGGGATGTTAGAAGGTATAATCAAAACGGCAACAGAAACAGGGCAGTGATGAGCCGCCGAGAAGAACACGTCATGAACTGGAGCCACCAAGAAGATCGCTGCCCACGATACACACAACGGAAGGACCGGTGTATGTATACGGCCAATGTCTCAGGCCTGGGTACCGTGCCGATGGATGCCGGAGAACCATCGTATGCCGGTGCTGCGCCAGCACAGGACACCGCACTCATCAATGCAAGAACCCTAGGGTTACAGACCAACAACTACTGGCTTTTGCATCACCTCGAGGACAAGGCAAAGTCGAGCAGACAGAAGAGAAGAACGGAGACAAGCAAACACATGTCAATGGCGATTACCGGAACAACCTGAAGAACACAATGAACAACCTAAGGAATAGACCTCGAGTGACCACAGAGGACGAGCATCCACTACGGGGGCAGAGGGAGGTGAAATACAACGTTCACCACCTCTCGACGTCGTCAACCAATGCTATGATTAAGGGAAAGGAAACACTGAAGCGCTTCTCTATTGCCACTGTGACAGAAGTGAAGGAGGGCATGGTTAGTGCTAAGACAGTCTCTGGCACCTTATCGGTGGCACTGAAAGGATTCTCTAACAAAGAAAACTGGGTTGGGCTGTCAAGCCCTTCCTTGACGGTCGTTTTATGGTCCCCTGTCCGACGACCGAGGCAGCAAGTGAGTTGGAGCAAGGAGATATTCTCCATCTCTCGAAGTTCAGTCTAAGCTTTGAACCATGGACGCCAGATTTATGGGTGAAGGAGAAGGCAGACGGCGAGAGGCGGTGGGTTACTATTCATCACCTACCAATCCATTGCGGGGATCGGGAATCAGTAGCGTTGCTTCTAAAACCCATTGGAGACTTGGTTTACGTGAATGTAAGAGGGACGGTGGCGATGGAGCTTGTCCGGGCTGTGGTGAGGATTCGGCGGGGACAGCTCATACAGGCAATGATCAAAGCTAGCATTGACCATCGGAAGCACACCTTCACGGTAGATCTGGCGCAAGGTGAGCCCCCGTTGCCATGGTGTGAAGAACCGGAACTTCGGCCTTGCATCCATCCCCCACTCAGATGGTGATACAGGCTCCGGTGAGAGCTCCGTGGCCGAAACCCAATGAACCCAGGGAAGTTCAAACATCCATTCCAGTTGGAAAAGGAAAGGAGAAAATGGTAGAGGTGATGATACACCGCCCGAGAGAGAAGGTGGTAGACGGAATCTCAGATGGAGGTCTCGTCGGAAACAACCAAGGGAGACTGAGGAGCAGGGAGAAGGGAGTGATCATCAGGGACCGGTCTGCGGCCTCTGAACCAGGGAAGTATCCGGTCCAACAGAGGAAGCATGTGTAGGGTACGAAAGAGCCGTTCGCTATCACTTTCGGGAGCAGGCGGACAGAGTACGGGGTGGCGAAAAGGTACGATGTGGAAGAAGAAGCAGGCATGGGAGATAGTGTATGTGGCATGAATTCTAGAGCCGGGGTGGGAGAAATTCAAACGGGAACTTTACGGGTTGGAAATGTTGACTCATTGACCGCCAAGGGTGGAGATTACCCTGCATGGAAGGAAGTGGATCATGCAAATTTTCGGACATGTGGCAGCCATGATCGTAATGAAGCTGAGAGGGTTAGAATCCAAAATAAAAACAAAAATGTCAACTTAACTCAAGTTCCAGCACATCAAACCCAAAACATGACACCATTGGACCAAAACCCAAACCAAGAGATCCATGTTAACCCAATAGAAATGACCCAAGAAAACCCAACTGACTTTGACAAAATACCAAGTCCAACTGATGTACCAGATGCACCAATTAAATCAAATGGCACAAACGCCAATTTCAACTATATCATGCCAAGAGCAAATAACAGTTGTCTAAAGGCTACAAGTAAAAAAGCAAAAGCAGCATAAGATCATTCAACACACATCAACATTAATGAAGAAGAGACATCAAAATTAATACTAATGGGGGATGGAATTTCCATAGATCTCACAAAATTAAAACCAAGATTTTTGAAGGGGACATGTTTCCTAGGAACAGATGAGGCATGGGAGACACTAAATGAGATAGTAACCCAAGATGAGGGTGGGAGGACATGGGGAGCCTGTGGACCCACCAACACAGGGGAACCATCTATCAAAATCCCAAAGACTAGAGGTAGACCGAAGAAGATTCCATTGCCCGAACCCAATCTGGACAAGCTACAACAAATAGAGGAGACAACCACAATCACTACTAGAAGCAAGAGGAAAAAAGATCGAGCTCACATATCAGGTACGGATTCAACCTTAATTACCATTCCGCTAACTCTAACTGAATGGCCAAACAGGGAGTGTTTTGCTTCGGTAATCACTGTGGGCATGGACCCGGATCATCCTGGGAGCGATATGGACACTACCTGTCCATTATGCGTGACCAAGAAGCTGAATGGGTCCAAGGGGAACCAAGTGGCAGCAAATAGCTGAACAATAGGGAACATTTACATAAGGGGCTATAATTACTTATTTTATGAAGCTCATCTCATGGAATGTATAGGGACTGGGAAAGGGGAAAAAAAGATTCCTCGTCAGGGATTACCTTCAGGCCCAGAAAGTGGACATATTTTGTCTACATGAGACAAAACTATCCAATATTGACGACCAGACCTGGAGGTCAATCGGGGGAAATATCTACAATGAAAGAGTAGTGCTGAAGGCGGACAACACAAAAGCGGGTTGCTGTATTGGATGGAATCCCACCAGTTTCAGAGAAATCACTCGATTTACGGACTTGTACTCCATATCCATCATCCTTGAGGAAACAACTTCACTATACAAATGGATGCTCACTACAGTATACGGGCCCTGCGAACGGGGTCAGAAGAATTTATTCTGGGAGGAGCTGAAGTAAATAAGGACTCGGTGGGACGGACCTTGGATTGTTGGGGGGGACTTCAATGGTACAAGATCAGGGAATGAACGTAGCAGGGGTCGTTACTCAGAGAATGAGGGGCGGGGATTTGATCACATGATTCAGTCTTTACAACTTTTTGACCCACCACTGTAGGGACGACAATTCACTTGTTCGAATGGGAGATCCATACCCACTCTTGCGAAATTAGACAGATTCCTACTTTCAACAGAGTGGCTGGCGGACTTCCCGAGAATATGGCAATTTGTTCTCCCATGCATCAGGTCAGATCACGCCCCGATATGTTCAAGGATTGGTGGACGGGATTAGACCACCAGGGCAATGGTGTTTTCATACTTGCAAAAAAAAATCACTATAATCATAAAGAGACTACGAAGATGGAACCAAGAAGACTTCCAGAACTCCAGGCTGCAGAAGGAGGAGATATTAAACAGAATACAAGAGCTGGATATTATACAGAAGCATAGGGACCTGCTGGGATTGGAAGCCATGGAGTACATGACCAATCAAAAAGAGTATGAAGACATCATCAGGGCAGAGGAAGCACATTGGAGACAATGCTCGAGGATCACATGGCTAAAGAAAGGGGACAATAATACAAATTTTTTCATGCAATTGCCAACCAGCGCAAATTGCGAAACTGGATCCACAACATCAAATATCGAGGAGAGCTCCTGGTAGATGAGTCGGGCATCAATAAAGCATTCACTGAACACTTTACTGAGATGATTGGTACTTCTCGCAACCATAGATTCATCACAAATTGGAATAGGTTGTTCGATCATAGACCAACCGTAGATTTGCACCAACTCGACGCCCCTTTCACAACTGAGGAAATCCGAAGAGTAGTCCAAGAATTGAATCGGACAAGGCTCCCGGTTCGGACGGCTTTCCTATGACCATATACCAGAAAGGCTGGGGATTCTTAGAGGAGGACCTTATTTGTCTATTCAGGGACTTTTATCATGGGCAGGCACAGTTGGAAAGACTAAACTGGGCACACGTCATTCTCACACCAAAGAAGGAGGCTCCGACAAAGATAGGAGATTACAGGCCGATCAGCCTTATCAACTGCTCCATGAAAATTATCACCAAGGTCCTCGCTAATCTGTTGTAAGCAGCCATTGTGGGAGTGGTTGATGAATCCCAAACGACGTTTATTAAAGGAAGATCCATCCAAGACAATATCATCGCGGCCGAGGAAATCATTCACATGATGAGGAACAGGAATGAAGGTGGGGTGCTGCTCAAGATAGATTTCGAGAAGGCTTTTGATATGGTTGATTTGGACTTCCTACTTGACATTCTAAGGGCGAGAGGATTTAGTGGTAGATGGACATCGTGGATAGGGGATATCCTGGTATCATCTAAATCAAGACTTTTGATCAATGGGCAGGTCGGGGGGTATATCAGGCATAAGAGAGGGCTCAGACAAGGGGACCCACTATCTCCCCTCCTTTTTGTCATTGCTGCGGATACTCTCACCACTATGATAAAGAGAGCAGCTAGGGGAAACATATACCGAGGCATCAGACACGGTGCACGGGCCGAAGATGAGATTACCTCACTACAGTATACGGACGACCTCCTAGTTTTTGGCTCTGGAGACATTAATCACATGAGAACCCTGAAACTCATTTTTTACCTCTTTGAGGGCCTCTCGGGTCTCAGAATCAACTATGCAAAAAGCCATCTGACCCCCTTCAAGATGGAAGTGGAAAGAGTTGAGGCATTGGCGAACACCATCAACTGCCCAAGGAAGGATTTACTAATAAACTATCTGGGAATCCCGATCTCAGGCCGGAAGCCTAAGAGACAGGAATGGGAACAATTAATTGGAAAAATTAGTAGGAGAATCGGAATATGGAAGAGTCGACTACTATCTATGGCAGGAAGGATCACCCTAATCAACTCGGTTATCTCTGCCATCCCTAGTTACTGGCTTGCCATATACAAGCTACCGGACTGGGTGATTAAGAAGATTGACAGATATAGGAGAGACTTCATATGGTATGGGCCGGAAATGAAGGGGAAGGTGTATAGACTAGTCCACTGGCAGCGGCTATGCCGACCCAAGGAATATAGCGGTTGGGGGATAGTGGACCTACGATGCTTCAGTAAGGTGATGATTGGAAAATGGTGGTGGAGGCTCAGTGACGGGCAAGCTAGCATATGCAGAAGCATAATACAAAATAAATACTATCATAGTTCTTACATCAACCCATACAAGAAGGTAGCATCAAGGGCATCTCACTTCTAGAAGAGAGTGACGGAGCAATGGAGTATGGTAGAAATGGGGATGACAACTTTAGCGGGGAGGGGAGATACGGTGAACTTATGGCATGATAGGTGGATCCAGGGGCAGGCGCCGAGTAACCTATTCCCCTCGCTCCTAGCCTTAGCAAGGGACCACCATATAACTCTGGAGATGGCAAGGGACAATGTAGCTCGAGATTGTTCGATCCTAAACCAGGGGCCGATTACCAACACCGGTCATTATGAGCTAGAGGACTTGATGGGGGCCTTAGATAGGACTGACGAAGGAAGAGAGGACGCCAAGAGCTAGATCATGGAAACTCATGGAACATTCTCAGTCAAGTCCTTCTATAATTTCATCACAGATGGAGGCGCGTGGAGCTTGTTCCCTAATAACCTTGAGGGATTGCCCTGTTCAAAGAAAATCAAGCTTTTCGCATGGTTGGCAATGGACAACAAAATACTCACTCTAGATAACCTGGCAAAGCGAGGATGGAGGGGGAGCGGCACCACTTGTTACCTATGCAACGAGCAGGATGAATTCGTGTATCACCTGTTCACCACTTGCCCCATCACAAAACAAATTTGGCTTCACTACTGTCCATTGTTCAACCTTCATATGACCCCGCAGACGGTCAAAGATATATAGGGACACAACAGTTTGGGGAAGAAGTTGACCAAAGAGATGCGCATGGGTTGGAACCTTGCGGTCATGGCTATCACATGGAGCACTTGGCGGGAAAGAAACTATCGATGTTTCCATAACAAACATCACGTTTGCTTTGGAATTATTCGGGGGATCGCTTTCTTACTACTCGCCTGGTTCGATGCTGCTACTGACACCAAGCAACTGAAGCTGAGACAGATGGAATCCATCGCTCGCAGATCTCTGGCCTTCGACCCGGAGGAATCCTTGCAAGATGTTTAGGGGTAATTCACTGGGACAGATATGGGGGGTGAGGGGAAGGCCTTCGGGCTATCTATGTAACAACATGTTCGACACTTATACCAATCAATAAATGAATGCGGTTTATCCAATTTAATAAAAAAAAAGTAACAACTGCCAAACATTATCTTAATAATCAGACAAGAACAATATCAAACATACAAAATCTCAAAGCTTGTGCAGTTTCCAATACTATCAAGAGTGGTCCTTGTGAGGTTATTCCCCCTCACATCACTGCCAAAACAACAACAAGCAATGACAAGGATTCGGAAACAACAAAATTGATTTTCCTTGCAAGTTTTGTCGAGAGAAGAAAAATAAATTTAGCTATAAGAGACGAATCCTACACAAACTAAGTAAAAGAAATGCACAAAAAATCATATTCACATAAGAAAATAAAAAATTGTTCACATCAATCATATTATACACTGAAGTTGTCATTGGGTGTGTGAATAATAAATCATATCAACATAAATATGGTTTTCATATGTTGTGTTATCAAAATAAATAATAAATCATATTCACATAAGAAAGTAATAAATAGTTCACATCAATCATATCAACATAAATTTGTCATTGGGTGTATGAACAACAGAGACTCCATGCAAACCCTATTTTTTTCTCATTTATTTTGTTAGCATTACACAATTTGGGATCAGCGGTCAAGGATATGTGATACTAGTTCTATATATTGTTACTTGATAAATTAATCACTTCATGGCCGCTATGATCTCAATGAAAGTTTGGAGAGTTGAATGATTTTTATTTCTTCAACATAGATTTTGGATTGGAGCAGTTTGATTTTTTTTCCAACATAAATCTTTTTTTATTTTTTTTACTAAAATCCCTTGGGGTGGTCACCGATGTAAAACAAAAAAAGATATATCAGACAAAGAATTTTCTAGTTGGTTATGTTAGCTGTAGATTACTATACACCTGTATATCCATATATATCTACCAGTATATATCTATATATATGCGTAACCCTGATCAATGCAATACAATAGTGTGATTATCTTTTCCTAACATGGTATCAGAGAGGGTTGATTAACCCTAACCCTAATTTTTTTTTTCTCTCTCGCCACAGCCGGTCCTTCTTGCTCGTCCCTCGCCATCGGCTGATCGCTAGCCCTGCGCCTGCTCTTCTCCAAGCACAAGCCTCACACCGCCTGCCTCGAGCATGCCGTGGCCTGATCTCGCCGTCCCGCGCTTCGCCCCGACGTCTCTCATCAGCAAGATCTCCTCCGCCCGCCAGGACCCGTCCCCGCCCAGAGCGCCTCCGCACACGCGCGCCCAGATCTCTTTTGCCCCAGCGGCCCTCGCCGGTGCTTCCCCTATCTGCCACACGCCGCGCCTTCGCGCTGAGCCTCGCCACCCTTAGCCGCACCGGCTCTCCTTGACACCGGCGGCAAGCGCCTGCCTCGATGACTTCTGATTTGGTTCGGTGCTTGCACTTGCTCATCTTTGCCACAATCGAGCCCTCCGATTTGGTCCTGTGCTCTCTTGATCAGCAAAGGACCCAAGAGTACCTTCTTTTGTGCAGCCACATGCATAGTATACATTGTAAACACCACACCTCCTTCCATCATACATCCTTAAATTATTAACTTTTGGTGTTGTTTTCAATGGCCTCTGCACAAATTCCCTATCTTCGGAAGGCCGATGTAATGCTTAATGGTAACAATTATAAGGCGTGGTCCTCCATTTTTCGCGTGCTCCTCTGCGGCCTTAACCTCTGGGGTCACGTTGATGGTACCCGATCGGCTCCGCTTCCTCTATCTAATGTCTCCGAGAGCTCCTCTTCCTCCAAGTCCCAGGACTTGGCCAAGTGGACTGAGGATGATTCTCGTACCATTGCTATCCTTTGTTAGTCGTGCGAGCTTCCTATTTGTTTGGCAGTCTGTAATTTTTCTACGGCCAAAGATATTTGGGATCACCAGCGCACTCTTTACTTTCCCTCCAGCCAGGCGTTGTGCTACTCCCTTCTACATACTCTCACCGCCACCTACCAGCGTGACAGTTCCGTCTAGGACTTTTTCGTAGTGCTCAGTGCCTTATGGCGTCAGTGTGATGAGATGACCCCATCTCCTTCTCCGACATGTGCCCAGTGTCTCGCCATTGCTCACGACCGCAACCATCTCCGCATCTATGAGTTTCTCATGGGCCTTCGGCCTGAGTTTGAGGAAGTTTATGCTCATCTTCTACACTGGGTTACTCCTCCATCTGTTAGTGATACTTTAGCCTACGTGCTTGCTGAGGAGACCCGTCTGCTATCCTTGGATATGGTTCCCGCACCTGCTGCTCCACACTCTGCCCTTGCTGCTCCCCAGCAGCTCCCACAGCAGGCCACCGCTCCGTTGCTCTCCCTGGTACCTCCGTTGCTGCCTCCTCCGGGTTTTGGTTCCCCCTCCAGTCCTATTTCACAGCCTCCAGCTCCAAGATCTAGTCCTGGTCATGTTAGTGCTGAGTGTCGCACGCTGCAGCGGGCTCAGCAGGCCACGCAATAACGTGTCGCTCTAGCCTCACCTTCTGCTCCTCCGGTTGGCTCTTTGTCCGTCGAGCAGCTTCAGCAGCTTGTCCAACAGCTTTCCCGGAGTTAGGCTGCCTGGGACACCTCCTCTCACCCATCGGTTGACTCAGTCCCTACAAGTATCTCTCAGTCCTCTTGGTTGCTTGGTTCTGGCGCCTCTTTCCATATGACCTATGATGCTACCCACCTTCACTCTTATCATCTAGTTTCCTCTGACCTTCGTGTCATTATTGCTAATAGCACCACCCTTCCCATTACCAACCCTGGTGTCATGCCCCGAACCCGGTCCCGGGCCCCTCGAGCACGTGACAGACCGGCCGCACCCGGACCAAGGACAAGCCCTGGCCCGAATGCAAGACCTAAGTGCTATATCAACCTGATTACAAACATGCAGTATAATAACAATACTGATATTCAATCTTATAATAAGCGGAAGCAAAAAGGGTTCTACAAAACCCTACAACAAACTAGGACACCATGTGTCTCAAATACATAACAACCCTATAGGGTTCATACAACTCACACACAATAATAGGACACAACAACCCCACTACGGCGCTACCAACCTCGCCGGGGTATACAAAGTCCCGAAGCCCGTGCGCGACTTCCTCCTAGTCCACGTCTGGTAATTCTCTACTCCTCCTGATCTGCAAGGAGTAACAACTGGGTATCTGAGCCAAACAACTATGGCTCAGTGGACACCACATACAAATCTCATGCATAAAGAAATGTAAAAAATAATAAACAACCCACAAATATGAACATAGGGCCCACGACCCAAAATATCATCAATATAGATATATATCTCTGGGGCCCGCGGCCCAAAATATCTATAAACCCTGGACCCGCGGTTCAAAATACCAAAACTGTGCCAACAAGCACCCAGTGCTATCCAGCCCCTACACTGTCGATCACCGAGTGGCCACTCGGTTCACGACCCTTACTGGCCCCCGCGAAGCTTGCTCAAGCCCCTAGTGCGGCCCCCGGTTAGTCACCCCGTCGGGTGGAGCTCACTGGCCCGTGTCATCACACGTCCTGACCCTCAAACCCACAGTAGGCCGAGTCTACACGACTCTCAACCCTCAGTGAGGTTTGAGTCCAACTCCAATCCCATTATGGATCGAGTCAACCCTCGAACACGGATCCCGGGTGGAACGAATCCATTCCCCGTATTGAGTCGAGTCTCAAAACACGAATGTGATAACCACATATAATGGAAATACATTTGCATAAATTCACACATGAACACAATCATACCTTTTGGAAAAGATCTTTACATGCAAGGTTTAAAGAAAGCACATACCGTGCGTTTTTCTCTATGATTACCCACCTGTACTCGTGTCTGGGACCTACTTGGGTCCAGCTGTCTAGTCAAGTCCTCGACCACGTTACCACATCCTAAGGCATGAAAATTACTCATCAATAATATATTCACAATTACTAGAATGTATTATACTCATTTAATTACCTTAATCACAATCCTAAGAGTTTATCGATCTATACGATCTCAAACTCGGATCGTGTGCGCAGTCTCAAAGGACTAGTCATAATTCTCAATCCGCTGGTCGGATTTAGTCGATCTAGGATTCGTTAGGAAGATAACTTCATCATCTTTCTAACAGTATATAAACATCCCGATTAGGGTAACATTATTGACTAAAATGCCCCTCTATAGGGACAACCCAAAAACTGTATTTTCAAGGAAATCCGGCAGCATTTCCTCTATTTATCTGCTTTAAGAATTTGTACAAACATTCTCCATAACAATTAAATTCATTCATACAACTCTCTTCCACTTTAAACACATTCATTAACAAGCATGACAACTAATTAGACCATTCCCCTTGATCTTCTGCTCAATGTCCCAAGAACAACTGAGCCGGACCAATCCTTACTAGATCCACTCAAATCTTCTCAACATACTCAAATTGAAACTCAATTAATCCATCCGGGCTTACTAGAAGGTGTAGTTGTGCGTCGGAGCTTGGTCCAGATACTTGTTGCACTCTGGATCTCGGCCAAGTCTGATCGTCAGTGTTCAATAGGGTCGTCGAAAGCCCAGATCTACTCTACTAGCTCGTCGGAGCTAGCCGACATGTGTGCAGGCAGACTGGTGCTCGCGCGGGCTGGTCACAGCCAGGATCTCGCCAGATCTGGCCTGGTGTCGCTCATCGCCAGAGATCGTCAGGCTTAGCAGGGTGGCCGGGGCAGTCGGGCGACGACGCGTGCGCGGGCAGCGTGGGTCGCGAGGCGGCGCGCGTGTCTTGGCCGTGGTGCGGTCTTGGCGCTGCTTGTTGGTATTGTAGCGCTTTGCCGGGCTGCGTGTGGTGTTGGCTCATGGCTGCCGTGGTGCTTTCATGATCTTTGGCAGCGCCAGCCGGTGGCGGCTAGGGTTTTTGGCTTGGATGAATGAGAGAGATGAGAATGGTTTTCTCTCTTTCTCTCTCTCTCTTATAAACTATCATCCCTTTAATAACCCTAACTTATAAATATCATTTAATATATTTTAATTTAAAACATTAAAACCATAATATCTTAAATTAGAATAACTCATTACTATAGTCCCGCATATGGTACTGTGGAATCACTTGATTCCTGTAGCCTCACATGCCCGGTAATGGAATCCTAGTTTCAAATTGGAGTCCGACCGAGGTCATCTTTCTCGTCTCCTCTGTCCACCAACACTGTTTGTCTCTTTAATTAATTTAGTTGATTAACACTAAGCTAGTTTAATCAACTCAATTAATCACTAACCATTATCTCAAGCCTGTCGGTCATTTACTCAAGATCACAGTATATCCTAGATTGGAACAGTATATTAAAAGGGGCGGCTTTTACAATCTACCCCACCTTATAAGAGTTTAGTCCTCTAAACTCACCTCAAACCACACCGAACAGGAATGGGTAACGCTCTTTCATATCTTTCTTGCGTTCCCAAGTGGCCTCACCACCAGTGTGGTTACTCCATCTAACCTTGACCAAAGGAATAAATCGGCCCCTCAGCTGCTTTTCCTTATAGTCAAGGATCTCCACGGGCTGCTCCTCATAAGACATGTTCTGCTGGAACTCCACTGGTTCATACTTGATGACATGAGATGGGTCTTGCACGTACTTCCTTAGCATAGAAACATGAAATACGTTGTGGACTCGAGCCAAGTCTGGAGGTAGGGCCAATCTGTATGCCACAGCTCCAACTCGCTCTAGTATCTCATACGGTCCAACATAGCGTGGGTTAAGCTTCCCACGCTTCCCAAATCTCATCACACCTTTCATAGGCGATATCTTCAGGAATACTCGGTCGCCTACCTGAAACTCTAGCTTGGAGCGACTTTTGTCAGCATAGCTCTTATGACGGCTCTGAGCCACTTTCAATCTTTCTCTGATTATCTTGACCTTCTCTATGTCTGCCAGTAGGGTTTCTGGACTTGTAAACTTCTCCCCCACATCATCCCAATAGATAGGAGATCTGCACTTGCGGCCATACAGAGCTTCATATGGCACCATCTGAATGCTCCCTTGATAACTATTGTTATAGGCAAATTCTGCCAAAGGTAGACAATCATCCCACGAGTCGTTGACATCAAGGGCATACGCTCTCAGCATGTCCTCTAGAATCTGTATCGCCCTCTCCGACTGACCATCTGTTTGCGGATGAAATGTTGTGCTGAAGGTCAGTCGGGTACCCAATCCTGTATGTAGACTCCTCCAAAATCTCGAGGCAAATTTAGAGTCTCGATCAGATGTGATCGACGCTGGTACACTGTGTAGTCGAACAATTTCTTTTAGGTACAATCTGGCCAACCGCTCTGGGCCCATGCCTTTCCTCAAAGGCAAGAAATGAGCTGACTTTGTCAGTCGATCAACAATCACCCATACAGCCTCATGCCTCTCTTGGGTTCGAGGCAAATCGGTCACAAAGTCCATCGTGATGTGTTCCCACTTTCTTTCTGGTATTGGTAAGGGGTATAGAAGTCATGCGGGCCTCTTGTGTTCCGCATTCACCCATTGACAAGTAAGGCAGTGTGCTACGAACTCAGCGATTTCACGCTTCATGTTACCCCACCAGAAGTGGTTCTTCAAGTCTCTGTACATTTTGGTACCCCTAGGGTGAATATTGTAACTCGAGTAGTGAGCTTCCTCCATGATATCGTTCTTCAGATCTGGGTCATTGGGCACACAAACCCGATCTCCGTACCTCAGGGTACCATCTTCATCCACTCGAAAGTTCGTTGGTATTCCTTGCTAGATCTTGTTCCAGATTTTCATCAGTTCCTCGTCATATGCCTGATTTCCTTTGATCCTGTCCAGTATGGTGGGTCGTATGTGCAGACTCACCAGACTCACCTCTGCGTCTCATCTAGACGACCTCCAATTCCAACCCCTTCATCTCATCTAAAAGAGGCTTCTGGTCAGTAAGCTCTGCGGCGGCTCCGTAATTGGCCTTCCGACTCAACGCGTCAGCCACCACGTTAGCCTTGCCCGGGTGGTAGTGGATGTTGAGATCATAGTCCTTGATCAACTCTAGCCACCGTCTTTGTCTCATGTTGAGCTCCTTCTGGGTGAAGATGTATTTCAGACTTTTATTGTCTGTATACACTTCACATGGTACTCCATATAAAAAGTGAAGCCAAATCTTCAAAGCAAATATCACTGCTGCCAGTTCCAAATCATGGGTGCGATAATTCTCCTCATAAGGCTTCAACTGCCGTGAAGCATATGCTATCACCCACCCATTTTGCATCAATACACATCCTAGGCCCATTCCACAAGCATCGTTGAAGACGGTGTATCCGCATCCGCTCTCTGGTAAGGCCAAAACAGGCGCTATCACAAGCCTTTGTTTCAACTCTAGGAAACTCTGCTCACAAGGATTTATCCAGAAGAATGGAACTCCCTTCCGAGTAAGCCTGGTCAGGGGTACCGCCAGCTGCGAAAACCACTCCACAAATCTCCTGTAATAACCTGCCAGTCCAAGAAAGCTTCTGATCTCCCTTACTGTAGTAGGCCTCCTCCAGTCTACCACTGCTTCAATCTTCTTGGGGTCTACCGAGACTCCATCTTTACTGATGACGTGCCCCAAGAAAGCCACATTGTCAAGCCAGAAGTCGCACTTAGAGAATTTAGAATACAACTCATATTGTCTCAGGACTTCTAACACTCTTCTCAAGTAATTCAGGTGCAACTTCCTACTGCGGGAGTAGATCAGTATGTCATCGATGAAGACGACCACAAATTTGTCCAAGTAGGGTCAGAATACCCGATTCATTAAGTCCATGAATACCGCTGGGGCATTAGTAAGCCCAAACGGCATCACTAGGAACTCATAATGCCCATACCGCGTGCAAAAAGCACTCTTTGGAATGCCTTCACCTCTTATCCTCACTTGATGATACCCAGATCTTAAGTCAATTTTGGAGAACACTTGAGCACCCTGCAACTGGTCCATCAAGTCATCAATCCTTGGTAGAGGATATTTGTTCTTGATCGTCACCTTATTAAGCTCCCGGTAGTCGATGCAGAGTCTGAGGGATCCGTCTTTCTTCTTGACAAACAGCACCGAGGCTCCCCAAGGTGACACACTAGGCCGAATGAAGCCCTTGTCCAACAGTTCTTCTAGTTGTTGCTTTTGTTCTTTCAGCTCGGCGGGCGCCATCCGGTACAACGCTCTAGATACTGGTGCAATTCCTGGAGCCAACTCTATGGCAAACTCTACCCCTCTCTCCGGAGGTAGACCCGGTAGTTTGTCCGGAAACATATCCGGGAATTGGTCCACTATAGGAACATCAACAACTGTGAGCATATTCTTTTTAGCCTCCACAACTGAAGCCAGGAATCCTATGCATCCACTATCTATCAGCTTCCGGGCGTGCATTGCCGAGACTTCCCTGACTAAAGCATAACCTTTGTTGCCGTGGAAGACAAACTCCTCGAAACCAGGAAATCTGAAGTGTACCTTCTTCTTTCTGCAATCCACTACGGCGTAGGCTGAGGAAACCCAATCCATCCCCAAGATGACGTCATAGTCTTTCATCTCCATTACATGTAGGTTGGCATTCAGCTCACGCCGCTCAATGGACACTGACTAATCAGGTGCCAGCCTACTAACTATCCTCGCTGCCCCAACCGGGGTATCGACACACAAATCATATGTTAACTCTACAGTGGGAAGTGCATGTTTCCGAGCAAACAAGTTGGACACAAAAGAATGGGTTGCCTCGGGATCAAACAGTGTGCAGGCATAAAACGAGTTTATAGATAGAGTACCTGCCACCACTGCATGGGAGGCCTGAGCATCCTCTTGTGTCAGTGAGTACACGTGCCCCTGGGTCACGGGTCTACTTGGCGCTGCAGCGGATGAAGAAGGCTGCGTGGTTCCCTTCCCTTTCTTGCTCTTCTGTCCTGAGTGTTGTCCTCGGCCTGACCCTCCAGAAGGTCCTGAGGTGTCTGGAGATACAAATGACATAGGTGTAGTGCCTCCAGTCTATCCTTGTTGGCGATTTCGGCACTGAGCTCTCCGATGCTCCAAACTGCCACACACAAAACACCCGCCAGTAATCTGAGGACAATCCTTCTTGTAGTGTGGCCTTCCGCACTGATAGCAACTGACAGACCGACCTTAACTGCCCGCTGATCCTCTGCTCCCAGACCCAGATGATGTTGAGGGTGTACCATAGGGTTGTTTCCTGTGTGATGACTTCGACTTCCCTGAACTGCCTCCAGATGACTGGCTCGGTCCTCCCGTCCGTCCGTCTCCTGTTTGAATGACCGGAACCTCTGTCTCCTGCCAGCCGATGTCTGTGTACTTGGCCCTACCCACAACCTCTGCATAGCTAGTACACCGGAACGGAGCTATCGCTCGTCGTATGTCGCTGCGTAAACCCGCCTGAAACCTGCGACATCTGCTGCGATCGGTCATCACCAAATCAGGGGCATAACGAGAAAGGCGGTCAAACTCCACCTCATACTGGTCTACAGTCATGCTGTCCTGGGTCAACTGGATGAACTGTCTCTCTAGCTGCTCTACCCTGCTCTGAGAGAAGTATTTGTCATAAAATGCCGTCTTGAATTCTTCCCAAGTAGCAAAAGGTACACCTCTCCTGACCCTTATCTCTCCAAGCAACCAATCTTCAGCGTTGCCTTGGAGCATAAATGAGGTGATCCTCATCTTGTCTGCTTCTGTGCACTGCATCACGGCGAAGGTCCTTTCCATCAGTCGGACCAAGTGGTTTGCCACGTCAGGCTTTGTCGCCGTCCCGTCGAAAGGAGGGGGTCCCATTCTCTGAAACTTGGCCAAAAGGGCATTACCTCTAAGCGGTGGAGGCTTCTATTGTTGTTGCCTCTGCTCGCGAAAGAACTCAGTCATCTCGTCCATCATGTGCCTCATCGCAGCGGCGTGGTCATAGTTTTGCTGGCCAGCATCCGCCATCTGAGGTCCCCTGGCCTCAGGCTGGTCACGCTCCCCCTGCTCGTACTCCATACCATACGGTGGGGTATGCTCCTCTTGTTCATACTCCATGGCGGGGGGTGGGGTCGGGTTCCTCTTCCGTGGGCATCCAGCCCCCCTCTTCATGATAGCTGTTATAACATAATTCAAAACAATTGATTGTTATCAATTTGCAAAGGTAACACTACCCACCCACACTCTCAGGCTGCTAAGTCCCCTATATCATAAGGCAACTAGGGTGACTCTAGCGTAATCATTGCTCTGATACTACTTTAATCTGTCACGCCCTAAACCCGGTCCCGGGCCCCTCGAGCACGTGACAGACTGGCTAAACCCGGACCAAGGACAAGCCCTGGCCCGAATGCAAGGCCTAAGTGCTATATCAACTTGATTACAAACATGCAGTATAATAACAATACTGATATTCAATCTTATAATAAGCGGAAGCAAAAAGGGTTCTACAAAACCCTACAACAAACCACGACACCAAGTGTCTCAAATACATAACAACCCTATAGGGTTCATACAACTCACACACAATAACAGGACACAACAACCCTACTACGGCGCTACCAACCTCGCCGGGGTATACAAAGTCCCGAAGCCCGCGCGCGACTCCCTCCTAGTCCATGCCTGGTACTTTTCTACTCCTCCTGATCTACAAGGAGTAACAACTGGGTATCTGAGCTAGAGATGTCAAACGGGCCGGCCCGGCCGGCCAGCGTGCGTCTTGCGCCCGCATGGCCGAGGGCGGGCCGTGTCGGCATGCGACGCGCCGCGGCACGGCCCGGCTGGCGTGCACGTGCCTTCTGATGGCGTCGCGTCGCCCGCTTATTATTTTTAAAAAAACTTAAAATTTAATTAAAAAATCATTAAAAAAATCAGAAAAAATCCAAAAATTTTCTAAATTTATAAATACATATGTTTAAAGTATAAAATATGGAAAACATATAAATATTGGTAAAATTTCATAAATCAATCAAATTATCATCAATGATTTAATTGTAATTTGTAAATAAAACCAATTTTTTAGAAAAACTTATAAAATTTAAAAATATACATTACACATTTGCACATAATGTCATAAAGGCATAAACACAAACACAATATTGCAAAACCAAATAAACAAATTATATTGATGAAAAAAATATGAAATTATTATTAAGATTTCAAATTAACTCATAAATTACAAAAGAATCAAATTATAAAGAATTTGATCTTATTGAAAAAAAAACAACTAATAAAAATATTATGATTTATTTGAAAAATATGACAAATAAACATCATAAATTTCTAAATACAAATGTCTTCAAGTATTGAGTATTCTAGGTATTTAATCTTCATGGTCTTCACTTCACTCTTCAATATTGTCTTCATGGTCTTCATTCTTCAACTTCAAGTTAGGTCTTCAAACTAGGTCTTCAAGTCTTCATGGTCTTCATTCTTCAACTTCAAGTTAGGTCTTCAAGTCTTCAAGTCTTCAAGTCTTCATGGTCTTCATCTTCATGTCTTCAAGTTTTGAAGTCTTCTAGGTCTTCATGGTCTTAATGCCTTCAAGTCTTCTATGTTTTACTCCCGGTCCGATCTTTCTGTTGTTGTATCTTCTTGATTGCCTAAACTTGTGTCATGTCCTCCTCGATCTTGAAGTCTATCTTCGGCATCCAACCAATCCTTTAAGCAAATGCACATCTCCAAAGAAGCTTGGTTCAACCTGCTCCTTTTATCATCTAACACCCTGTTCCCTGCACTAAAACATGACTCCGATGCTACTGTGGACACCGGGGGAGTTAGTAGATCACGTGCCATGGCGGCTAACACAGGATAATTATGCTCCCCGCTTGTTTCCACCATGACAAAATATCTAAATTATTAAATTCCTCCCGAAGTGAGGAAAGAACTAAAATCATTTGATAAATACAAGTTTAATTCATGCAAAGAAGTATTAGTAGAAGAAGAAGTAGAAGAGCTACCATGTTTTCTTCTCATCATATTAAATAATTGTAAAGGGGTTTTACTACTCTTAGATTTTGTTTGAGAAATATTTTGATCATCATCACCCAATTGGGATGATTTTCTACTACCATAAAGTCCATTATAAATTTCATACATTTCAAAAACATGGATTTATATTCATCTTTTAATTCACTATGGTCTAAACCCATGTTTTCATCAAATGAATCTAAAATAAAATTAGCACCTTCAATTTTAAACCTAGGATCTAGCATGTAAGATAAAATATAAATTGGACTAATTACACCAAAATATTTTTTGAATTTTAATTTCATGGAAGCAACAATAGATTCAAAACCATGACTAAATCTATATTTGTTAAATATGCCACTAATAAAATACAAATGACTTATAGTTAAATAAGATGTAGGATAATAAACACCCGAAAAAACATTTGTTGCATTATAAAAATTTCTAAAAATTCCCTAATCATATTTCCTACTTCCCAATCAAATTCCCTAATTTCATTTTCTCTAAAATGTTCATTACAAAAATAAGTAATAACATCTTTATACTCATAAACACAATCTAACATTAAATAGGTAGAATTCCACCTATGTTCAACATCAACAACAAATTTTTTATATCTTTTTCCATATTGAAGGCAATATTTTTTAAATTCTTGTCTTCTAGTAGGTGAGTTTCTAATAAATAAAATACAATTCCTAATTTTTTTTATGTGAGGATCAATAATTTTAAGTCCATCTTGCACACACAAATTTAAAATATGGCATGCACATCTAATATGAAAAAATTTACCGGAAAAAATAGGTTTTAAATGATTTTTAAGAACATCAATTGCGGCATTATTACTTGAAGCATTATCAAATGTAATTGAAAAAATAGAATTTTCAATTTTATATTTTAAAATAGTGTTCATGATGCACCCGGCAATGGCACTACTAGTGTGCCTATATTCTAATTCATTAAAACTTATAATACGTTTTTGTAAATTCCATTCATTATCAATAAAATGGGCGGTTACACATATATAGCTTGCATGATATTTGGAAGTCCAAATATCCGAAGTTAAAGAAATCTTAGAAGAAATAGTAGATAATTCACAAATTAATTTTTCCTTATATTCATTAAAAATCGAAAATGCATTTTTCCTCATTGTATTTCTAGAAACTTTTTTAAATTCGGGAGAAAATGCATTATGAATCATTCTTTCAAACCTAGGATTATCGGAAAGACTAAATGGTTGTTCATCATGAACAATAAATTTAGCAATTTCCTTTCTTGCATTTTCATTAGAAAAATGAAAAATACCTAAATTGGAAGTAGAAATATGTCCTAATTGGGTTTGAGTTAAATCATGTCGGTGTTGGGTATGTTTGTCGGCATGTCTTTTAAGATGGCCGGTACCACCCTTAGCTTGGCATGAAAAATCTTTTTTGCATTTTTTACACCTAGCCCGGGTGCCTTTGTTTTCAATTTCAATAATATCAAAAAATTCCCACACCCCCGAAGTTCTCTTCCTACCGCCGGCACCGGCACCACCAATAGATGGTCCGGCACCATCACCGCATCGGATTCATCGACACTTTCGGGTTAGTGTTATCATAAAGATAAAATGGAGTAGTATCATCATCCCTAGGAAAATTCGATGAACCGCCATTAAATATAAAATTTAAAATACGGGTTTGAATTACCTCAACTACTTGTGGAAGAAATAAAAATTGAAGAAAAATAAGCCCGGCTCGGGTGATCTCCTTGAAAAGTAGTTGAGGTCCTTGAAGATTAGTGAAGACTTGATCTTGATGAAGCTTGATTCGATTGTAGGCTTGAACTTGAAAATTTAGAAATAATTTGATGAAGTTGGAAGGTTGAAGCTTTGAATCCTTGATGAAGCCTTGAATCTTGATTGCTTGAACTTGGAAATTTAGAAAAAATTTGATGAAGTTGGAAGGTTGAAGCTTTGAATCCTTGATGAAGCCTTGAATCTTGATGGCTTGATCTTGAATGAGAAGAAGTAACCTTGAACTTGAAATTCTTGAATGAGAGATTGAGAGCAATTAGAAGAGAATTAAGAGCTTAGGGCTTTAGAGATTAGTTTTTGGTATATGAAAAAAAAATTTGGAAGAATGAGAGGTTTTATTTATAGATTGAGGGGTTATATTTTTAATACCCCTAATACCCTCATAAACTAGTTGTTGGAGAGGGTAAATTTGTCATTTTACTTAAAAGACCCAAATACCCTCTAATATAGTCGTTTTATAGTTGTTGGAGGGGGTAAAAGGGTCATTGAACCCTTTATTTGCATTAAAACAAAAAAAAACAAAACAAAAAACAAAAAGAAAAGTGGTGGGCCGGGCGGCCACCAGTCTAAGGCGTGCGGAGCCAGCCAGCGTGCGTCTTGGGCCGCCCGGCACACGCGGGCCCATCCCGTGCCGGCCCACGGCCCGCTTGCTACAGTAGCGGGCCTTGCCCGGGCCGGCACGACCCGTTTGACACCTCTAATCTGAGCCAAACAACTATGGCGTAGTGGACACCACATACAAATCTCATGGATAAAGAAATGTAAAAAACAATAAACAACCCACAAATATGAACATAGGGCCCACGGCCCAAAACATCATCAATGTAGATATATATCTCTGGGCCTGTGGCCCAAAATATCTATAAACCGACCCGCGGTCCAAAATACCAAAATTGTGCCAACAAGCACCCGGTGCTATCCAGCCCCCACACTGCCGATCACCGAGTGGCCACTCGGTTCACGACCCTTACCAGCCCCCGCGAAGCTTGCTCAAGCCCCTAGTGCGTCCCCCGGTTAGTCACCCCATCGGGTGGAGCTCACTGACCCGTGTCATCACACGTCCTGACCCTCAAAACCCACAGTAGGCCGAGTCTACACAACTCTCAACCCTCAGTGCGGTTTGAGTCCAACTCCAATCCCATTATGGATCGAGTCAACCCTCGAACCCCGATCCCGGGTGGAAAGAATCCAATCCCCATATCGAGTCGAGTCTCAAAATACGAATGTGATAACCACATATAATGGAAATACATTTGCATAAATTCACACATGAACATAATCATACCTTTTGGAAAAGATCTTTACATGCAAGGTTTAAAGAAAGCACATACCGTGCTTTTTTCTCTATGATTACCCACCTGTACTCACGTTTGGGACCTACTTGGGTCCAAGCTGTCTAGTCGAGTCCTCGACCACGTTACCACGTCCTAAGGCATGGAAATTACTCATCAATAATACATTCACAATTACTAGAATGTATTATACTCATTTAATTACCCTAATCACAATCCTAAGAGTTTATCGATCTATACGATCTCAAACTTGGATCGTGTGCGTAGTCTTAAGGGACTGGTCATAATTCTCAATCCGCTTGTCGGATTTAGTCGATCCAGGATTCGTTAGGAAGATAACTTCATCATCTTTCTAACGGTATACTAAAAATCTCGATTAGGGTAACATTATTGACTAAAATGCCCCTCTATAGGGACAGCCCAAAAACTATATTTTCAAGGAAATCCGACAACATTTCCTCTATTTATCGGCTTTAAACATTTCTACAAACATTCTCCATAACAATTAAATTCATTCATACAACTCTCTCTCACTTTAAACACATTCACTAACAAGCATGACAACTAATTAGACCATTCCCCATGATCTTCTGCTCAATGTCCCAAGAACAACTGAGCCGGACCAATCCTTACTAGATCCACTCAAATCTTCTCAACATACTCAAATTGAAACTCAATTAATCCATCCGGGCTTACCAGAAGGTGTAGCTGTGCGCTGGAGCTTGGTCCAGATCCTTGTTGCACGCTGGATCTCAGCCAAGTCTGATCGTCGGTGTTCAATTGGGTTGTCGAAAGCCCAGATCTACTCTACTAGCTCGTCGGAGCTGGCCGACGTGTGTGCAGGCAGACGGGCGCTCGCGCGGGCTGGTCACAGCCAGGATCTCGCCAGATCTGGCCTGGTGTCGCTCACCGCCGGAGATCGTCGGGCTTAGAAGGGACGGGGTTGGCCGGGACAGCGTCGGAGAGACCAGTATGCACGGCCGGGGCCAGCGTGCGCTGACAGCGTCTTAGCGCATCTTGGCCGTGGCGTGCGCTGCAATCTGCCGCGCGCCTACTGGCGATCTTTGCGCTTAGGCCGCAGCGCGTCTGCGGCTTGGCTCGCGGCTACGCTTGTGGTCGCAAATTTGGCCGGTGGCGTCGTTGCTGGCTGGCGGCTAGGTCTTGGATGAATAAGAGAGATGAGAAAGGTTTTCTCTCTCTCTCTCTCTTATAAACTATCATCCCTTTAATAACCCTAACTTATAAATATCATTTAATATATTTTAATTTAAAACATTAAAACCATAATATCTTAAATTAGAATAACTCATTACTATAGTCCCACATATGGTACTGTGGAATCACTTGATTCCTGTAGCCTCACATGCCCGATAATGGAATCCTAGTTTCAAATTGGAGTCCGACCGAGGTCATCTTTCTCGTCTCCTCTGTCTACCAACATTGTTTGTCTCTTTAATTAATTTAGTTGATTAACACTAATCTAGTTTAATCAACTCAATTAATCACTAACCATTATCTCAAGCCTGTCGGTTATTTACTCAAGACCACAATACATCCTAGATTAAAACCATAATATCTTAAATTAGAATTACTCATTACTATAGCCCCACATATGGTACTGTGGAATCACTTGATTCCTGTAGCCTCACATGCCCGATAATGGAATCTTAGTTTCAAATTGGAGTCCGACCAGGTCATCTTTCTCGTCTCCTCTGTCCACCAACACTGTTTGTCTCTTTAATTAATTTAGTTGATTAATACTAAGCTAGTTTAATCAACTCAATTAATCACTAACCATTATCTCAAGCCTGTCGGTCATTTACTCAAGACCACAGTACATCCTTGATTGGAACAGAACATTAAAAGGGGCGGCTTTTACACGTGGCCTTTTAAATACCACTCACTTCCACCTTCCCAATGTTACATATATACCATAGCTGTCTATGAACCTTATTTCCGTAAGCTAGCTCGCTTCCCTTAGCTATCTTATTATTTTTTATGAGTTTGCGTGTAGTGTGCAGGATCGTCTTATAGGGACCCTCATTGGAGCTGGCCATCGTAATAGTGGGGTGTATGTGCTTGACCACCTTCGTCTTCCGTCCTCCTCTCAATCCCCGACTGCCTCTATCTCTTGTCTCCCTTTGTCTCGAAGTCTTCCCTCTGTTGGCTTCCACCAGTGGCATCATTGTCTTGGACATCCGAGTAGCTCTCGCCGATCCTCTCTCATCCACCAAGGTATATTAGGTCGTGTTTCGGTTGATCATTCTCATTCTTGTTCGAGTTGTAAGCTTAGCAAACAGCTACAACTCCCTTATCGTTTCAGTGAGTCTCGGTTTGTCTCCCCTTTTGAGTTAGTTCATTCTGATGTATAAGGTCTTGCACCTTTTGTTTCCAAGGGCGGGCATCATTATTATGTTCTCTTTATTGATGATTTCTCTTGTTATACTTGGATCTATTTTATGCGCTCTCATTCCGAGTTCTTTCAGATTTATGTTGCTTTCTCTACTATGGTGCGCACCCAGTTCTCTACCTCTATTCGCACTTTTCGTTCTGATTCAGGGGGGAGTATCTTTCTCACGAGTTTCGTGATCTTCTAGCATCCCATGGCACTCTTCCCCAGCTCTCATGTCTTAGTACTCATGCTCAGAATGACACTGCGAAAAGGAAACATCATCATATCATTGAGACTGCCCGTACCCTTCTTATTCCCTCCTATGTTCCACCTCACTTCTGGGCTGAGGCTGCCACCATTGCTGTCTATCTCATCAACCTTCAGCCCTACTCTTTTCTTCAGGTCGTAGTCCTGGTAAGTGTCTTTTCTCTCGGCCTCCACGTTATGCTCCCCTACGTGTGTTTGGTGGCCTGTGTTATGTTCTTCTTTTACCTCATGAGCAAACTAAGCTCTCTGCTCAGTCTGTTCCCTGTGTCTTTCTTGGTTATAGTTCTGAGCACAAGGGCTATCGGTGTTACGATTTGCTGCACGTCGTATTCGTATCTCGCGTGATGTGACGTTTGTCGAGGATTGTCCTTTCTTCGTCCCCTCTGCCTCCTCTTCTTACTCCTCCACCACCTCGACTGATATCCAGATTCTCATATGTCACCACTACCTACCTTACCACCTCTTGTGTTACCCCCACCATCTCTCTCTTCCCCGCCTCCATGTGTCTCTCCGCCTCCCTCTGTGTCTCCCACCTCCTCCTCTCCGCCCGTATCTCCGTTGTCTACTGATCTTCTTATCCAGGTTCCTATTCCCATCCTTCCCTATCACTATGTTCGTCACTCTCGCCCTCCTCCTAAGCCTTCACCCCCAATGCCTCCGGCTTCCTCCAACGAGTGTCTGTGGATGATCCTCCCTCACGCCGCTATCCCCTTTGTGACCGTCATCCACCCGACCTCCTCAACCTTGCTTCTTGGCTACTTGATCTTCCCACCTCTCTTTCCAGCAGTCCTCGAGAGCTGGCTTCTTACCGTGATGGCTGCTAGTTTTTCAGCCTAGTTCACATGATCCAGCTTTGTTTGTATACTCCTCCTCTCGTGGCCGAACTCTTTTATTGCTCTAAGTAGATGATATGATTATCACTGATGATGACCCTGCTCATTTGGAGTTTGTTAAGCATTATCTTCAGCGGCATTTTCAGATGATTGATCTTGGCCGGTTGAGCTATTTTTTGGGTATCGAGGTCACTTCTACTTCCGATGCTTTTTAACTGTCCCAACAGCGTTACACTTCTGATATTCTGGCTCAGGCCGCTCTCTCTAACTCTCACATCGCGGCCACTCCTATGGAGCTTCAACTTCAGTAGTTGCGTTTTGATGAGGGGGCTTCTTTGCCTGATCCGACACGCTACCGCCACTTAGTTGGGAGTCTGGTCTACCTTACAATCACCCGCCCAGACATTGCTTATTCTGTGCATGTTTTGAGCCAGTTTGTCAGTGCACCTAATTCTGTTCACTATGCTCATCTATTCAGGCTCTTGTGCTACCTCCGAGCAACTCCGTCTTGTGGTCTCTTTTTCTCCCATAGCAGTCCTCTGCAGCTTCGTGCCTACTCTGATACTACCTGGGCTAGTGATCCGGCTGATCGTCGTTCTGTTACTGGTTTCTATTTGTTCTTGGGCTCTTTTCTTATTGCCTGGAAGTCCAAGAAGCAAATAAGTGTTTCTCGGTCCAGTACCGAGGCTGAGCTCCGCGCCATGGCTACTACTGCTGAGGAGATTTTTTGGTTGCACTGGCTCCTTCAAGACCTTGGTGTTGCATCTCATGCTTCGACTCCTCTTCACTGTGACAACACTGGCACTATTCAGATCACTTTGAATCCTGTGAAGCATTCACTCTCCAAGCATATCGGTGTTGATGCTTTCTTTTTGCGTGACCAGTATAACAAAGGTATCCGGGCTCCCCAGTTTGTTCCTTCCGAGAGCCAGCTTGCCGACTTGTTCACCAAGTCTCAGACACGCGTGCAACATGATTTTCTTTTGTCCAAACTCTCGGTGTCTGATCCCCCATGAGTTTGAGGGGGGGTGTTAGTTGTACATTACTGTACACCTGTATATCCATATATATCTACATGTGTATATCTATATATATGTGTAACCCTGATCAATGCATTACAATAGTGTGATTATCTTTTCCTAACAGGTTAAACCCTTGGTTAGAAGAATCCTAATTAGATCCATTGGCTATTGTTCAAAGATACAATAAATTTTTTATTTACTTTTGATAAATGTCCACAAGTAACTATAAATATATCAATCTCGTGATTTAAACCCTCAACCTCTCATTATAAGAGAAAATGAGTTAGCAAACTTTTCTTGTGAAAATTGATAAAGATAGAAGAAGTTGGTTCTATAAGAAATAAAAAATTATGAACTTTCAAGCACAAGAAATGACTATCTCATTACGCTAATAACACGTGAGGATTTAGGCAGTTCATATAGCGCCAATTTTACCGTTGCATCAAGGCTCCCCTTCAACTTCGTTCTACAAGAAAAAAAAAAATTTGTGACTGGCCCATCAAGCATAAGAAATGGTTGAGTCTGTTGTTATCTCATTACTCTAATAACATGTGAGGATTTAGGCAAAATAATCTTTAAATAACTTAAATTAGTTTTATACATGTAAAATTACATTGTAAATATGATAGAATTGAAATAAATACAAATCATATGTTACAACATATTTGAATAGTTACAATAGATATATCCTCTCTAAGTCATTCACAGCAGCAGTTTAGCAGCTCTTTCTAAAAAAAATTCAAAATGAATATATACAAATAAATAGCATTTATAGGATACACATGTAAATATGATTTGTCTAGTGACATACCTTTGCTTGCTCATTTATTTTTCATGTTACATATGCACATTTGTTCATTCAAAATATAATGCTTTAGGTTGGTCATGAGTTGGATATAATGTTTTAGGGCCCAAAATTATTATCACAACATAACATAGAATTTAGTATTATAATGGATTTCTTCTTTCATTGACCAACCAAAAACAAATGAATGGAAACACAATTCTCATTCATATCATATGTTCCATTCATAACTTTGCTTTGTTTTTTCAAAATTAGTATAAATAGTGTTCTCATTTAACATGAACAATATAGAGAATTATGAGATTTTTTAAAACTGAATATATAATTAACTAAAAAAAATTAAAATGAATTATAAATTATATAATCTATAGATAAATGAGATATTAGAGAAAACCATAAGAAATATCATCATATAAATTCAGTTTTTATTAAGCTATACTGTTAATCTCTCAATATTTTCTTCTTTTCTTTTTTTGAAAAAGTGGATGAACCATATTCTTTTATTAAATAAAATACGTACCCATTACATAGTAGATGTTAAATTGAGAAACGATTTTACATGATGTTTGTATTGGGCCTGAAGTGTCTTGGTAATCTAGGGGTGTGGTACAATCCCTTGTGGGTTGTAAGGGGAAGGGTGCTTTGTCCCCTGCTCTGCACTTGCTCTTCCCTGATGAGGGTGAGGCTGAATCTCTCAATATTTCAAAGGGATGATTCACCATGATCGTACTCAGATCCGTGTGGATGTACAACTTGCCAGTGGAAAGATGCTTCTTTGATTGATTGTCATTGTATCAAAATTTTTGAGAGTATTTATCTTTGATTATTGAAGAGATAATGAGTTTATTGCAATAAAAGAATATGAGGTTATCACATCTTGATTACTTCTGTGACACTTGTTATCAAACAAATTAACTAGTCATTGTTTTCTGATTGAGAATTAATTTTTTTTTTAAAAAAAACTAGGTCATGTTTGCATACTCCACACTCATGGAGCTGCAAGAAATCGTTGATGTTTATATATAAAAAATTGTTTCTAGAACTTTTCCAAACCATGCTATCTAAATTGAAAAACTATGATAATCAATAAATTCATATTTATATCTGTACATAATTTGCAATATTCAATAACATATAATTGACCATTTTATAAAGGGGTGTATGCACATTAATCTTAAAAAATATTATAAAAAAGTAATATCATAACCGAGCTAATTAATAATTTTTAAATTAAAATAATTATATATTATATATTAATTATTATATTAATTTAAATATTTAATTTTATTATATTTGAATATTTATAATAATTTTATAATTTCAAATAAGGATTATATAAATTATTTTATATTTTTTAAAAAAATTAATATATCATAATTATATATTAAGACCTCGTCTGAATTGGCTTATGAAAAAAAGTGGTTTTCTTCGGCCTGAATTGTTAATACATATTTGAGGATTCCTTTTTAATTGTTGCCCCTTTAAAAACTTGAAATTTTAGATTTGAAGGTAAGAAATATAAAATTTTAAACTTTATAGGGGGTTTTGTGGAAGTTAAGCTAATTTTTGCTTTCCAGGGGCGTATTTGCAACCAATTTCGGGTTTCGTTTCTCTCCTCTTTGAGTGAATTCTGGCATACCGTGTGCACTATTCACACAGTATGAGACCGTATGAGTCTTGGGTGGGTTCTGGGGTTGTGTTTTTTGGGTTCTAATGTTTGTGTTTTGGGTTCCGCGTGAACAGTAGCACCGCCATTTTACTAGGTTCGATTGGGACCCAGAGAAAGTTAGTTTAGAACCCAAAGATTATAGTTTAGAACCCAAGATCTCATACCATCCCACAGTACTATAGAACGCACCTCCTCTTTGCCTTCGTAAAGATCGAAGTAGGGTTTTCTTCACCAGGCCGCCATTCCGATCATCCTAGGTAAGCACTTTGTTTTCTCTTCCATCCGTTTTGAAATTTCTCTAATTCGATTATGTTTTTGTATGTTTGATCTCTTTGATATGAACTTGGTTAAGGAGAACGTGTTTGGGATTAGGGTTACAGTTTTGCAGATATTTAGGATGGATGGTGTATCTTTTAGCGTTTAGGTTTGTATTTTGTACAATCTTGATTATGTTGTTTGAATCTCATGAATGAGGGGAAGTAAGGAAAATGACAGTGAAAGAAAAAGAAGATTTGGTGAAAAATTAAAAGATAAATTATTGAAGATAAATTGGAAGGAATTTCCCAATTTTTTCGCCAACACTTTCTCGTGTCTGCTGCTATCCGGCTTCAGTGTGGATGTTGTGCTTTTGATCTCATTGATGTGTGCTTTCTTTTCATCTTCGTTGTTTTTGTAGTATTTTGTTGGGATTGGAGTGGTTTGAGACGAGTGGTTTTTGGATTTTGATTTGTCTGATCTATTATAATGGAATGTTAGTTTGATTTTAGTTTTCTAGATTCACTTTGAATTTTAGGTTTGGGGTTTTTCTATGCATATGCATTTCGGAAAGTTGTTTTCGATGTAATTTGGTGCATGAATGTTGCTTTTGATTTTTGAATTTGACGCTATTGTCAAAGGGTTACTGTGTTTGAATCCCAGTGGGAAGGCGTTAATCTAGCCTTGCTATGTTATTGGGTAAAATTCTTCAGAGGTCACCAAACTATACCCATATTTCACTTTGGATATCAAACTTCAATTTGTATCTTTTTGGTCACCCTACTTCTATTTGATTTCAATGGGAGGGTACCCGAAGGGAACTGGGAGAATTATCTGACGTGGCCACCGGATTAGCTATGTGGAGGGTATTAAAATCCTAATTTACAAAAATCCTAACTAATTGAACAACATTTGAACCTTGATTTCGAATGTTGTTCGTTTTGACTTTATCGAAATCAAGGTTCAAATGTTGTTTTTTTTCCCAAATGTTGTTCAATTGGTTAGGATTTCTGTAAATTAGGATTTCAATACCCTCCACGTGGCTAATCCGGCGACTATGTCAGATAATTCTCTTTGCTTTTCCTCAAATACCCTCCCACTGAAATCAAATAGAAGTAGGGTAACCAAAAAGATACAAATTGAAGTTTGGTACCCAAAGTGAAATATGGACATAATTTGGTGACCTCTCAAGATTGTTACCCCTATGTTATTAGTTTATTGGGATTGAGTAGACTGGAATATTCTTTGTTTGAAAGATGAGGCCTTTTACTAAAGGATCATTGATCTAGAGGTATCTTGGATATTGTACGTTGGGTAATTCACTTGGTGAGCAAAGCTCCCAAGTTTGAGTCCCTGTCTCCTTAAGTGAAGAGCAGTTGGACAATTCACTTGGTGAGTACAAAACTCCCAAGTTCGAGTCCCTATCTGTATGCGTACAGTGAGGAGTCGAGGGTGCTTGTCACTTAAGGTCATACCCTTTAACAACCCTCCGTGGAGGTTTTTATGACCTATGTCAAAGAAATTAAAAAAAAAAGCCTTTTGTTGACATAGTTGTTCTTTTAGGTTGATTTGATGAAAAAATGCTGTCTTTTTATTATTTATTTTTTGAACTGGTTGTCTGTTTCTATATATATATTTATTTATTATACTTTATTTCACTTGCTGCATTGGCGTCCAATACATCTCTGAACATTGGAATTTCATTGGTATATCTAGAAATTGGGGGATAATCTTACTCTTTCGGCGGGGACTCTGTAAGGATTAGATTAATAGGGTAAAATCCAAATAATGAGACAAGAATATCAGTAGATTATTTAACATTTATCTATATTACTCGGCGTTCATTTGCCCGTAAGTGCTGGGGAAGTGGGTGAAACTGGCCCACTTCGGTAACTTTTTTTGTTCATTTGCCCGTAAGTGGGGGAAGTAACACTTCCCCCACCTCAGCCCACTTTAGCCATCTGTTAAAACCTCACTTCCATTTTAAAAACAACGAAGTCGCCGAAGTAGGAGGGGTATATAACATCACTGCAGCCCACTTCACCGATCCCCTACAACCCTACCGAACTCGTGACCTCTCTCTCTCTGAACTCGCGACCCGACATCCTCCGTTCTCATCTCACGGGCGACTGCGCGATTTGGAGGATTCGAGCTTCGGCCATCTCCCGATCTTCACTGCAACCTTCAAGGCGACCTTTGGCGATCTCGCGATCATCTCACGGACGATTCTGAAGGTGTTCGTCAAGGTGAGATAGTGGAGTGTTCTATTTTTCAGATCTAGGTTTTTAGATCTCTGTTTTTAGAATTTTTAGGTTTTTAGTTTTAGATCTTGGTTTTCAGATCTATTTTTCAAATCTAGGTGTTCATTAATGATGTTCTATGTTCTTGTTTTCAGATCTAGGTTTTCAGAATGTGATTCTATTATTTTGTAATCGTTCTGGCACTGTTTTTTTTTTTTTTTTAAGAAAAGTGTTAAACTAGCCAAACGATTCTATTATTCTAATCGTTCTGAAATGTCTGCTCATGGATATGATGATATCTGTTCAACAAGTGGTGGTGAGGTGGGTTTCTAATTATCTTTGATAATTGTTTTTTTCTTTTATTTGTCTGGATTGGTGTTTCTTGCTTCCTCCTTTGTATCTTTGATCATATAAGTATGGTTATAGAATTGGGGTGTTTGGAGTTCATATATATATGTAGCTTATATATCTCTCTGACATATATGTATTAGTTTTAGATCAATGTGTTTTTGTTGCTCTAAAAATATCAATGTTCTCATGTGATATATATATAATCTAAAACAACAGTGTTAGTATGATAAAATCTTCTTTGAATGCAGTGAATCCTCAAAGTAACAAACTGAAAACAAGAGGTCAAATATATATATATATATATATATATATATATATATATATATATATATATATATATATATATATGTTCATGTTGTTGATCATCCATATGTTTGCTGGTTTCCATCAATTTCTCTCTCTGTGTTTGTTTCTATCAGTCATGCATAGACAATTGGTTCAACTTTATCTTTTCTTTTCCTTGTAGTGTAACGCCCCGACCCGGATTCCGGGACCTCGAGCACGTCAACAGACCGGCCGTATTAAAGTAGAGATAAACTCAACTCGAATACAAGGCCTAATAATGTGATAAGCAGATAACAATCCATAACATAAAAATAAACTCGAGTTCATAAGAATATAGAGTCATTAGGGTCCGTAGGCCCTAAAATAGTCTGGTCCCTATACGGGTCCTACAAATAACAATGCTCATAAAGTAAAAGATTAAGGAGTCTCCTAAAACCTCTAGTCTTCCTGTGTCCTCCCCTCAGGCTCTACTCCCTCCTAAACCTCGGAATCTGTAAAAGAGGAAAAGTGAAACACATGAGCTTTCGAATGGAAAGCCCAGTAAGTACCCCTGCGGGTCACAATGACATAAATAGGAAGTATGTCAACCAATGAGATCATATTACCAACAATATAGTCCTAGGAGTCTACCAGAAACAAATCAAAGGTACGACCCCTGATACAGAAGCCCTCGGGCTCTGTAGTGAGTTTCAGGAGAACTCAAGGTTCACTCCCGGCCAGTATGTCCAGCTATTTGCAGTAAATACGACCTTGATGGTCGTTCGACCCTCCGGTCACAGGTCGGTAGAACTACCTCTCCTACGTGTTAACACGGTCAGTGTACCATGCCCACTGACAGGTAAGACCTCCAGAGATTTGCTTCTCTGGTAAGGCAGACAGGAAAGCCAGGGGGTCCTGTCCCTGAACATTCCTTTATTGGAGCTTCCCTAGCTCCACTGAGTCCGGGCAGTAGACCATAGCAAACAGGGATACCAACATCCCGTAAAATAACCATACATGCTCAACAGGATTCCAAAATAAATAATGATGCATGTATGTTATCAATAAAGCACAAGAAATCAAGGTATAAGCAAGTCCAAGAAATCCCGAAACCGGGGGGAAGCTAGGCAAGTGTACTTACCTCCGGTTCGTTGAAACTAGATGTCCCTCTAGTCTTCTCTTAGTGTGCCAACAACTCCCCGAGAGTATCTGGCATACATAGACCCTTATTAGAGTCAAGTTTTCTACAAGTTCCTAGGTCCCTAGTTTCACAAGCATGTCCAACGTTCCTGTTGGGCTTAGGCCCACTAACGGGTCCTAAGGACCATCTCTCGGGTTATTGCCCCTTTTCCCCTGTTTCCATGTCCTTTAGTTGACCTTGAACCCGGCTTGGTCAAAATTAGTCAACTTTAGTCTACTTGTCGTGTCCAAACTTTATTTAGTCATTCCTAGTCATTCTAGTTGAGTTGGGCCCGTTTCAAGACCATTGCATCATTTAACTTGACCTTAGTCCCTTGAAGGGCTTTTTGGTCATTTGGTGGTTTATGACCCTAAGGTCTATCTTGTTTAGGGTCTACCTAGTCCTTTTGAACTTATTTAGCCACCTTACTAAATAATTTCCATAATTAACCAATTATCCAAGTTCAAGAAAATTAATTTTGTCACACTAGTAGTCACATAATCTTTTAATTATCATACTATTATAGTTATTTCCACAATAACATTTGAATTACTTCATTTCTATTAATCAAAAGATTTTGTCCTTACTCATAAGTTAATTAAACTTATTTTTGTCACAATACCTTAGTTCCATATAGTTATTGCAACTATATTAAAACAATTATTCAAAATAATTGTCACAACGCTAAGGTTTTTATTTTGTCGCATTACTATGCTCCAAAATATTTAATCAATTATATGTCACACTATAGTTAACAAGCACTTAATTATTTCTTTAATTTTGTCACATCTAACATAGTTAGAGACAAAATTATTTAAATCAGGTAATTGATTTTATTTTGTCACGCTTCCGAAATATTATCCTTCATAATATTTGTCACATAGCTAAAGTCCTTTTTTAGCTATTTTAACTATGCAAATAATCATTTAATTATTTGTCACACTATCATAGTCACTATTAATTATTTGTCACACTACCCATACTTCACAAATAATTAAAATTATACTAGCTATTGTTATACTAACAAAGCTCCATATAAATCAATTAAGTGTCACACTTCTATAAATAATCAGCAAAACTTTACTAATATTTTATCCAAAAATATTTGTCACGGGTCTATAGTTTCAATATTACTATTACATCTAGCTAATTACTATTTATCATAATAATTAGCTAATGTTTTAATCAAAAAGAGAGGAAAATAACTAATTATTCTAATTAGTTATATATCTGTCACACTATCAAGTTTCTTTTTAATAATTATTTTGTCACACCTTTAAAATTTTCAGAAATTTATTTCAATTAACTAATTACTATTAATTAATTCAAATAATTATCATTTTTATTTATTTATTTACTCCATCGTCTTCTACTTTCCTTCCCTCTCTCTCGCATGACCATCAACCGAGCGCAGCGTGATCGGCTCACGGCTGATCAACCGAGCTCCTCCAGTCCGTCCTCTGTCGCAAACGTCTTCCCGCCACGACCGAAGCTCTCGGATCACTCTCTTCCCCCTTGCCTCTCGATTGAAACCTCGCTGTTTCAAAAGAAGACAAAGCTTCTCCGTGAGCTCGCTCCGTCATCAGCATGCAATGAAAAACATCCCTAAACTTTCTAAAATGGTTTTAGGGTATTTACCGAGAGTTTGCTGACGACGGGGGCACTGAAGAAGCCGGAAAACCTCACTGTCTCCTCTCCGACGTGCTCGGCCGCACTCTCAGGGCTCTCCTCCTTCTCCTTGGAGCCTCGGTCTTCAACTCCGCCTGAAAACAGTCCCTTCTGGTCCCGCACCCGTTCGTGGATGCGAAGAAACGGTCTCCCACCGCAGAAACACTCCTCTTCACATGCAGCCGCTTCACCGGAAGCCGTGAGCTCGCCGCCAGTGTGTGCCGAAAGGGGGGCTCTCTGCCCTTTTTATAGCCCTCCAGGGGTAGGTGAACAGGCGAGTAACGGAAACCGCCGCCGGCAGCCGTCCGTCTTCCTCGCGAGTAACGGGCGGAGTGGGTGGCGGAGCTCGCGCACGGCCGTTGCTGGCGACTGGCGAAGGGGGTGGGCTGCTCCGGGATCATCACTCCATCTGATCCAACGTCCACGTTTACTCGTTCATGATCAACGGTGGATGCCCCGCCATTCGCCTAGGATCCAGCATTCCCTTCTTGATCAACGGTCGAGGTTTAAGAACAGATCGACGGTCCGATCTCGTTTCTTTGCCTCGCATCCAAACCCCCAGTAGATGATTCGATCCTGGGGCGCCACGTGGTCTCCAATATCTGCGACCCATGCCTTGTGATTCGTCACAATCAGATAGATCTGATTACAGCTTGACAGGTGGCGTCCTATGGGTCACCATAATGCCCCGGGATAGACAACGATCTGGGATCATTAGATCCCAGCCGTTGTTTCTCTTTTACAAGACTTTCTCTCAGAGAAAATTCACTAAAGGTCCTTGACACTTTTAAAATTACCTACAGGTCCATGGCTGTGAGAGGGAACTATTTTCCTTTAGTCCCCCAAACTTCTCAAAACTACCAGAAAGTCCTTCTGGTCACCCTAAACCCTAGTTAGGGTTTTAAGTCCCTTTTAAACTTAGTTTTCCTCATTTAACTCCCCATTTAAACTCTAGGGAATTTATAAATAATTTTAAGACAAATTTCAATATTTTTATTTCTTAAAATTTCTTGGATTTTACATGTAGTTTCTAAAGTTTGTGGAGAAAACAGCTCCTGTGGCTGTTTATACATTTGGAAAAGGTTCCTCAGCTGCTAGTCTGACAGCTTCAGTGATTCGAGACAACAGTTCAGTAAGTTTTACAAACCAACTGATATTCAATACAAGAAGGAGCCTCTTTTTAGTTGACCTTAGTTTTCGTTTTAGTTTTTAAAGTAATTTATTCCAAATACTTACACTAAAGCATGTAATAGTGTAAGTTTTACCCTGATTTCTGCAAAATTTATTTATATGCTTCATTGTTTCAATTACAATAGACTTAATTATTTTCTGGAAGGGCATTCATTGTGTCTTTATTATTTAGTAATGATCTTTTCACAAAGGTTGACATATTAGATGTCATGATTACTTAATTGCTTTGTTCAATTATTCCTACCAAAAATAAGTCTAATATTGGATGTGCTACTAAAAACTTGCTTGAAAGCTGCTCTACTAGAATGAATGAGATTTGGCAATTGGCTCTGATGTGCCAAAGTAGTAGTTGTATGATGCTATGTTATGAATAAAAGATTAAACAAGCTTGTTTGATGACTGAATATTAGACTTATTTGGCATCCATCAATTCAGAAAAGACATAAACAAATCATAAAAAAAAAACAAAAAAACAGAGCAGGTAAAAGTTATATATATATATATATATATATATATATATATATATATATATATATATATATAGACACAACAAGTAACCTTTCTTGAAACCAACATGTCAAAAGTCTGAGTTACATAGATCTGAAAAATCAGCAGAAAATGCTTGCTCTGTTAATTAAGAAATAGATATATGTGTGTGTGTGGGTGCATCCATTTGAAGCTAAACAAATAAAAAAAGACTTCACAGTGTGATGATGGTCACTGGCAAATTCATATGGCAGAATATATTAATTTCAGCAATGAAATGACTTGTGTTTTTAATGAACTCATGATTGCGATCTGCTTGTGAAAATACTTGATTGAACTAAATAAATTGTGTAGCTTTGACACTTGTGACACCTGACAGCATTTGATATAGGCTTTTCGATATGATGTTTATTGGGAATATATTAGGCAAATGAATTTGTATAGCAGATTATAAATAAGATCAACACAATGAAATAGGTTACATTTTTATTAGATTCATACTTGCAACTTTCCAAGGATACTTGATAGTTCCAAAAACAAATAATGCTTAACTATAGGAAGAGTCATGTAGTTTTGAGTCTTTGGCTTTCATTCGACACCACTTGATAAAAGTTGGGGTATTTCATCCGGGGGTTAAGTGGGTTTGTAAAGTTACCTGGATAGAAACAAATGAATCTCTAACAGTTAGCTATATAGCAAACCAATGAAGGAAATGACTCAATTCAAGCTATTCGGATAGGAACATTAATTTGCACCTTTAATGTAGAAAATCAAATTAAATGCCTTACACTGGTCCACTAAGGATATACAAATTCAGAGATTGCAGGGAAGAATAATAGACTCCATCATTAGTCTTGTTCTAGAAAATAAGCAGACATTAGTGAAACAAATCAACATCTTGACAGAAACCATGTCCAACAACATTATGAATTGTAACTGCCACTAATCCATATAGTGAAAGCATGATGTGAGAAAAAGCATTAACAAACAAACATTATTTAATTTCTCTATTAAGTCAATAAAATTTAGTGCCATATATACACTAGTCCACTAAGGATATACATATCCAGAGATTACAGGGAAGAAAACATTAAACTCTTTAATTTCATAATTGTTTTCTTCAGTGCTGCTAGTTTCTATTTAAGTGTTGAAATTCATGCATGTTCATAGTTATTAAATTTTTCACATGTCTATGTTATGAATTTATTAACTTGATTATTTTACTAGCTCACTTCTGATTTATTTAACTAACTTCTTAACTTGATTATGCTTTTCAACTTCCTAAAATTGAGACAATGACCAAGCACATTACCTTTCTTGCAGGACTTTGAACATTAAAAGGATGTCGGCACCCCTCAATAATGTTGATGGTACCCAGTCCGGTTCTTCTTCATCAGGCCAGAAGCGCAAGGGAACACCAAACAAGAGATGGACTCCAGAGATGGATAGTGTGTTGATCCTGTTTCTTGTTGAGATGGCGAAGGCAGGGCTGAAGGTTGACAAGTCCTTCAAACGACAAGCCTTCTTGAAGCTGCAAAAGTTGTCAACAATAGGTTTCCATTGGCCAATGTTAATGCCGATAATGTGGAAAACCGGCTGCGGTCACTGAAGATAAGATATCAAGAAATTAAGAAGATCATGAATCTGAGTGGCGTTGGGTGGAACGAAGCACAAAAAATGCTGGTCCTCGAGGATGAAACCTACCGGGCATTTGTAGAGGTATATAACTATATTTGCTGTTTATTTAATCATGGAAGTTGTTTTTTTTTTCTTATCTATCAACATCTCTTTGTAGGGACATCCTAAAGCGAAGGATTATTTGAACAAGCCAATACCATTGCTTGATGAGCTGCGATTGGTTTGTGGTGATGATCACGCGACGGGTGAATTTGCGCGGACTATCTTCCATCCATTTGGTGTCCCGGACCCAGTATTGGAAACACGACCTAAAGGACTTGATAACATGGAATTAGATCCTTTAGATGAAAATGAGCAACAAGAACAACCAAGGTCCTCTACAAGCAACCGCAACAGTAGGCCTCCTCGGGCATCAAGGACCAGCAATGAGGATACTATAATGACTGACATTGCTCAGAGCATTGGTCAAATGGCTGGTTCACTGAAGGCTTTGAAAAAGAAGAATTGGAAGGAGAAATTGACTGAAGCTTTAGATACCTTGCAGGGCTACAGTATCCAGGACATGAATTTTTTGTATGTAACTCTGCGCGATGATAGGCGCCTCGCTGAGGACTTCTACATGAGGACGCAAAGTCTCCGCGAATTTTTTGTCGATGAATTACTTGCTGAGAGAAGGGCGTTTAGGCCTTGAGAAATGGAATAGTATGGACTGGGTGATGGAGTTGTAGTTTTCACTGAGTTGTTTTCATAGTTTGTATGGACATGATTTGTTACAGACATGTGTGTGACTTTGTTTTTATTAATGTGAACACATACTTTGTATGGACTTAGAAATGTTTTTATTTTTGAGGGAAGTGAAATGTTTTTATTAATTTGTTATCGTTGTTGCAGGAATGTTTGTTCTTCAATGTGTTCTTAGATCCAAAAATGAATATGTAGGATGTGTTCTAAAATTACATTACTGATTTCTGAAATTCATTAGATTTGTATGTTTTCTCCAAAGTGCTGATATTCAATATCAGCTTTGGTCAATCGATTCATTGATCTGTTTCAAAGTTGTCTGGTGGCAATATCTTCACTTCTTGAAATGCATCCAAATTACAAATTTATAAGACACAATTCACATCATTTTTGTTTAATAGAGACTCATTATTCATTGATCTGTTCTTAATCTCTTTTGCAATGAGATTTTGTTTTGTTGTTGTCACTTGTGTGTTTTATTTTATTGCCTGTAAATTTCTGCATTATTTTTAAGTGAAATGACCTGGTTGTTGAAATGTATTCAAATTTATTTTAAAATAAAATGTATTCAAATTTATTTTAAAATAAAATAAAATTTTGAAAACAAATATTTCTTAATATACAATTAAATTATAATCATCAATTAGAAATTAATTATAATTAAATGTAAATAAAAATTAATATGATTTCTGACTTCCCCCACTTTCGTGGAAATGAACACACTACGAAAGTGTAAATCCGAAGTGATCTCACTTCCGGTGAAATGAACACAAAAAGTGGGGAAGTGCCCACTTCGGTGCCCCCTCACTTCTGGGTAAATGAACACAAAAAGTGGTACTTCCCCCACTTTTTTTGAGTTCGGGGGAAGTGCCACTTTCGCCCACTTCTGACTTCTGGTCAGTTACGGGCAAGTGAACGCTCCAAGCAAAAGTGAATAATTTTAATTTTTAAAATATCTAAAAAAAAATAGATTGGGATTTTAGAATTTTCTTAGAATTTTAAATTTTTAATTATAAAAAATCTATCTATATTATTAAGCCTGAGTATTTTTAATTTTAAAAAATATCTATCTATATATTTATTGGAGTCTATCATAATTTTAATTTAAAAAAATTTCAAGAAAATTATATTAGAATTTTAAAACTTTATCAAATTTTAGATTTTTTTTATTTAAAAATCTATTTATATTCTAAGCGAAGTTTTTTAAAATTTTAAATGCTTGTTCAAATCCCACGTAGGTCTGGGCTTTCTGCGATATGCTCACGGAGATAAAGGAGTATAGCTTGATTTCTATGCGTGCTGGAGATGGCCTTCACAAACTAAGGTTTATATTTTACTCTTTTTTCTTAGTATTATTAGGAATTCTTAGTATTGTTAAGGAATTGATAGTTTTACTATTTCGTGCATATCTTATGTGGAAATTAACTTTTTTTTTTAATTTTACTTATAAATATCACAAAATTAACTCTTCAAGGTACACATAGCTCCGCAACAATCAATAAATGAATGTGGTTTATCCATTTTTTCCAAAAAAAAGATAAACTACTTAAATAGTCACCCAACTATTGGAGCATTTCTATTTGAGTCATCAAACTATAAAAAATTTCAATTGGGTATCCCAACTTTAATATTACGTTCAATTGGGTCACCCACTTTCAATTAGGGTGTTAGGTTTTGTTAATTATGGTTTTGTAATATAAGTAATCTTTAGTTGTATTTTTTTTTATATTGTTTGGATATGATTATATTATTTGTTTAAAAAATTAACCTTCAATGGTATGTTATTTGATTGTAATTAACATTAATTAGGTTAGTTGTTAATTCATTAATTATATTATTATTTTTTTAAAAAAATAATACAAGTGGGTTGGATCAATGTAATTCTAAACAATATAACAAATAAGACAACTATTACTTACTTTACAAAACCCTAATTAACAAAACCTAACACCCTAATTGAACTAGGGTGACCCAATTGAACGTAATTCTAAAGTTGGGGTACTCAATTGAAATTTTTTATAGTTTGATGACTCAAATAAGAATAATCGAATAGTTGGGTGACTATTTAGATAATTTACACCGAAAAAAAGAAAGATACACATAGCTCTATTAATATGGATCTTCTCTTATGCTGAATTATCTTTATTTGTATGTCTACACAACAAATATGTATTTATCTATATATATATATATATATATATATATATATACATGCATATTGTCTCATTTGGTGTAATACCCAAATTAATCCCTCTATTATACCGAATCGGCCCTTTTGATCACTCTTTATAATTTGAGCAAAGGGAGTCCCTCTACTTTCATGATTGAAAAAATATCAACCCCCCAGCAACTCCTTGAGATGCATGCTCCGATCCAACGCAGCCTGCTACTCACAAGAGCTCAGGTGCCGAGACCCCCTGATGCAGATTTCGAAGATGAAGAGACCCCAGATCAATCGCCCAGGGAGGATACCTAGACAGAAAGACTATAATCTAGATAATGTAACGAGAAGCTCATCCACGAGCATCTCCCAACCATCTCTTTATTTCTATCAATAAACTAATGTGGTTTATCCACTTCTCCAAAATATATCTATATCTATATATATATATATATATATATATATATATATATATATATATATCAATCCTAAAGACATATTTAAAGGTCTGTTTAACTCCTAAAGTTGACGAAGAGATAGATTGATATTTCTCAATCGTGAAAGTAGAGGGACCCCAAGGCTCAAATTATAATAGAGGACAAAAATGACCGATTGGGTATAATAGAGGGACTAATACCTTCTTTTCTTAAGAATTTCTTTTACTATTGGTCGTCTGTTAATAATTTTGCTTTTAAATTTCCGTTATGTCTTTGTTGGTGTGTAGGATCAAAATTTCATTCTTAAATTCAATTTTGTCTCATATTAAAATAATTTTTTATCATTTAAAAAAAATGAGAGATAGTATAATTTGCAAAGAAATTGATAGTGCTTAAAATATTGAAATTATGTTTGGAATTAAATTTTTTATGACCTTTGTTTTAATTGTAGTTAATTTCTATTGTAGGGCAATGGTAATTGATAAATCATGGATGGATATAATTGATAGAACACTACAACAATATGAAAAAGGTGTTAATGGGTTCCTTGATTTTGTGTTTGGGCAAAGCAATAAAAGCAAAACAGCTTGTTGTCCATGTAAGAAGTGTAACAATAATAAATTTAGGCCACGACCATTGATGTATGAACATTTGATGTTGAATGGGATAAATAGAAACTACAAGCAGTGGTACCTTCACGGAGAGCAATTACAATACTTTTTTGATAATGATATTGATAATGAAAGCGGGGAAAATGATGATGGGATGCGTGATATGTTACATGATCATAGACGTGGTAATGCAGATTATTCTGATCAATTTGCCTGTGACAATCAAGATGATGAGTCATACCAAGAAAATGAAGAGTTCGGATTTACAATTCATAAAACTATTTCAGAGGATAATGATATGGTATCTTTGCATAGATCTGATTTAGCAGCTACAATTGTTGAAGAAAATCCATCAAATATTAATATTATGGGTGTTGCTGAAGAAGAAGAACCTAATCATAATGAATGTAATTTTATTGATGATGATGAGATAAATACAGTAAATGAAGACAAGGCAGGTTACTGTGATGATAATTAAGTAAAAGACTTCAAATTTGTTTTTAAATTTTACATAGATTGAGAATTTTTATTTATTTTTCATATCTATTTATTTTTGGTAAATTGGAGTTTCATTGAAACTAAATGTCTCTACAAAAACTTAACTTAATAACTAATTCATTACATGCTACCCTACAGCCTCCGGCATATCTTCGATTCTATTGTAATTTTCCCAGTTTCCAGTCCTTCTAGCTAGTTTGGCGAGTCCATCAGCAACTCCATTGTCATCCCTTGAGTTGTGTTGGATGTCCCAATCTTGGATATGACTCAATAACCCTCGACATCTCTCCCAAGTGTCTTCCACTCGCTTGCAGGCCGTAGCACCACCATCTTTAATTTTTTCATATCTATTTATTCATATTTTCTTTTTATGAAGTTCTAAAATTATATACAGAGAATCTATTCAAATGTCAAATACCGATGGATTTTCAATATTTATAATGTAAATATTTTATTAAAAACATTTAAAATTGTGTATATGTAATAATAATGTAAAGAAATTGTGACAACTAGGTTTCATATTTTTTACAAATTAATATATACAATATAAATAAATTATATTTTTAAGAAGATTTATAAGCATTAGAGTTTGATCACATGGCTTTTTACAAATTAGTATGTATAGTATAAAAAAATTATAGGGAAAATTTTAAAAAAAACCATATGGTTTCACCGATTTGCAAAATAGGGAAAGAGCTTTTTTCGTAAAAAACCTTGTGGTTTCTTCAGCTAACAAAAAAGAAAAAACCATTAACTCCTGCTAATCACGTAAAATAAATGTTGATGTGGCATAAAAGAATGTTTTTTTATGTTTCCCCATATCAAATAGGTATTGAGTTTAACGTGACGAAAATGCCCTGCCAACTAAACAGGAGTTAACGGTTTTGCCTTTTTTTGTTAGCCGAAGAAACCACAAGATTTTTTAAGGGAAAAAAACACACTTCCCCTATTGAATAAACAAGATAAACAAGAGACTGTATAATGAAGACTGTATAAACAAGATAAACGTCACTATATGTCTTCACTCTTGTAGTGGCAGAAGATCCCTGGAAGATCACCCAATCTCGTTGAGTACAAGAGAAATCTACATTCTCTAATCCAAGAAGAACTCAAACTCTTCCATAATCCAAGAAGAATTCAAACTCTACTTTCTCCCTTGTTCTTACTCACGTTATAAGATAGCTATATTTACAAAACATGGTTCCCAAAACACCCTTATATAGACTCAACCAACATGAGTAAGCCAAGATGATTTGGTTATCACCAACCCTAGCAGTTATTCTTATCTTCTATTTATATATACTTAGTTTTGATTGATGATATTAATATAAATTTACATTTTGTAATGATGATATTAATTCAAGAGGGAATTATTCCAAACATTATGACTCCAAAAATTTTGCCTGGTGAAACAAGTAAAAAACATCATAAGGCATACTAATCAATAACATATTGGAGTAAACCAAACCTATGCAGCTATGGTATGAATTGGATATGTCTACCCTGGTGTTGAAGTTCAAGATAGTGAATATTGATACCAATAAAACACAGAATCTAAGTTCAATCTAAACTAAAAGCTTGAGCTCATAGACAGAGAGGCCCCAGGATTATATATGCAAATCCATATTTATTAAATTAACCAATGGAAGCCTATTAGTTAATCTAACGGTAATATCCCTTGTTAGTTGCAAATTTGCGATCCAAATAAGGAAATGTAATCTATGGAAAAACCATGTTTTGATCAAGAAATTTTAGAGTTTTCTTATACTTGTCTTAAGTAGTCATTGATGGGTATACAAATATTACAAATCTATAACCACACAAATACATTGACATCATTTATACAATCTTATCATCCTTATATATATATATATATATATATATATATATATATATATATTTTTTTTTTTTGAGTTTGTAATCAGTCAGATCCCAATTTTCCATAGGGACATACATTTCATTTCTGCAAATATATTTAGAATAGGACATTCCACATAAGGTAGAGAACTTTCTTATTTGCACTCATAAAATGCAAACTATCAATATGACCATTGATATCAAATAATATTGAAAATAAGTTGATGAAGTCGAATCTCTGCTAACTAAAAGTTCACTAGAATTGAGTTGTTCTATAAAGAGGAATACACAATGAAACCATATTAAAACTGATAATTTGTTTGTAAACAATTTACATTAAAATCTATAAGGTACCCCCCTTACCTGCTTCGTAGGAGACTCAGGGTTTGCCATCATAACTGAAATGAACCTACCATCAAAAAACTAGAAGGATCCAATGTTAAATAAGAGTATAATATCCCAAATGAAATAAATGTTATGCACCAAACAAAGAGTACCTTGCCATCCATCTCACTTATAGCCGAACGTGCATCCTCTTCACAAGTAAACCAAATATAAGCGAATCCCAAAGATTGTTTAGATCCTTTACCCAGAATAATTTTAACTGCAAGATGGTGGTAAACAACTTATTCAATAAACAGATAAACAAGAGACTGTATAATGAAATTAAAAACTTGAGTATCTGCCAAAAATCATCTAAAGTTCTTTTGCATGTTTATGTGAAGTTTAAAGAAAGTCCATTTCATAGTACCATGGCTAAACCTAATTTACAATTCAATTCTAATCACCTCAATATATAAATCAAGAGAAGTGTTAACAGGCTTCACCTCTTTTAATTTCTCCAAAGTGGGAAAAGGCTTTTGCCAAGGATCCCTCATATGTTGAGTTTGACAATCCTGCATAATCCCATTTGAACAATTAGGATACCATGAGCATGCAAGTCACAGAACCAAAAAATGCCATCATAGGATGAATAAAATTACTACCTCTAAAGCCTCTATAATTGTATTAACTATGTATGTTCAACTTAAAGTTTAAAAACCCTGATCGATAGTCTTTACCTCAGATGCTTCAAGTTCCTTAAGTTTATAGTTTCCTTCATCAGCAAAACTGAATTGGCAAAGTTATTCAAGGTTCCTTTCTTTTAACCCTTACTTTTTTATTCCACAACTTGCAACTCTTTCATTTTATTTATTTATTTATTTTTTTGAAAAAAAAACAACTTGATTGTGCCTTCTATTTATTCACTTAGCAATTTCAAAAACAAATGGTATGTAAATAGGATCTTCAAAGAAATAGATCATTCAATAATTTCACCAACCATTCCTTTTTCTGGATATAAACAAGAGATCTTTCTTGATATAAAAGCATAATAAATTTCACACTTTGGTGTTATTTTAAAGAACAAAAATGAGCTCTTAGACATTTATTGTAGCTACAATACCTACATAAGAAAATTTTCCTTCTAATATCCACATAGAGATACATCAGCTCCCATTTTTGGGCTGACCATCTTGACTGATTACAGTCAACTAAGCATCATGCTTCACCAACACCAACCAATTCAAGTTATCCAATTTTTAGATTAAACTCTTATTTCATTTCCCAGGTCACTCCCCTTAGGATTTCATAAGTTGTTAAGACAAGAAATACTGAACTATTGATTATATTTTTCCATTCATGTTATATTAGTTCTCTTGTCTAATGGATGTTTTACAAAATCTCATAGGAAATGTATCCAAAAAGCCTAATTTATATTCTACTGCTCAAAACTTTGCCCATTCTCTTCTTTATTGGATCAGTTGGGCACTTTTGGACTTGGTGCAAGAGGAATTGCATGCGGGAACATGTCTGGGTTCCCATATTTTATATCCACCTTTGTTTTGGTCATTGGTTTCAAATGAAAAACCATTTATCCCCATTTTGTCCCTCTCTGATCAACATCACTTTTTCTAACTCTATTTTCTATCTTTACAGCACTCCCTTTAACATTGGTCCTCTCTACAACATCATTTCTCTGCCGAACTATATTTTCTCTCTCTTATATGACGACACCTAGTTTATCTATTTACAACGCATCCTCACTTTTTCTAAAAAATAGTATTGGTATAGATGGAGTTTCCATTTAACAAAAAAGCATTATCAAATGAAAACTTGGGAAGCGAAAACAAGAAAAGCTTTCCCAACAACCTAAGGATTTCATTATGCTTTGTTGTAGAGTAGTCATCTACTCGATACACATAAATCCCCAAAGATCATATGCTCATTGAAGCTGTCTTTTCTAGATGAAAATCCAAGTCCCACAAGTACATATAACAAAATGATGCTCAGATATTCATCTGGATATCACCTTCAATATGCCTTTTTTATCACATATTTAGGTAATTATAACATGTATCTTTGTCTGCATCTTAGCATCTCAAATTTCCAGAAGGAACACTTGAAGGTGCACACAAGTTGTTCGATAAAATGGCTTATACTCATGTCAGGTAAAACATAGCCATTTCTCATTGAATCCCTCTCTCTATTTTTCTTTTTGCCATCCCCTTCTTCTAGCTGGTCTCCTCTTAAAAACATAAGTTAAACCAACTGGATAAAGGTTGGGTTTTTTTTTTCATTTAATTTGATTACAGGATCATTGCATGATGTCTCGGAGCATGTTTAAGCAATCAAAGTGAGTTTAAGAAAAGGTTCTGGCTTCACTAAAAGAATCCCAGTAATGCAAACCATTTCATGGAATTCAAATGAATTCTGTTCCAAACTGAGAACAAAAAACTAGGATAAAAGTTATATCAACTGTATAAAGGTCATATCTTACATTTAATTTGATTGCCAGAACTAGTGCATGCTTTGAGCATGGTTATCAAAGTGAGTTTAAGGAAAGGTTCGCGCTTAACGACAAGGATTAAAGTAATGCAAAGTATTTAACTGATTAAACCCGAATGAATTCGTTTCCAAACTGAGAAAAGAAATTAGAATAAAGTTATATCAACTATATAAAGGTAAGCTTTTTCATTTAATTTGGTTGCCAGAATCAATGTGCAATCAAAGAGAGTTCAAGGGTAGGTTCTGGCCTTCTCTACATCCAAAACGGCTAAAGAAAATAACAACAACGGAAACCATTCCATGAAATCCGAATGAATTCTCGTTTCCAAAGTGAACAAAAAAAAAACCCATCAAGAAAAGGAAATTTGGTACCTTTGATGAAGATCCTGGAAGGATGGGCTTCGGGTGTTGGAGAGGACTCGGAGCTCGTAGAGCAGCGAATAGCGAGAAGGACCGGGTGGTGATGGTGTTTGCTGGCGATGAGACCTTGAATGGATGGGGCTCGTGGTGGAATCCATGGAGGGAACGCGGAAGGTTTCGAAGGAGAGAAGACGAGAGCAGGAGTCACTGCGATTGATAAAAGATTCATTTGTTTCTCTCCGCGAGACCGACATTGTACATTAGTAACAGCTCAACACTGGGCTTGGTTTAGGAGTCATGTACTTGTTTTCCATGAGGCCTGTATGTGGCACTCAAGGTCGAGACATTACTTTTTTATGATATTTTTTTTTAAGGTTAATGTGCATATACCCTTTATATAGTGGACAATTATTTATTATTAAATATTATAAAGGGTAAATAACCTAAATAGTCACATAACTATCAGTGGGTTACTATTTTGGTCATTCACTTTAAAAAAGTTACAATTCAATCACTTAAGTTTAAGATTGTGGGTTTTTGGGTCACTCGCGATCATGGCGAGCTAACATGGCTTGCCACATGGCATACCTTCTAGTTTATGATCCAAGTGTACATCATAAATATTCATTTAATTATTAGTGAGTTTCTATTTTAGTTACTCACAAAAAAAGTTACGATTCGATCACTTAAGTTTAAGATTTTTGTTTTTTTGGGTGCACCACGGTATTAACGGCGAGCTGACATGGCTCATCCTATTTAGAGCGGTTATATGTAAAAAAAATATTTTAATGAAAACAAAATAATTGGAGGGGTTATATGTAAAACATTCTGTAATACTTGTACAAAAATTCTGCAATACTTGTATAAAAACTTGTACAAAAATTCTGCAACACCAAATATCCATACAAAGAGTATACAAAAATTGTATAAAATAGACATTCATATTTGGAACACTTATATAATGATAATTTTTTCCAACTAATTCTATGTCATTTGTTTCCAAAATTACAAAACTTTTGCAATTTGATATTGTAATCCTCTTGCATTTGCTGCAGTTGAAAGTGAGAATTTTGAGTCCTAGTGCTGGTTCTAGGGATGTTATACAAAAAAATATTAGCTAAGTTTGTCTTTTAGAATCATGTAGTTTGCTGGAAACATTGTCAAGTTGGTGAGAATTTTGTTTTCATTAAAATATTTTTTTACAAATAACCCCTCCAAATTGGATGAGCCATGTCAGCTCGCCGTTAACACCGCAAGCGCAAGTGACCCAAAAAAACCAACATCTTAAACTTAAGTGATTGAATCATAACTTTTTTTTGGGTGGGTAACTAAAATAGAAACTCACAAATAGTTAGGTGACTATTTAAGTTGTACACGTGGGTTATAAACTAGAAGGTATGCTACGTGCCAAGCCACGTAGTAGCCATGTCAATTCGCCGTTAACACCATGAGCGTGAGTGACCCAGAAAATCACAATCTTAAACTTAAGTGACTAACTTTTTTAGGTGAGTGACCAAAATAGAAACCCACTAATAGTTAGGTGATTATTTATGTTGTTTACCCTATTACAAATTATGTACATATATAAATATGAATTTATTGATTATCATAGTTTTTCAATTTACATATCATGGTTTGGAAAAGTTTGAGAAACAATTTTTTTTATACCAGCGTCAACGATTTGTTGCAACTCCTAGAGTGGATTATGCAAACAAGACCTACTTTTTTCTATACTCAATCAGAAAACAATGACCAGTTAATTTTAATTTGTTTGAAAACAAGTGTCATAGAAGGAATTAAGATGTGATAATCTGATTTTTTTTTATTTTATTTTTTTATTGCAACAAACTCACTATCTCTTCAATGATCAAAGATAAAGGAGAAAATTCTGGTAAAATGAACTACTTTGAAATATTGAGAGATTAACAATATATCTTAATAAATAATGAATTTATATGATGATATTTCTTATGGTTTTCTCTAATATCTCATTTATCTATTGATTTAATAATTTATAATTCATTTTTAAATTTTCTTAGCTAATTATTTATTCAGTTCTTAAAAAATCTCCTATTTCTCAATATTGTTCATGTTAAATGAGAACACTATTTATACTAATTTTGAAAAAAACAAAGCAAGTTATGAATGGAACATATGATATGAATGAGAATTGTGTTTCCATTCATTTGTTTTTGGTTGGTCACGGAGAGAAGGAATCCCTTATACTAAAGTCTAATAATTTTGGGCCCAAAAACATTATATCCAACTCATGAACAACCTAAAGCATTATATTTTGAACGAACAAATGTGCATATATAACATGAAAAATAAATGAGCAAGCAAAGGTATGTCACTAGCCAAATCATATTTACATTTGTACGTATCCTATAAATGCTATTTATTTGTTTACATTCACTTTGAATTTTTTAGATAGAGCTTCTAACCTACTGCTGCAAATGACTTAGAGAGGATCTATCTATTGTAACTATTCAAATATGTTGTAACATATGCTATCATATTTACAATGTAATTTTACATGTATAAGACTTATTTAAATTAATAAAAGATTATTATGCCAAAATCCTCACATGTTATTAGAGTAACGAGAGACTTAATCATTTCTTATGCTTGACAGGCCAGTCACAAACGTTTTTTTCTTGTAGAAAAAATTTAAAGGGAGCCTTGACCCAATGATAAAGTTGGCACCATGTGACCTGCCTAAATCCTCACATGTTATTTTTTTTTTTGAAATAAGGGGATGAACCCCATTATACTCAAGGTAGGACGTGAGCACGGATAGGACTATCACGGGTTTCACTCGGGGGCATGAACTGACCACCCGCGGGATACACTGAGTGCAGACCGCCCGAAGGGGTCAGACCGCCCCGTCTTTACCGCCCGTGACTACCACTCCCACACAACGTTAGTCGTGTGTGCATGGGCCACACCCACTGGGTGGCCCATACCATACTCACTCACTCCGTCACAGAGGAGATTCGAACTTGGGATCGTATCTCGTGTGCGGAGGACCTTTGCCGCTCGGCTGTGACACCTTTGGCCCTCACATGTTATTAGAGTAATGAAATAATCATTTCTTGCTTGAAAGTTCACAATTTTTTTTCTTATAGAACCAACTTCTTGTATCTTTATTAATTTTCACAAGAAAAGTTTGCTAACTCAATTTCTCTCACAATGAGAGGTTGAGGGTAGTGGTGTGTTTTTAGTTACTTGTCGACATTTATCAAAAATAAAAAAACTTATTGTATCTTTGAACAATAGCCAATGGATCTAATTAGGATTCTTCTAACCAAGGCTTTAACCAACTAGAAAATTCTCTACCGGATATATCTCATGCCTTTTTATTTGAATCATTCAGATAATTTAAATCATAACTAGAGATTTTTTTTTCGCATGGAGTTGTGTTACATGAGTGGCTCTAAAAGCCAAAGAGCGCTCAACTTCAGGACTCTATTCTCCAACCTGCTGCAGATGATCGCCTTTTCCCTAATCGATATTAGTGAAATAATATATTGTTGTCATAAGGCTTGTAAACGGGCCGAGCTTGATCGGGCTGGGTCCAATTCGAATTGGGCTCGAAATAGCTTAGCTCGAGCTCAAGCTAGAAATTAGCTCGATTAAGTTTACTCAAGTTTGACTCGATTTTAATTTCGAAAGCTCACGCTCAATTCGATTTAGCTCGAAATTAAGAACTCAATTATAATTTTGAAATCTGAAGCTTGGCTCGATTTAACTCAAAATTAAAAACTTATTTATAAAATAAATTTTTTATATTATATATTATATATTAATACTAAATATCAAATATTTTATTCATATATTATGTTAGCCGGTGATTTGGTTATGCCACGTGGACCACCTGGATCTTCAGCTAACTGATGATGACATCTCGGATGGAAGCCTTGAAGGTGAGTGTTCTCTCCTGGAGTTTACCTAAAATGGGGACAAAGAGAAAGTAGAAGCCGGTGAGAAGGGGTAGGGCTCTGTTGCCCGTGCTTGCTCCGACGCTCAAGTCAGTCAACTTATCGGAGAAGGAGGAGGAGGAGGAGGAGTAGAGAAGTTTTTAGGTTTGTCTTGTTGTTTATCTTCCCTCCTGATCCTTCTTCTCTATGTATGGAGCTTTGCTCCTTGGGATTCGGGCTCCTGTCTAATCAGCAATCATGTGAGTATGGTGTCCCCTACTGCCATCTTTTCCCTTATACGGGTTTGTCTTACCCTATGGGGGTAGGTTGGCGGCTTGTAGGTTAGATACCACATTGATGCTTTGGCTAAAAGTGTTTTGGTTCTTAGGTATATCACTAGCACCCCGAGTTCCCGAGGTCTTTATGGCCTCGGGTGAATATTATTTATTGGGGGGTTAAGGATCTTCGTGAATGAGCGGGAAGCCACGGGTTCCTGCTTCATCGAGGGATATTGTTTTTGTTCTTCCGACATCGTAATAGGGAAAAAATGATCTGTATTTTCCTCGATTATATCGCCATACTAATGGCCGAATATATCTTCTCGTGTTTCGAGGAGTTTCTTTTCGAAATGTCGTCTGCTGCTGCAGCATGGCGAGTGATGTCCTCAACGCCACGTGCCAAGCTCTAAACGGATGGGAGGCCACCGGACGTTAGTTTCGACTTTTGTATTTAAAATATCATTTGAAATTCATTTCGCAGTTTCTGACTTTTCACTATTCCATCATTCTTCTTAAGGAGTTCCTTTTCAGTCCTCCGCCTCAGTTCCCTTCATCCTGCTTGTATTTCTGATGCAGGTAATGATGTATCCGTTCATGGCCACAGAAGCAAGGGGGGAGTAATCAAGCTGTCCTCCATCATGCCTGAGGGGGATGGAATCACCTTGATTAGCAGTTCCTTGTCCCTAAGCGAGCTCGTGCGAGCAGCTCACGAGTCCTTTCTCAGGTTTCCCCAGTTTACATGTAAGCTTCCTAGGGCTGACGAGAGGGAGGATAACCCTCCTAACGGTGAGATCGCATTCCATATAGATGCCATATCTTGTGGTTTTTGACTTCCTTTCGCCCCCATTTTCCATGAAATTCTTCTTTACATCGAATTATGGCCCACGCAGTTGGTTCCTAATTCTTGGAAGGTTCTATGCGGGTTTGTTATGATTTTCCAGTCGTTGGGGTTGGTACCGACCTTGCCCTGGTTCCACCTTTTGTTCTTTCTGAAACCTTCTCCTTTTTCAAGTTGGTATTGCTTTTTTGCCCGTCCCTGGAAGACTTTTTTGGGACCCCGCTCATCTCCCTCTGGCGAGTGGAGAGACAAATTCTTTTTGTTTCTTGTGAGGGACCCTGAAGAGTTCCCCTTAGGTGTGGACAACGGAATGTGAATACTTCTTGTGAGAGAAGGGAATCAACCGAGGAGAAGGCTCAACTGAAAATTCTCCAGAGTTTGCCTAAAGTTCCTCTGGATCATATCCTGACCCCGGAGAAGCTTAGGGACCACGGTCTTTTCTTGACAATGGGTAGGGAGAGTTGGATATTTTGCCTTTTTGCCAAGTTCCCGATTTGATGTGTTTATATTGTCTTGTTTTCGGCAGGTCCTAGGAGGGATCTGGACAAGCTGGTAGGTTCCCTTATTCCCATGGCCCACATTTCCCCTGTCGTTACACCGAGTCGAAAAAAGAGGAAGTTGGTGGGTGGGTCCAGCAACCAAGACGGGAATCCTGACGATGATTGGCTTAACTCCTTGAGCGACGGAGAAGGGGAGATCCCAGCTTTAGAGCAGGCGAGACAAACTTCTCCGGTAGTGCGACCGAGGTTAGCGAGAAGGATGACGTAATAATAATTGATTCCTCCCGACTTATTTTGCCTACTCCAAGGGTCGACAACTCAGAACTGGCCTTAGTATGGGCTTCCCGAAATGGCAAAATTGTCTTAGCTAGGGTGGGAGGAACGCCCCTTCAAGATCATATTTTGGATACCTCGGGTAATGCACCCAGGGCCACCACATGCCTAGGAAGCGTTTATTGCCCGAATTGGAGAGTAAGCTGGACACTTTGTCTAAGCCACTATTGGCGGACCACCTTTCCTCCCTCAACCTAATGGTATAATATATGTCTGTCCCTTTGTTCCCTACTTGTGCCTTGTTTTATGCCGTCACCTTTTGTTTTAAGCTAATTAGTTCTTGGATTATACCGTTCGGCATCTCCGTCATGAAGCGAATGAGGAGAAAGCCTCTGGTGAAGTGATAAACTCGCTTACAGCCGAGGTGGTGGATTTGCAGAAGTCAGTAAAGGGACTTAAGGCATCTTTGTCGCGTATTGAGGAGGACCGAGACCGTTGGAAGGAAAGATACGAGGCCTCGAAACGGTTGTGTAAGGAGCTGGGGACTCGGGCGGAGTATCTCTTAGGTGAGAAAGAGGCTGTTTACACTAAAATATGTATATATATGAGCCTCGAAAATACAATATGTCTCAAGGGCCAATATGAAATATTTCATATAAATATTATGATTAAGGCTGGCAACGAGCCGAACTTGAACGAGCTGAGCCCAGTTCGAGTTCGATTCGAAATTCTGTTGTTCAGCTCGAGTTCGAATAAACTTAAAATTTTAAGTTCGAGTTCGGTTCAAAATTATACATATAAGTTCGAGTTCAATTCGAAAAAACTCAAAATTAAAAAAAATAAAATTTAATATTATTAAATACCGTTTGATGGTATTCTTTGGTAAACATCAAGAGATTAATTTGCTCTAAGCTCACCATTAAGTTGTGTGATATATTGGAGGGCTCAACATCATTATATAGGAGTTTGAAAACTTCATTTGCATTTCTTATCCGATGTGGGACTAAAGTCCTATTGTGTTTTGCTCACCAGTCACCACAATCACAACCTCACAGTGCTCACACACACATGACACACACAGTCACACACACGCACATAACTTTTATATATATATATACACTGACAGTCTGACACACACAGTCACACACGCACATAACCCTATATATATATATATATATATATATATATATATATATATATATATATATATATATATATATATATATATATATATTCTATATATATATATATATATATATATATATATATATATATATATATATTCGAACTTCGAACCAAACTAAAACGAGCCGACTCTGGCTTGAGTTCGGCTCATTTATTTTTTGAACTCAAATTTGAGTTCAAGTTCAGTTTGTTATTAAAATACTCGAACCGAACACGAGCCAATATCGAATCGAACTCGAATTGTGAGCGAACAGCTTGATTGTTTGCCAGCCCTAATTATGATGAAATATATATTGAAATGGATACCCCGAGAAAAACATATCTCGAGGCAATCTCAAATGCCAAGATAGCCTGAGAACATATCTTGAGGCAATCTCAAATTTCAAGATAGCCTGAGAACACATATCTCGAGGCGATCTCAAATTTCAAGATGGCCCGAGAACACATATCTCGAGGCAATCTTAAATCTCAAGGTAGCCCGAGAACACATATCTCGAGGCGACCTTTAAGAAATACAAATCCCATAATAGTCTGATAACAAATCTCGAGGCAACCTCACCCGAGAACAGATCTCGAGACAATATGAAAAAAACACAAATCCCAAGGCATCATGAGAATACCAATCCCAAGGCAATTTTTTTTTAATAAAACAAAAAAAAGGGAGAAAAGAATTAATTAAATTTTAAATTTTAGAATTTAATTAAAATTCAAATCTTGATTTGGTCTTATCGGCTCGTTATGGAGTTGTGATTTCACGGGAGGAAGTTCTCTTCATGCGGACAAGGATGAAAATCTTTTAAAAGGGGGGAGGAAGAAAGAAGTGAGGGGCCCAAAAAAAAAGAAAAAAAAGTAAAAGATGAAGCTACAGCCACGTCCTGAAGCTCCGCCGCTGAAGCTCCACTGCTGAAGCCTGCCACACCCAAGTACCGCCTGCTACCACCAAGTCCGACGGACTCCATCCGACGAGACCCGGTCAGATCTGCCCCTCCATCTCGCCGCCGATGAGCCGCTGAAGCTCGCTGCCCCTTTTGAGGCTCGCCGTCAGAACCCCTTCTGCAGCCACGCCTGAAGTCTGTTGAAACCCAAGCTGTCGCTTGCTCCCTGCCATCGAAGCCCCCGAGCTCGAGGAGAAGCTGAAGAGATCTAAGAAGAAGAAGGAGTGAGATCCGGCTGCGCTTGAGCAAGAACCCTGCGAGGAGAGCAAGCGCTGCCGCGTCGTTCAGGAGGAGAGCGTGCTTTCCCTTGCTGATGATGCCGTGTACCAGCCCAAAAACTAAGGAGACCCGTGTAGCCTATGAAGTCTTACTCAGCGTGATCCAGCAGCAGTTTAATGGGCACCTGCAGGATGTGCTCAGTGGGCCGGTCGACGAGGTGCTGGCGGTGCTGAAGAACATTAAGCCCAAAAATCTTGAGAAGAAGAGGGATATTGAGAATATCTTGAATCTGATTACAAAACCAGACATTTGATCAGTTTTGTTTCCATTGGGAGACTGATTTCTGATTATCAAGGAGGGGAAAAACGTGGCAGAGGGCTCCCTCATCTCCCATATTCCATCAACGTCATCGTCCGGCTCCCTTGTGGAGGCCGCCCGCCGTCGTCGCCGCCCAAAACCAAACTCTGGCTCCCTTGTGGAGGCCGTCGTCACCAACCGTTGCTGCCAAAGAACAGTACCACCCCATGTGTGGTGGTGCTGGTTATTATCCCCGTTGCTGCTGAAGAATAGCACTACCCCATGCGTGGTGGAGGTGGTTATTGTCCCCATTGCTGCTGAAGAAAGGCACCACCCCATGCGTGGTGGTGCTGGTTATCATCTCCCGTTGCTGCCAAAGAACAGCACCGCCCCATGCGTGGTGGTGCTGGTTATCATCTCCCGTTGCAACCGTTGGGTTCTTTGCCACCAAATTGCCGCCGCCAATGTGCGTTGTTGGTTCTTGTCTTTGGCATGCATTTGTTATCTTTGTCTTTGCTACTATGTTGCTACTGCCGCTATTGTGCTGCTGCGATGTTGCTGTGATGTTGATGATGTTGTTGCTGCTGTGCTGATGCCATTGAGCTGTTGTCTTATGTTGCTGCAAAAATAAAAAAAGAAAGAAAGAGGTGTTGCTGCTACGTTGCAATTGGGGCTGCTCATGTTTATTGTTGCTATAATCCAGTTGCCAATGAATTTGTAATTAACACTCCAGTTTCCAAAAGTCTGTCATGAAGGTGTAAAGTGTTGAAAATGAGGAGCTGCTGTGATTAAGGTTGTTGTTCATTCAGTTACTGCAGTGATGAGATTCCTATATTCAAAACGCCCTTTAAATGTTCGACAAAATGTTTCAAAAGCACATTGGGATCATATTTATACTCCATTGTTTTTACCAAAATTATTGGAATGAATGTTATGGGGCTGCAGAGTTATTCATATGAGTGATGGTGGCTTCTTGTTAAGATATTGAAAATCCATGCCATGGAATCAGAATTTTGTGGGAATGTGTCAATGGCAAAGGCAATCATGTAACATGTTGAAACCAAAGAATGTTCCCACATTGCCTATGAGCTTTGAAAACTTCCATGTTGTAGTCAACAGTAGCAGCATTGGGATCTCTCAAACATGTTCAGGAGTAGTGAAGATGCTGCAGTTTTGTGATAATATATATCTACATATGATCAGATATAATCCAGTTGATATATAAGCATCAATGATTGTAAATTTTTGGAAAAGACATTCCAAAAGGCATATTGAATATTCAATCATATGAAACGCCCCCCACCTGTTTGATAAAATGTTCCAAAGAGATCTTAAACTACAATGGTTTGTTTTGAGATGTTGGGCATTACTATTAAGGGTTGCTTAAATATTAACAGGCAATCTCCAACTTCTAATACACAAATCAAACCTGTTAGCATTAAAAGCCTTGGGATAAAAAGTTGTGTTTCAAATAAAAATGGGAACTGCATGAAGTGTTCAATGCCTTTGAAGAAGGCCACTGTGATTTCATCATGTTAAGAAAGCTGAATAAATGAAAACGTGATGATGAAGATGTTATGCAGGGAATGAAATTTGTAAAAAGAAAGGGGTTGTAGTTTCATTAAGATTGCTGCAATTCTATAAGAAGAGGGATTTGCTTACCCAATGAGATTGCATGCAAACCAAAAAAATGAAAATGATTAGAGATGCCCTGCCCATCAAAATGATCAATCTTCTCACAACATCTGGCCAATAAAGACAGCAACTGAGGCCATAATAACCAAGTGATAGTTGCCAAGTCAAATAAAATCATATTCAAGAAAATGTCATTGCAAAGGTGGCTGTTAGAGGACTAAAAAAGGGGTTGTGATCAACAATGGTTGAATTGGATGGTTTTTGCTTCTAGAGCAATTTCTTTGAATTATTCAAATCACAAAGTTAGTACTGTTTTGTGAAGAAACATATGATTGTAAATTCTTGTTGAATAGACATTTCAAATTCACGTTAAGTGTTCAGTTATATAAAGCGCCCTTAAAATGTTCGATGAAATGATTAAAAGAATTTGGGAAATTGTACTGATGGATATTGAGGCTTGAAAAGTTTATCCATATGAATGTCTATTTTGGAGCATTGAAATGCATATCAAAGATTTCTTAAAAATCATGCAAAAGCCATCTCCAGTAGGATGGGATGCCTGTTGGGTAAATTACAAATCCATTGAATAACATAAATGTGAATACTATGAGACCTGGAAAGAGTAACAAGTTTACATCACTAAAGAATCTATATATGTTTGCCTGCTAAAGCATCTACGATTTCCGGGATGGATAATATTACACTAAACCAAAAGGAGGGTTTTACTTGGGCATTTAATATTCATCCAAAAAGACAGAAGCTTTATATTTTCTAAGTCAAAATGCAAACAAATATAGAATGTTTGAAATTGAAAATGATTGATTGAATAAAATATCTAGTGATGGCATGGAGATTTGGCTTTCATCAGAATTAGTATTTTAATACTCCTAAGATACAGCTGCATGGTCATGATGCGTGGACGATGTGACTTAAAATGGAGTGAAGATTTAAATAAAAAATGTGGTGGTGTTATATAATATTTGGTCTTATTTGTGGTTTGAATTTGATTGAATATCACCAATATCATATATGAAGACAACCCACCAAAGGTGAAAATAAAGCTACTGATAAAAGTGCAAATTTAAATAAAATAGTATGTATCTCAAGGTGACAACGAAGTACTCATCTTGAGACGATCAATAAAAATCCAAATTCTCAAACTGGCACATATCTCAAGGTGATAGTGGGATACTCATCTTGAGGAGGCTGATAAAATCCAAATCTCCGAATAGCACAAATCTCGAAGTGGCGATGGAATACACATGTCAAGGCGGTTGATACAATGCAAATCACAAAGCGGCACTCACTTTGAGGCAGCTAATAAACACAAGTTTCAAAGCAGAATATATCTTGGGGCGGCGATATGACATTCATCTCGAGATGGTCGATAAAATGTAAAGTGGTGCAAATCTCAAAGCGGCGATAAAGTAGGCGTCTTGAGGCAACCGATGGATCATGAATTCTGAAGTGGCGAAGCATATATTCCACAACGGAAGGCGGCGCCATTTACATAAATAAATGAATAAATCATGTACATCTATATGATGATATCTATATGTAATAAATTGTTATTTTTCATAATAAAATAATTATTTTTCATTCCCTCTACTTGTACTTTTTGCCCTTAATCGAATGTTCCCAAGACACTGTCTGGGGTAATTAATAATAGAGGCTTGCCTCTATTAGGAATGGAAGAACCCGCAAAATCAAAACAAATATGATATTTGTGATTCGATGTATCGCCTGGTGTCTCTTCACAGACACGATGCCAGGCGGGTATTTTCGATCCCACAGAGGCGATCACCAATGAATTGGCTACTGATAAGTGCATTATTATACATATTCTTATTATCATATTTATATGCACTTATCCCGTTTCCGGGCATCAATTCTCTATTTTTGTACTTCTGGGGGTATTCCTTTGTAATAAACAGGTAAACAGGCAACTAGGACAAAAGGAACAAGAAACGGGGCGTATCGAAGCAAAAGGAGCAAAGAACCACACTTGCAGAGAAGTGCACGACCGGGCTCTCATTCAACACGGCCGTGCTTATCAAGCACGACCGTGCTCAAGACCTTGCAACTCTCTGGATAAAGACACATCATCCTTGCTGCAGTTATAAAGAGTACGGGCTTGCTCTAGATTAAACACGGCCGTTCTCATGCCAACACGGGCGTGCTTCAGATGAGTACGGTCATACTTCGCAAATAGGATCCTATAAATAGCCGCTGCGTAAACCCTAGAAAGTAACTTTTGGCGGATCAGTCTTGGGCGATTCTCTCTGCGACGGCTAGGGTTCCAGAGAGGAATTAAAGGTAGAGGAGACAATCCAAGGAAGATTTTCATGCCTACCTTTATAGTCTCCTCTTGTATCATTATTATGGTAGTCTATAGCATGAGAGGCTAAACCTTCTGTGGTGCCTCAGATACATGACTCTTAAGATGAACTTGTTATTATTGATTTCCTAATATGTTCGGTTTCACTTTATTAATGATTCTTGTTAGCATTGATTGTTTGTGTTTGCAATTCTGTATGGTTTCACTTGCATGAGCCGGATCATCCATCCCTTTAGGGGATAGCATTAGCATGTTTATGTTTGTGTTGGATGGTTGTGTGGTTATTATTGCATTAACCCGGAGTTGTTACCTTTCTAGATATCCTTGTATGGTTTGTCTTGTATAAGCCTTGAGTCATCTACCCTAGTGGGTTAGAGCATCCAGCACCATCAGGTGTTTGTGTTGTGATTCAGTACGGTTAGAATAAGTGCATTAGTACGGGGATTCATCTAGATAGGTTGTAGCCGAACATCGATGTTACGATGTGCATGAGCATCACGAGAGATCGGGTGCTGCGCTAAGAAGTGCAATTGCTACATCATCCAGGAATTGTTAGTAATTAGTCAGTAATAGGGAATCAATCATTAGCAAGGGAATCCTAGGAGGATTGTGATATGAGGTACCATATCTCATCTCTGATTGACCCCAATCCCCCAATTGTTCGTATTAGTCTTTTAATTCAAATATCCAATCATCACACATAATTTAGTTTAGACTAGGTAATAAAGGATAATTAATACTAGTGTCCAGTCCCTGTGGATTCGACTACCCCATCTTTGGGTACTTTACTACTTGATCGACCCCGTATCCTTACTGGAGAGTGTTGCGCATATCTGTGTGTGCATCAAGTTTTTGGCGCTGTTGTTGGGGACTGGTAGTTCTAGGAACATTAAAATTTGTTATTCTAGTTATTTATCTTATCTTATCTTTTACTTGAAAAAAAAAACTTTATTCTATTTTTAATTCGATTTCTTTTTTCTCTTCAGGGCACTAGTGCATGACCAGAAGCAAAGTCTCATACCAAGCAGAAGTACCTGATGCAGATTTTGAACGTTACCTTCGTCGTCAATTAAGAGAAGCCCTTCTCCCAAAGAAGGCGACAACAAAATCTAGTTTAGAAATTGATCAACAAGAACCAATGGAGGCACCGGCTCGATTCATATCTGATTATGTAAAGCCAAACCTGGACAACATCGGCTCAAGTATCATCCCACCATCAGTCAATGGTCACACCTTCGAATTGAAGCCTCATGTCATCCAGATGGTCAAACAATTATACCAATTTGATGGTTTCCAAGACGAGGACCCATACACACACTTGCAATGCTTCTTGGAAATAAGTAACACAATATCAGTAAATGGGGTATCAACAGACACCATCCATCTCAGATTGTTTCCCTTTTCAGTCAAAGGACAGGAAAAACAGTGGTTGAACTCCTTGCCTCATAGATTAATCACAACATGGGCCCAGTTGACAGAGAAATTTTTGATGAGGTATTTTCCACCGGTCAAGATAAAAAAGTTGCAGAGTGATCACATCTCTTCTTCAGACAGATGGAGGCAAAAAGATTGTACGACACATGGGAGAGATACAAAGAGATGCTCAGAAAGTGTCCTCAAAATGGTATAGAAGACTGGATGCAGGTTCAAACGTTCTACAATGGACTGAAAATAGCTACCAAACAAATGCTAGACGCAGCAGCGAATGGTTCACTATGTAGTAAAGATCCTAACACAGTGTAACGCCCCGACCCGATCCCGGGACCTCGGGCACGTGTGCAGACCGGCCGTAGCCGTGTAGAGTCGGGCCCCACACGGATACAAGGCCTAAGTGAGTAAAGCAGATAATACAAATAAAACAACTTAGTTTATTCAAAATAAACAGAGTTCAGCGGAAAATATAACAAGGGTTCAAATACCCTACAAATACCAGGCCCTATGGGGACCTACAAAACAAAATATCTCACTCAAAACAAGAAAGGTAAACAAGGTCCTCGGACCTCTGCAAATCTCCCGACCCACGATCGGCTCAGCTCCTGCGTGCTAGAATCCTACGCCTCAGGATCTGTAATTAGGAAGAAAACAAGTGCATGAGCTTTCAAATGGAAAGCTCAGTAAGTACCCCTGCGGGGTTCAAGAAAATAAGATATCAACAATTATGAATATCAAAAGCAAACTCGGGGCACCCCCCTCAAGACAATCCCTAGGAGTCTATCACAAAAACAATCAAGATACGACTCCTAGCTATGAGTTCCAATGGAAGCTCCTCAAATGTCTCCCCCGGTCAGTACCATCAGCGAACCTGCTGAGAAAACGACCATCCGGTCGCTACGGCCCTCGGGTCGTATGTCGGTAGCGCCACCTATCTACGTGTCGACACGGTCAGTGATCGACCCCACTGACTAGCAGGAACAACCAGAGTACTATCCCTCTGGCCAGGAGTGCCGGAACGTCAGGGTGTCCCGTCCCCAATGCTCTCGCAAAATCCGGAGCTCACCTGCTCCACTGAATCCGGGACGAAGAACAGAACAAGTAGGGATTCCAACATCCCGAAATAATCAAACATGCTAAATATAGATTTCAACAAATCATGGAAGCATGTATGAATAACAAAGCAATATGTCACAATAAAGACATGTCAATAAAATCTCCGAAGAGAGGAAGGCATGCTCAAACATGCAATCAAAAGTCAAGAAACCAATCATTAAATGACTGGGGGTACTAGGCAGAAGTACTTACCTAAATTCACAAAGTCTCGTGCTCCACGGGACTTCCCGACGCATCAACGACAAAATCTGATAAGAACATATCTCATCTCAATAGAGTACTTGTCTGTAAATATTAAATCTACTATGCATGCTCTAACGGGCCCAAGTCCGACCTGTGGGCCTTTCCTCGCATTTCTATGTCATTTTACCTTAAATGACTTTGCTTATTTATTCCCAATTCCTAAAATTGGTTTAGTCTATCTTATAATAATTTTTCCAGATCCCTCTTATCACTTTCTTTTTATTTGTTTATTTATTTATTTATTTATTTATTATTTCTTTGGATTAGCCATTTGACTAGTCCAAACCCATTCTTATGGCTCGTTTGCCCTTTTTATGTTGGTCCAATTTATTTATTTATTTATTTATTTTTTATATGAGCCCATTACCATTTGATTTTACTCAGCCAATAGTGATCAGGTCCATATCCAAGGCCCATTAACCAACTGGTTGGCCAAAAACCCCTTTTATTCAATTCCAATCCGACGATTAGTATTTATCATCTACTAATCCTAATCTCTTAATCCCTTAATTTATTTTTTAGTTTATTTGACTAATCCAACCCAAATTAATCTCTCATTCTGATTAGGCTTGGCCCAAGCCCACCCCTGGCTGGCCCAACATTTCCTCTTGATTTAACCTTACCAAACTTGACCCCCTCCTTAATTAGTTTAATCCATTAATTAAAAATTGGTTAATCAATTCAATTAGTTGACAACTAATTATCCATTTAGTTATTCAACTAATTAATTTATTAATTAACTATCCAAAGTAATTAATCTCAAATTACCTTATTGTCTACTTAGCTACTAATTAATCAATCCAATTGATTATCAATTAGTAAACGATTAATCAATCATTAATTAATTTAACTATCCCTATTTAATCATAGTTATCTCCTAATAATATTTCTCTTCATCCTCTCTCTCTCTTCTTCTCAGGCTGCGACCCCGCCGGGAGATGACCGCGTCCACCGTCTCCATGGAGCCCCAACACCAGTCCGGTGGTCGTTGGCGAGCTCCCCAGTGGTGCGAGCCCGGAGAAACACCTCCGAGGTCCTCCCTGGCCTGAACCACCTCCTCTCAGCCTTCTGTTTTCCAGGTCCGCATCGACGCTTCGGATCTCCCTCTCCCGGCGTACAGACCTCGACGGAGACCGGCGGAGTGTCCTGTGGTCCCTCCCAACGTTCGCCACCCTAAACTAAATGCATGCACGGCCGGAAAGCAAAGAACAGAGGATCAGAAAACTCACTGGATGGCCTTGGCCGTGGGACGTTGCAGTAGCGCGGAGAAGACACGACTCTGTCCGACGGTGATGGGGACCTTCTCAAAGCCTTCTCCCTTCACTGTCTGCTCGCAGCCCTCAGAGGTCACGGTGGTTCTCCCTTCCAGTCGCCGTGAGGTTCGATGGGAAGGGGGTGCTCTTATAAAGGCACGCGGGTCGCCTGTGGAGAGCTCCCCGATCTCGTTGATCGCGGGGAATAATTTCCATGTTAGGCCCCTTCCATTCTTGGCCGAGATTTGAAAAAAAAATCCCAGGGTTCACGGCGGTGGCGCGCACTCAAGCTGGAGAAGACGAGCTGGTCTGCCTCGAGATCGGCTTCCCTGCGCTTCGCGATCGTACTTCATCTCTTGATCCAGCGGCTGCGAATCGGACTCACGGTAGGAGCGCGCCTACAGTTTTGTCCCTGCCGTGATAATCCGTTGGATCCTTGCCTTGAGATCAACTCTATTAACGATCCTTTAATCCCATCCGTCTCTCTGATTCCTCAGAGTTAGCCCTGGCCCTTTTTCACAGAGACCCTCAAAGTTTTATAATTTCATTCGAGGCCCCTACCTTGTGAGAGGAAACACAATTTCCTTTTTAATCCCTCGATTTCCTATTGTTACTCTTTAGTCCTTCTCCAGAGACAAACAACCTTACTTTTCAGTCCCCAACTTTTATAAATTTTACTATTTGGTCCTCGGCAGACCAAAATAATTTAAATTATTCTCCCCCTTTCCTTTCTTTTATAATAATTTGAAATATTCTATCAATCTTGCCAACTTGGGGTATTCTCAATCTTTATTAAATCAACCCTGATTTAATTTATATTCTCCATTTCCCTTCTTTAATTAATCCCAATCAATTTATTAAATCATCAATTAGATCACTTACTTCCTTCTAAGTCTCAATCAATCATCATCAACTTGATTAAGTAAGAGAAGTGATTTGTCCCTTCCCTTTAAATATTTTCACTCTCCAAAATGCCCTTGGACTTTAATTAAAATCCCCGAAATACCCTTTTAGCAAAATTAATTAGAATTAATTTGAAGGAAAATTTTTAAATCCTTTATTTCACTAAGAAAAATCTTGGATTTTACACACAGCCAGAGATTTGATCGCTGAGATGTCCACAAATGGATATCAATAGAGTTATGATAGAACAAAACAGACCAAGGTGGCCGGGATACATGAGCTGGAAGCGTTGCACAACCTAGCGGCCAAAGTGGACGCAATAAACCACAAACTGGAGAACCTCGATTATCAGCAGCCCACACTAGTAATGATGTGCAATTCATGTAGGAGCAAGCCAGAGGAAGGGAGCCCTGAACAAGTGGAGGAAGTTGACCATGTAGGAAGGACCCAAGACAATCCATACAACTCCACATACAACCCCGGATGGAGGAATCACCCCAATTTCTCGTACAGTATACCGGTGCAGCATCCAGGGCAACCAAGAACAACCCCAACTCAAGGAAACGCAATGTCAAGAAACCAGGCAAGTCAACAAGAGAAGAGAATCCCAAGCTTGGACAACTTGCTCGCGCAAAACATTCAAGCAAATAAGACTCGACTTGCCAAACACGAGGAGATGATGAAAACAACAAGCATTACTCCAAAATCTCGAGCATCAAGTGGCCCAAATAGCAAAGTCACTAGCAGAACATCCAGCAAGAACCCTCCCGAATAACACAGAAGTCAACCCAAGGGAAGCTGCCAAGGCCATCACACTCAGAAGTGGAAGAGAAGTGACTCCATCACAAGACAAAGCTACAAGAGACACTCCTGTCTGACTCCATCACAAGACAAAGCAACAAGAGACACTCCTGTCTATCTACACGGTAAGGGGTCAAGGGGTCTCGTCATCTAAGACCACACCCTTAACACTCCCTAAGGGGAGGTCTTTATGGACTATGTCAAAAAAACAAAAAAAGAAAAAGAAAACACTACCAGAGATTATTGAAGAACTAGAATAGATAAACATATCAAAATCACACTGCAAGGATCCCAAAGCAACAGGAGATTATAAATCTCTAAAGTTAATTTATGATAAAGAGGCATGTCAAAAGATGAATAGCACCTTACAAGATACCAAAAGGGGTGTATATATATGTGTATCATGCAAAGGGAAAACCTAAGAGGAATGAGGATAGTGTGTCTGAGTGTGAGGAGCAGAATGTCCCCCATAGCCTTGTTTTAGTAAGGAGGATGTGCAAGCGGAAAAGACTTCACATGGACTTACTGACTCTGTTAACATCAAAGATTGTAATTCTTGGTGTAGCGAAGATAAGAAGATGCTAGAAATCAGGAGAAGGATGAAAGAGCATAAACTTGAATCAAGTGCTGAAACTATCAATTAGAAGGGAGATAGAAGTAGTGAAAAATGGCAATTCAAGAATAAGGGCTAGGTACAAGGAAAAAGACTACAATCAGGTTGTATATCATGCATTTGACAAAGATTAATCCGACAACTACCAAATAAGTGTTGGGTTTGAGTGTCCAAGACCAACCAGCTGCCGAGGAGATGAAGCAGCTGAAGAGTTGCAGTCCAAGCCCGAAGCGTCAGTTCGGGAAATGAGAGTTAGTTGCCGAGGTGCTAGTAGCTCGGCATTTAGCCTAGTGGACCAAAGCATTAGTTCGGAAAGCACTTATCAGATAGATGCTTTTCGGTCCGGTGTACAAGGAAAGGAGCTCGGCAAATCAAGTTGATGTTGCCGAAGAGCTAGGAGCTCGGAAAAGGGTTCGAGAGTGGACTCATGGCCTCTTCAGGAAGTACACGTGGCACCAATCCCAATGGTAAAACGGCGGTGTCAGACAAAAGGGGTGCATTGGAACTACAACAGGTATGGCAGACACAGTGATGTGACAGCAAGTGTGCTGCACAAGTCACAGGCAAAAAGGTGCTTTGGGACTCTCACCATGGAAGTATAAAAGAGCTGAATATTCCCTGGTGAAAGTAAGCAGAAAAACTAGAGAATATCCAAGAGAGAACAAAGTACACTGTGAGAGAGATCAAGCAAGAAGAAGAAGAAGGAAGAAGAAGGAGGAAGCATCTGCTGAGACTTCCACCTGTTTGGAGACAGAGAACAGTGATACTCAACTGCGGTTAGAGTATTTGTTTGCTTAAGTTTGTGGCTTAAGTTTGTTCATTTGTTGATCTAAGTTTCTACTTCCTGTCCTTAGTTGTAATCTTGAGTTTGGGCATCAACTCAAGAGAGTCATTGTTGTACCTTGCTTGATAGTTTTAGTGGATTATTTGTCTGCATGGTGCCTAGTGGTTTTCCCCTCGCTTGGTAGGGTTTCCACGTATATCGCTGTGTGTTTTACATTCTGTTTTTCAGCCAAGTTATTCTCCTCGGTCCTATCTGTCCGAGGAGCTCTTGATCACCCCCTCGGCAAGTGTGGCCGAGCTACTTGTTCAGCCCCTCGGTTTTTAGGCCACCTCGGAAATTGAAGCCGAACTCTTTTGTAAACTGAACTGTATCCTTTCCTCAAAGATCCGAACAACTGAAACTGTTCATTCCTCAGAACTAATGACTAACAAGTGGTATCAGAGCCAGGTTGAGGAAGATGGAAGGAAGTTCAAGCACTATGGTCAAGCTCAACAACTCTAATTGGACGTTGTGGAAAACCAAGATGGAGGACATCCTATATTACAAGGACATGGCTGATCCAATTGAGTTCAAAGGTTTGAAGCCCCAGGAAGTTTCAGATAGTGACTGGAAGAAGAAGAACAGAGTAACTATTGGTTGTATTAGACAATGGCTGGACGATTCAGTCTTTCATCATGTGAGTGGTGAAACTTGTGCCTACACTCTGTGGACCAAGTTGGAGACACTGTATGAGAGGAAGACGGCAGGAAACAAGGTGTTTCTGATCCAGAAGCTTGTGAACTTGAAGTTCCAAGAGGGAAGCTCTATAGCTGATCATCTGAATCAGTTCCAGAACATTGTCAACCAGTTGACTACAATGAAGATGATCTTGGATGACGAACTGCAAGCTCTTCTACTCTTGAGCTCAATGCCGAGCAGTTGGGAGACATTGAAGGTCTCGCTCAGTAACTCCACTCCAGATGGAGCATTGATGATGAGCCAAGTTACTTCAAGTCTGCTGAATGAAGAAACGAGGCGACAGGCGTCGGGTGCCGAGAGCTCCAATGCTTTTGTGACTGAAAAAAGGGGAAGGAACAAAAGCCGAGGTCCTCAAGGCCGAGGAAAGTCAAGAGGTAGATCCAAGTCACGGGGCAAGCAGCTAACATGTTTCTACTGCGGGAAGGTTGGGCATAAGAAGTACCAGTGCCAGAAGTTCATAGAGAAGAACAAGGATCAAGAGAAGGTGATAAGAACACCGCTGCTGCTGTCTCTAGTGATTTGGTGATCTTATCAGCCGAAGAGGAGGAGTGTCTCTATGTTGAGTCCTTGGATTCCGAGTGGGTGGTAGACACAGCTGCTTCCTATCACGCCACCCCGAATCGAGAGTTCTTCACATCCTACCGAACTGGTGACCTCGGGACGGTCAGAATGGGAAACCAAAGTCATGCAAAGATAGCTGGAATTGGTGACATACAGATAGTCACAGACATTGGTTGTTCCATTACTTTGAAGGATGTAAGACATGTACCTGAACTCATATTAAACTTGATTTCGGGAGTAGCCTTGGATCGACAAGGCTTTGAAAGCTACTTTGGAAGAGGATGCTGGAAGCTCACCAAGGGCTCACTTATAGTTGCTCGGGGAAGGGTCTGTAACACTCTGTACAAGACTTCGGTGAAGATGTGCAGAGATGGGTTGAATGCTGTGGAGAGCGAGTCCTCTCCAAGCCTATGGCACAGACGGCTAGCTCACATGAGTAAAAAAGGACTTCAAATCTTAATCAAGGAAGAGCTGATTCCCTGCAACAAGGATGCACCACTAGACCCGTGTGACCACTGCGTGTTAGCAAAGCATCACAGGGTGTCTTTCAACAAGACCTCGGTTCGGAAGGCCGAACTGTTGTCAGTAGTGTACTCGGATGTATGTGGCCCTCTTGAGGTGAAGACACTTGGTGGAAATGTGTATTTTGTCACATTCATCGATGATGCATCAAGGAAACTTTGGGTGTACCTGCTGAAGAGCAAAGATGAAGTGTTTCAGGTATTCCAACAGTTCAAGGCCAAAGTAGAAAGAGAAACCGAGAAGCTTCTGAAGTGCATACACACCGACAATGGAGGAGAGTATACTTCGAGAAATTTTGAAGGGTACTGTCGAGCTCATGGAATTCGGCATGTGAGAACAGTACCAGGAACTCCTCAGCATAACGGAGTAGCCGAAAGGATAAACCGCACCATTGTAGAGAGAGTGAGAAGCATGCTCAATATGGCGGGGCTACCGAAGACATTTTGGGGGGAGGCAACGTTGACAGCATGCTACCTGATCAACCGTTCGCCCTCAGTTTCTCTAGAGGGTGATATTCCGGAGAGAGTGTGGACCGGAAAGAACCCCTCATATTCTCATCTAAGGGTCTTCGGATGCAAGGCTTTTGTCCATGTCCCAAAGGAGCAGAGGTCAAAATTAGATGACAAGGCTGTTCGTTGTGTTTTCGGTTGTTATGGTGACGAGGAGCTCGGTTATAGATTCTGGAATCCGAAGAAGAGGAGTATAGTAAGAAGCAGAGATGTGGTCTTTCAGGAAGACCAGAATGGGCTCGAGAATGAGAAAACCCAGCAGAATGAAGTGAGGTCTTCTGCCGATCAGAACACACAATTTCCGAGGAGAGGTGTTCCGATCCGACCTCAACAAGTATGGCGACCAGTGATTGCCGAAGAACAAAGCCGACCAGCAGTGAATATTGATGAGCCGAGCAGGACTGCAGATGAAGAAGCTGATATCAGTCGACAGAGCAGAGTCGAAGAGGAGATTCCTGCAGAACGCAATTTCCAGCAAGGTGAAAGCTCGAGTGCTCAGACGAGGAGGTCGGTTAGAGAGTCAAGACCATCCAGAAGGTATCCATCCTCTGATTATCTTTTGCTCACCGATATGGGGGAGCCAGAGACACTCAAGGAAGTCAGTTGTCATGAGGACAAGGACAGATGGTTGGAGGCAATGGAAGAAGAGATGACCTCTCTATGGAAGAACAACACCTATACACTTGTTGAACTGCCTGAAGGGAAGAAAGCTTTAAGAAACAAGTGGGTGTTCATGCTGAAGACAGATTGTCAGAATCAGCTTAAGTACAAAGCCCGGCTAGTGGTGAAGGGTTTTGCTCAACAAAAGGGGATTGATTTTGATGAAGTATTCTCCCCAGTGGTGAAGATGTCATCCATCCGAGTGGTTCTTGGATTGGTTGCAGCCCTGGATCTGCAGATCGAACAGATAGATGTCAAAACGACATTTCTTCATGGCGACCTACAGGAGGAAGTATATATGTTACAACCTGAAGGTTTTGAGCAGAAGAAGAGTGAGAAGCTTGTCTGTAAGTTGAAGAAGAGCCTCTACGGACTGAAGCAAGCTCCTCGGCAATGGTACCTTAAGTTTGACTCTTTCATGAAGAAGAAGGAGTATGTCCGAACCACTGCCGATCACTGCGTGTACATGAAGAAAGATTCTGATGCCGACTTAATCATCCTACTGTTATATGTTGACGATATGCTGATTGTTGAGAAGAACAATAAACAGATTGAGAAGCTGAAGCAGGATTTGTCCGAGGAGTTCTAGATGAAGGACCCCGGCGAGGCAAAACAGATTTTAGGAATGAGAATTCTGAGAGAAAATCTGGTTGTCTCAGGAGAAGTATGTTGAACAAGTACTCGAGAGGTCCAACATGAAGGACTCCAAGGCAATGAGTACACCCCTTGGTAGTCACCTCAAGCTCAGCAAGGAGATGTGCCCAACAACAGAAGAGGAGAAGGAGAAGATGTGCTCTACTCCCTACTCGTCAGCAGTAGGAAGTCTTATGTATGCTATGGTGTGTACAAGACCAGATATAGCTCACGCAGTTGGCGTTGTGAGCAGATACCTCTCAAATCCAGGGAAGAACCATTGGGAAGCATTGAAATGGATCCTTCGATATCTGAGAGGGACATCAAAGTTGTGCCTTTGTTTTGGCAGCTCAGCGCCAACCTTGAAGGGATACACAGATGCAGATATGGCAGGTGATGTAGATGGCAGGAGATCCCTGACCGGCTATGTCTTTACATTCACAGGGGGAGCCGTCTCATGGTAGTCAAGGTTGCAGAAGTGTGTTGCTCTTTCCACCATCGAAGCTGAGTACATTGCAGCAGCAGAGACTGGAAAGGAAATGGTGTGGATGAAGAGTTTTCTTCAAGAGCTGGGAGTGAAGCAAGAAGACTATGTGGTATTCTGTGATAGTCAAAGTGCAATTGATCTTAGTAAGAATGCCACATATCACTCTCGGATGAAGCACATAGATGTTCGCTATCACTGGATCCGAGAAGCCCTCGAGGAGCGCACCTTCAAGATAGAGAAGATTCACACTGATGACAACCCTTCGGATATGTTGACGAAGGGACTTTCTAAAGAAAAGTTGGTGAAGTGCTCAAGAGGAGCTGGGATGGACTCACTGTGAGGAGTCCAGGCAGAACATCTCTTCCTATGGTCTTGGAGGGGGAGATTGTTGGGTTTGAGTGTCCAAGACCAACCAGCTGCCAAGGAGATGAAGCAGCTGAAGAGTTGCAGTCCAAGCCCGAAGCGTCAGTTCAGGAAATGAGAGTTAGTTGCCGAGGTGCTAGTAGCTCAGCATTTAGCCTAGTGGACCAAAGCATTAGTTCGGAAAGCACTTATCAGATGGATGCTTTTCGGTCCGGTGTACAAGGAGAGGAGCTCGGCAAATCAAGTTGATGTTGCCGAAGAGCTAGGAGCTCGGAAAAGGGTTCGAGAGTGGACTCATGGCCTCTTCAGGAAGTACACGTGGCACCAATCCCAATGGTGGAACGGCGGTGTCAGACAAAAGGTGCATTGGAACTGCAACAGGTATGGCAGACACAGTGATGTGACAGCAAGTGTGCTGCACAAGTCACAGGCAAAAAGGTGCTTTGGGACTCTCACCATGGAAGTATAAAAGAGCTGAATATTTCCTGGTGAAAGTAAGCAGAAAAACTAGAGAATATCCAAGAGAGAACAAAGCACACTGTGAGAGAGATCAAGCAAGAAGAAGAAGGAGGAAGCATCTGCTGAGACTTCCACCTGTTTGGAGACAGAGGACAGTGATACTCAACTGCGGTTAGAGTATTTGTTTGCTTAAGTTTGTGGCTTAAGTTTGTTCATTTGTTGATCTAAGTTTCTACTTCCTGTCCTTAGTTGTAATCTTGAGTTTGGACATCAACTCAAGAGAGTCATTGTTGTACCTTGCTTGATGGTTTTAGTGGATTATTTGTCTGCCTGGTGCCCCATGGTTTTCCCCTCGCTTGGTAGGGTTTCCACGTATATCGCTGTGTGTTTTACATTCTGTTTTTCAGCCAAGTTATTCTCCTTGGTCTATCTGTTCGAGGAGCTCTTGATCACCCCCTTGGCAAGTGTGGCCGAGCTACTTGTTCAGCCCCTCGGTTTTTAGGCCACCTCGGAAATTGAAGCCGAACTCTTTTGTAAACTGAATTGTATCCTTTCCTCAAAGATGCGAACAGCTGAAACTGTTCATTCCTCAGGACTAACGACTAACAATAAGGACCTATTACTGTGAACACGCCTGCAGATGGTCTTTCAAAAATAGGAGAGTGACCTCCAAGATTATAGCTAACATTCTCTTGTAAACAAGACAAAAGATTGCAACTATAATAAAGCACATAGATATCAAGCATGCAAAAAATTAAGGAGCTTAAAGTTGTTGTCACATTAAGCTAGTGTAGGAGAGCCAAGCTCAAAGTTATGTATGAGATTTCTAGAGATTTTAGAGAGGAGTATAGGAGGCTTCCAGGATATGCAGATGAACTTAGGATAAGCAACATGGGAGTTCTATTATCTTAGAAGTGGATAGATCCATACCTAATCAAAACCCAGTTTTTAAAAGTTTTTGTATGTGATTTTAAGCTTGCAAGCGAGTGGTTTGGAACTCCCAAGGACATGTATATGTTAGAAGAATAACTATTTACCCTTGTTTGGTTGGAGGTTTGTGGAGGTGTGAGGAGAGATGAGGAGGGGTAACAAATCCCTTCAAACTCCTCATTTTTCACTCCCCCAAATCGGGTTTTTTTTGGAGGGGTGGAAAAGTTTTTATTTTTTAAAATCAAAAAAATCATTTGAAAATACCATCTTGCTCTCCACTTATTTTCAAAATTCCATTTAAGTCCTAACTTTTATACTAGCTTTAATATAATTGATAATAATTAGTTTAATTTTAATTTTTATACTAATATAATTAATAATAATAAAATTTGTATTGTTTTAATAATTAATATTAATTATACTTAAATTAATATAATTAATATTAATTAGTTTAATACTAACTTTTATACTAATATAATTAATAGTAATAAAATTTGTATTGGTTTAATAATTAGTATTAATTATGCTTAAATTAATATAATTAATATGTTTTATATAATTGATATTAATTAGTTTCATACTAAAGGGCAAATTAGTTAAATGCACATTACACTCCTTCTCACTCTTACTCATAACCGAACAAAAAAATAGATTGCTCCTTCTCACTCCCCCATTGAACCAAACATAAAATTTTTCAAAACTCTGCAAATCCCTCCCCTCCAAACGCTTCCTCACCCCTTCTTTCCAAACTCCCCTTTTGAACCAAACAAGGGCTTAGGATTAAAAAAAAAAAAAATCCTCACTAATGTGATGGGTTTGCTAGTATATCAATAATGCCTCCATTTCAGCAAGGCTGAAATCAATCAATGTTAGCAAATCAAACATAAATAAATCTAAGCAAACCTTAAACCATAAATTTCAAAACAATAGAAAACTAAAAAATCCACCACTATGACATAATCCACCACTCTTCATCTATCAATGGAGGCCTTTCAGCGGTTCCCCAAACTTCTTTATTGACTCCTGCACTAACACACCCAGACCCTTTAGCATATGTGACAACACTCAAAAATCGTCAAGTATACACTTGACCCTATTGAATGATCCTACTCATCTAAGCTCATTGGTCAATGAGAATTCTTAAAGGATTAAGAATCGAGTAGTTAATTATATCAAAAACTAATTTATTTTCACGTGTGAAAGTGTTTGAGTAGTTGTGTTGGTAGTTTCATTATTTATATTATTTATGATTCAAAGAAATTTAAAAAAAATTAAGATCCCAATCTTTTTTTTTAAATTTTAAAAATTAAAATTATCTAATATTAAAAAAATAAAAAAATCCAAAATCATGAGAAAATTCTAAAATCTCAACCTAATTTATGATTTTCTGATTTATTTTTAAATTAAAATTATGACATTTTAGTAATATATAGATGTATAGACAGTTGAAATTATGGATATACATACATTAGTTTTATGAGAGTATATATATATATATTCTATGCAACCTAATTTAAAAATATAATAAATCATCTAATTTAAAGAAAACAATAAAATATTCTCTTGGGCTTGAAATGGTTGCTTTCTTAGAAGGTAATATAAAGATAAACTAATTACTACAATTGGGCAATGTAAAATAAATTTAATGACCATGGGAGGATGCCAACATCCCATTGATTGGGCAATGGTGGAGGTTGAGAATATGGAAGAAGATTGAGGATGGTATGCTTGGGCTTATCTCGAGTGGAATGAGGGTAGAGTCTATGAGGTGTACCACACATATAAGAGGTTTATTGTCAAAATTGATGACCAAACTGTTGTACTTTTAGTAGATGGGATTTAACAGGAATCCTCTAAACCCATCCAATGTTTGTCACATCATTTGGTAAAGAGTCAATTTGACTCCTATTATGTTTCACATTAGTACACTAGCCAGAGGTTTCAAAGGACATGATTGTTGATTGCAACAATATTATTTTTATTTATTTTTATTTATTTTTTTATTTTTTATAAAGGTGATAAGCACCTTTTAAAAGTTAGGGCGGATAACATGATATCCATGCATATGTGCCCACATTTTGTGATCGTACAGAGTTAAATCTATAATTATTCCAACTAACGAAATCTTATATAAAAGATTTGGTATTAATAGACTAAGAGGCTATTAGTATTGATTGTAACTTGTTAGTGGACCCCCGCCCCTCCCCGCCCCACCCCGCCCTGCCCCCAATAAAAAAAGGGTAGGTAGACTTATTGTAAAAATTGTTCCAAAAGTTGGCGCAAGTCCAAAAGTTGGAACTGTTCCAAAAGTTGGCGCAAGTCCGAAAGTTGCAGAAGGACAATAATGTAAATTAATTGTTTGTTTAAATTTTTCTTACATCAAATGATTACTTTATTGCACCGATATCATCTTAACTCTTTTGATACTCGTCTTTCATGTTTTTGTTGACTCAAGGAGAAAAGGGATTGAAAAAGCTTCATTATTAGTTGTTAACACTCCTGTAGAAAATCAACAGAACACACCCAAGGAACATCAACAAAAAAAGGCAGCCCACTGGCAATAGATCTAGTAAAGGGCCAAGCTAACAAGCTGTTGAAGCTCAAACAAGGAGAAAATATTGGAAGAGTGTGGGATGGATGCAAGTATATTTTAATTCTTCACAAGACTTGATAATTGGAGAAGGATCTCCATAAGTGCTGGAATCTGCTCGTGATGACTATGACCTGAAATCTATGGATAGAAAGAAATGCGAGATATTTCAATTATAAACATCGCGTTTATCAAAAATTGATTCGTCACTCAGACTTTCTCTTTATCTTTTGATTCGACAACGCATATGCCACCAGAAAAATACAGCTACAACCAATGCATAACCTCATCAGGCACAGCCTAACCCTCACAAGGGAGGACACGGCAACAAGACCCCTAAGAGCAGATTTCAAAAATGAGGAGGGTGGAGAGAGCCACACTCCCATTTTGTAGGGCCCCGACACAGTCGATGGCTTGATTGTAATCTCCTAATCCATCCAGGACAACCTAATATTAATTAATTAATAAATATGATTTATCTACTTATTATTAAATTAAAAAAAAAAAAGAAGAAGAAGAAGACTTGCCCTAACAAACACACCAAAACAAGGAAGAAAGACTGCCTTCTAGCTTTGGATGCAAGTTGCTAACATTAATTATTCATTTTTACATCCATTATTACAGCATCCAACTTGTATGTTGTTTGAGTCTTCTAACACAGAAGCTGCCCCATTAGAGATTCCAAAGAAAAATTCAAAGAGTGAACAGGTGTGTGTTTTAGTATACAAGTTAAAAAAAAGCCTACAATGTTCTAAATTTATGCATATACTCATCTGCTCTTAGAAATTGGGAAAATATGGTCCAAGGCTGGTAAAGATATAGAAATGCAGCTAGAGGAGTTATTATTAACACATTGGAAAACGGAATTGTTTGAAGGGTTATTTAGGGCGTCATGATGTTTGAGTGGTTTTTAGGACTTGATAGCTGTTGTTTGATTCTTGTTTGTTTGTACATTTCCGTCTTGAACACTTGCGCTTTTCTTTTGTTTGGTGAATTTTAATAAACTAGTGGAATTTTTAAGAGTGTTTTATGATTTACTTTAGGGTAATTTTAATTATAAATTGCAACTATTATGTAGCTAGTTGTTGTTCTATGTTAGGGTTGTAAACAAGCCCAGCTTGATCGGACTGGACCCAACTCGAGATCGATTGGGTTGGGCCCAGCATGAGCTCGGCTTGAAAAATTGTCTAGTTCGAATAAATTTGCTCAAACTTGGCTCGATTTTAATTTCAAACACTCAAGCTCGGCTTGATTTAGCTCAAAATTAAGAACTCGATTATGATTTTCAAAGCTTGAGCTTGGCAAGATTTAACTCTAAATTAAAAACTTATTTATAAATTAATATTTGTATTATATATCAATATATTAATATTAAATTTCAAGCATTCAAAGCGAGTTTGATCAAACTCGGCTCAGCTCAAGCTTAGTTTAGAAGTTTGAAATTTCGAATTGAACTCGAGCTTTCATCGAGCTAATCTTTAGCTATTCATGAACAACTTGATCATCTGACAACCATATTCTAGCATGGGCTCTATAAAGCAAGCGGACTCTGTGGTTGTTTTGTGGCCAAGGTGTGTTGATGTGGTAGCTTCCGCCATGTCAGCCCCTACTAGTCACTTGTGGGATTTAAAAGCTAGGGGAAATGGGGTTGCCTCCCTATAGCAATACAAACTACAAGTGCATAGTATCATGTTTTAATAGTAAAATAGTGAGTCAATATATTAATAAGCTCACCGAACACATCATGGGTAGGGAGGAGAACCGCAATGACACAAGACATTGGAAACTCACTGGAAATGGACAATTCACCGTCAAATCGCTATATAATTTTAAAGTGGATAGAGGTCTTAAATGCTTGCTAGGAGCAAGATTCTGGAAGACTCCATGTCCTCCAAAGATGAGATTCTTTGCTTGGTTAGCATAGGATGACAAGATCCTAATGCTACAAAACCTCGTAAAAAGAAACTGGCATGGGAAGAGAACCAAGTGTAACCTGTGTGACAAGGAAGAGGAAACCACAGTGCCTATACACAACTAAAATCTGCGAACATTTTTGTCAGCTATTTGGCAGACAAGAAACACCCAAGAGGATCTCTAGGGCACCAATTCTCTCTCTAAACAAATGGCAAAAGAGGACAAGCCGGGATGGAATTTGGTGGTGATGGCAACCACATGGAGTTTGTGGCTGGAAAAGAATAAGAGATGCTTCCAAGACAAACAAATTATTTATAATAAGCTTATCCTAGTTATCGACTTCCTCATACTCTTTTAGTATGATGCAGCACACAATTCCAAAATGCTAGAGCTAAGGTCGACGAAGCGAATTGCGAGGTGAAGTCTGGAGGCCACAAGGGAGACAGAGGAGGGGCAACAAAGCCCACTAGATGTCGATTCCGAAGATATGGAGTAAAACATTCCACCTACGTATAGGATGAGAGTGGGCGAGCCAACTAAGGCAATCCAGCAACACACTACACGGAACCCCTGGAAATGAGAAGGACATGCGAGACAAGCAAAATGTACGTATTCATAGTTTTAACAACTTCACCAATTGACTTGTAACCTGTATCTTGAATTGAATTTAATAGAAATGGTTTATCCACTAATTTAAAAAAAAAATGGTGAGTAGAGTATCATATTATAATCAAATTCTCACTAAATACTATAATTAAAATAACCTAATTTTATCTAAAAAGGCAAAGTAGTGTGGCAATTTCAACTAGTGTGCTGAATTTTCAATGGGGCCTTAAACGCTTCAAACACTTAACTCATGAAATAAAATTGCTAAATGATAACTAAATAACTTGTGTATTTAAATCTAAGTTTATATGAATCTTTACTGACATGACATGAGATGACATTCAAGGGTCTTATTCTAGTAAACAAAATTAGGCATGACAATCACATATACATGTATAAAATTCAAAACCATTGATTTTTTTTGTTGGAATTTTCCACCTACCGTTAGAATTTGCCCGCACCACCTACCTATCAAATAATACACAATTATTTCATATTTAGATTTATTATTATTATTATTTTCTGGTTTAGATCACATTTCCAATTTGTTGAATTAAGACAACCAAAGCCACCGATTTTTTCTTCTTTCAAGTACTAAAATCTTTGACATTGTTGAACAAATTGGGCAAGCGCATGCATCAGGAATTTTGTTTTCTTTGAATCTTTGATACCTCCTTGATTTGACTGGGGATAAGACCCCAAATGCAATGGTTCACAGGTGCTCAAGGAAAGAAAAAGGTCGCGCTAGGTCACTAGGTCTGCCAATGGGACCCTATTAGCCCAAGGTTTTGACTAAAATTCAACATCATCTTTGCATGTCTTTTTTATTTTTTTATTTTACAAAGACGACAAGCTCCCCTTGAGAGAATCCAAGATGGGGTCCAGATGCAGAATACGCTCGATTCGCTTGAGTTCGAGTAAATTTCTTGGATTGCTAGTGTAGTTTGCTCTTGTTTCAAATTGAGCATTAAATTTCAATTTATATCAAAACAGTTACTAAACTTCAATTTGATTGCACCGGTATAGTACATTGGAGATTCTAGTGAGAATCTGCTGATGTGGCCGTCGGAGGTCCATGTCATACAATGCCACGTCAGCAACTTACGCTATGTAAGCTTCCCTCTTTTCTTTCCCCCTCTCTCTATGATGAGTTGCTAGAAATTGTTGATAAGGGGGGCAAATAAAATTTTGTAAAACAAATTTCAAATATAATCAAAATTATATAATAACACAAGTTAAATATCATATCTAGTTTGTAAAAAAAGTTTTACATAACCAACTAGTATAAAACATTAACAAACACAAATTCATAATTGACATCTGCGAGTTTTCATATTTTCAAACATAACCCGTGGAATTTTTCATGCATAGCCCTACAAAAGTGAAGCATTATGCACATATCACATAAATGTCATATTTGCATGGCCAATTGTTAAGAGTAACTAATAATATATTTTTTAAGCAAATTCCATTTTATCTTTTTGATTAGTTTAGATCTAAGATTAGGGAAAATTTGTGAGGCCGAAACAACATGAATTTCAAAAAAATTTGGATCATAGACGTTTATACATAAATATTGATGTTTTGTGGGGGTGAACATGTAAATATAATTTTATAAGGGTGTATAAACAATTATATTTTTTGTAGGGGTGAATATACAAATGTCCCTATCATAACTCATAAACAATAGAATGAGAAAGGGGGGCAATTTAAATATTAAAATAATATTATATTATAGGATAAAAAATATTATATAATAAAATAATGGAATTTCAAATCCAAAGGGTGGCAATTACCCCCCTTCTTCTCCATGTAGCTCCGCCACTGGACGTGACACTGTATGACGTGGACCTCCAGAGGCCACGTCAGCAGATTCTCACTGGAATCCCCAATGTATGCCACGTAAGTTGCTGATGTGACACTATATGACGTGGACCTCTAGAGGCCACATTAGTAGATTCTCACCGGAATCTCCAATGTACCCTGCGGTGCAATCAAATTGAAGTTTAGTAACCGTTTTGATACAAATTGAAATTCAATGCTCAATTTGAAATAAGAGCAAACTACAGTACCCACCCAAAAAATTTACCCGCCTGAGTTCCAACTTTTGCAAGGCGGGCTTGATCCCAAGTTCTTATTGGGAGAGTGGAACCTCTTAGCAAAGTAACCCGGTACCAATAGGCCCCTTATGCCGTTGGTTCTTTACATGCACTTTTAGAACATGTTATATAGACACCGACTAAAATTTTCAAAATGGCATAATTGCATAATTTATAACTGTTTGTATACTCTTGGTTTTCAATGGATATTCATGGAATTACGAGGCTTTCAATGGGACCAAAAGAGCTCAATTGATTAATCTCTAAAATGGTTAACATGAGCAAGATAGCCAGTTGATATATATACATCTATATATACCAATGGCCTCTTGGTCTATTGGTATTGTATCTCTTGTGTAGGACGTAATCCAATGTCTTGTATCTTTCGTGTTGACTGTAATAATAATCACCGAGGAAACTAGCGATGGATTTAATTGTCATTTTATTTAGAACATAAAAAATCAATTGATTTGAGGAAAAAATATTAGCTTTTTTTAAACACATTTGTTGTTGATTCAATGATCCGCTCTTTCTGGGGACTAGAGCAGATCTTAATCAATGAGAAAGATTGATCAAGAAAGGTGGGAATTCATTAGGAGACTTCTGTAGAGAGGTCGGTCATGATCGATGATTCTTTTTTTTTCTTCTTTTGCTCTACAGGATCAATGCCTCCTCCAGAGATCGGCCTTCAGAGATCAAACCTCATAGAGGGAGAACTGTGGGAGAGAAGAGATCCGAGGGCTCATGCTCGAGGGAGAGCCTCGGACTCTCAAGTCAAAACTCAAAAAGGAGAGAGAGAGATACTACAATTCCAGAACTAGAATAGAATGTCTTCTTTGTAGGTGGACGACCTCCTTTTATACCCTCATGAACCTTATCTACCAACTTTCAGGGTGCTTAGGAATTCATTCTCCACCGTTGGATGACTAGGTTGTTGATTTAACAGTTGGGCTTTCATATCGATGCTCTTGATCATGTCACATGTTTACAATTATTTTACCAAATAACATTTGCCCCCTAACACTCTAGGCAACTAGTTTTTAGCTCGGTATGACCTGGAGAATTTGGTTGTCAGTTGGGGCATGATCCGATCTGAAGGGTGCCTTTGGCTACCTGACTAGCTACGAGCTACTTTTTCAGGTTTTACATAGCTGATAAAGTTGTCGCTTCGTATCGATATTGATTGATGGCTCATGGCTTTCAATGGACATGACACTTCCAACTTTCAAAACATTTTCAGTTGAAAAGTAATGTTGGAAGTCAGCGGAGGAGATCATGGGCACGACTCCCCATAGAATCTTCTTAAAGGGTGCAAGATATACTGGCCTACATGTCACTCATCCGGGGGTGCGTCCATTCAGCGAGTCTCTTGGGCCGCAAGATCCCAATTAATTACCCTCGAGGAAGCACGTCTGTGAGTACCATTTATAAATAGGTCTGCAGAGGGCTAGGGTTTTATTTATGTCATCTTTATTTTCTTCACTTACCGTTTGAGAGAACCCTTAACCCCTCGCCAATCGATTCTCCTTCGTAATAGAACTTCTCCCCTTAGCCTCTAGGGAGCAGGTTATCGGCGTTGAGTTAGTAGCCTGTACTCTGAATTTCCCTAAGCTTATCCAAGTAGGTAATTGCTTCGCTATTCTATCTCCTTTAGGGGTAGGATTTCGAACTCTAGGGAACGAGCCAATGTTCCTCAATCCGGGGAATTGGCTTTGTATGTAGAATTCTTTTGAGCTGGCCTTCGACTTTCTCTTCCACCCTTGTTTTGTGATATCCTATCTTTTTACAACTTACTTATTCCCAAATCATGGAAAATCCTCTACGGGTTCGCCATTCAATTTCTTCAACTTGGTCTTGAGCCTTCCTTCCACTAGTTTCACCTCCTTTTCTCTTTGAAAAAACATTCACACTTCGGGAACTAGTAATATTTTGTCGCTAGACTTTGTAGATCCTTCCTAGGGAAACCACCTTCTTCCATCCACAATTGGAAGTTAGGATCCTTCTTTATTTCTTGTGAACTGGATAGACGATCTTGACCTCTTAGAATCCCCCAAACACCAATCTAGCTTTCAAGGCTAAGATGTCGTCTTTGGAGGAGGAACAACTGGCCTTTCTTCAAAGCAACGAATCTTTTTTCCTTAGCCAGTTTAGTAATTGTAGATAACCTCTGTAAACCCGCACTCTTCTCTTTGGCTGGTAGGATGCCCTCCTTTTTATATAATTCATCAAGTTCTTTAATTTAGACATAACTAATTGGTTGACCTCATGTTTGTAAAGGATCCGATAGATTGGTGGTTACTCCTGTAAGAATTTAAGAAGAAGTCGGGGAGCTTGTCCAACTCTCTTGCTACCCGCTAGGCCAAGCGCCCTTTGGAGGAGCAGCCGTATCCATCGAAGAAGCCACGGGCTCAACCAGAGGCATTGGTGGCTCCAGAGGCCGAGGAGGTGGACGCCTCGGTGAATTTGGCTCCTATAGCGCAGCGTCGTCAAGTGGTTTTGTTGGTAGAGTTAGACACTGAGGTTGACACGTCCTCTATTGCGCCATCTTTGACCTCTATATATTCGAGAGGTCCCTCTTCCTCTAAGGGTGATCTTCCGACGTCAAGCGCTACTAAGGTGAAATCATTCGTCACCAATGAAATAGCCAACTAGAGGCCTTTCAAGCAATTTCATTAGACTCAGACCTCGCAAGTTTGTGAGGACTCATCAAAGAGGAAATAACCTTATGGCTGAGCAAACAACGATAAAGGTATGCCAACTTCCTTGTCTTTTCTCTAATTTTTTATATCTTCTGCTCGGTCAATAACATTAAGTTTTCTAATTATGTAGTTTGGTCTTCTGATGGCCAACATGACCAAACGGCTAAGAGAGGTGGACTTGCTCAGGGACCTCTCAAAAGAACTATTGAAGAAGATTGAAGCCAACTAGCTGCAGAGAACTTTGAGCTTTAGCTTCAGAAGGTTAATTTTCATATGGAGGTTGAGGCCGAGAAGAGGGAGAAGCTCCAAGCTCTCATGGAAATAAAGAATGACTGCGACCTCTTAAGAGCATCAAAGGCGTATACCTATCACTTGGAGAGGGAGCTGGAGATTGCAACTCTTCGGGACACCGAGGAGGCTGCGGAGAAGGTCGTGGCCGAATTGAAGGAGACGAGGGAGTACTATGAAGAGCTTCACGCGTTCATTAAGGAAGTCGTTGAGCAATTCAAGGACTCACAGGAATTCTTGGAGGAACTCAAGGTTTTTGCTGCGCATAAGATTTCGAAGTTTAAGAACCCAAAGACTTCGAAGATGAAGTTGACGACCGTGTCACCAAAGGAGCTGAGGAGGGTTTCAAATTTTCAAGGAAATTATCCTCGAACATCCAGAGTTGAACTTCACCTCTCTAGATTTCAAGGGTTCTCTCAAATATCTCCTTCCGACTCCTGAGGGTGATGTCGTTCAAGCCGAAGTCAAAGTTGTAGCTAAACCCGAGGTGTCAGCTTCATTCGAGGCCAGTGCATTAGATTCATCCTCAGTCAAGGCCGAGGTGCCTCCAGCAGCTCCTCAATAATATACTTCATATACATTTCTTTTTGTACCTGTATTCTTTTAACACATCTATTAATAAAAAAATGACCTTTTTTATTTACTTGTGTCATTCTCTCTTGTTTATATGGATGAATGAATATTTTTGGTTTTATTCTCCAAGCTGATTTTTGTTGTATTCAGGAATGACTAAGTATTGATCTTTTTGGTCATAGGTCTTAGACTTGATCCCTCTAATGCGACTGACTCTAAAGCGTGGTAATCTTCCAAGCTTTGATGATTCATATCTGCGAATCTGACCAAGACTAATATAAACAAGGAGAATATTTTTCAAAGCTCAGATAAGATGGTTTGCATCATGTAATGGAGAGGGGCGATAAGCTCCTTTTGGCCTTTTCTTCAAATTCTGAAAAAGACCAAAAACAAACAAATCCAATGGGCTTTATTGATCATCTGGTCTAACCCTTGAAAGGGTGAAGATGATTCATCCATAGAGGATTAGTGTTGTGCCTTGTAAAGGTTTGTATGGTCCAAGGGCGTCTGAGCTGAGGTTGGTTGGATTTTAGCAGTCAACCTCTGCATGCTCCAAAAGGGGACAATAGTGACCTGATCCTTAGTGGCCTAATCCGTGTCGAAGTCTTGAGTATTTTAGCAATCAATCTCTACATGCCCTAAATGGGACGGGGACGATTTGATACGTCAACTAAATCCGAGCCCTCAAAGGGGCATCCTAAAAAATGTTGTTTGAGTAAAAGTCTTAGGGGTTTTAGTAATCAATCTCTGAGTACTCTAAAAATGGAAAAGGGAGATATGATCCCAGAAGACTCAATCTGTGTCAAGGATTTGAGGGTTTTACCAATTAACCTTTGCATGCCATGAAAGGGGATGGGAGCGATATGAATTCATGCCCTGAAAGCGGTGAAGGGCTTATACGAGCACTAAAGACTAGTTTTCCCGGCTCTGAATTGAGTGGAGACTCTCAATCTTGGGCTCAAATCAATGATTGACTACCCACATGCAAAAAAATGTAGTCGATTGTTATGAAAATCATTGATAATATCTTCTCAAGTGCTGAGCGAGAAATGACATTTTAAGCAATTTGTCGCCTAAATCTATCAGCCTATATGTGCCAAGGCGGACAATTCCTGTGATTGCATAAGGTCTTCCCCAAAATACGGCACGGTCGAGCTTCCTCTATTAATGAGAACACATCTGACATCGGGATTAACAACAGTGACCATCAGAGCATCATCATGAGGGTGATGGATGCCCCTCGAGGATGTCATTAGAGAAAGTAATAAGTTGTGTGGCTCAAGATTTCTTCCTTGGTTGATATGCTCGAGTAGATATCATAGCATAATTTTTCTGTATCGAGCTATTTTTTGCTCTACTGACCTAACCTCCAATATTTTAATATATGACCCCTGTAGGAGGTCGCCCTCTTTCAGGGGAAGATGGACCTTCTTTCGACAGGTCTCTCTAAAGATACTGATAGACGTATCATCGTTGGATCATATCCTCAATTTCGTCCTTTAGCTGTATGTTGTCCTCGATATCGTGCCCCTAATCTTAGTGGAACCTGCAGTCCTTCTCGATATCCTTTCTCTGTCAATAAACATCATCTTGATCGGCCTATCAACGAAACTGGCATTTTGGATCTGCATGTAGATATCTCCCTGGTTGGCATTCAGTGGGGCATAGTTACAAAATCGAGCAACTTCTCTCTTCTAATCCTTTTCTTGCGGTCGGAACCTCGGTTTCTTGGAACGTTCTCCAAGTTTTTGGCTTTGATTCCGCTCCCTCTTGGGCTTCTCTTACTTGACCTCTTCTTGCTTAGTCGCATGGACCTTCTGAGCATTTATTTATTCCTTTGCTCTGGTTAGGAGCTCAATCAAGTCTTTTAGTTATTTCTTGAAGAGAGAAAAATGAAAAGGAGATCGAGGCAACCCTTCCATTAGTGTCGCTACAGAGAAGGTCCGGTTGAGGTCAGGGATTTCAAGTGTTTCTATATTGAAATGGTGTATGTAACTACGAAGGCTCTTTCCTTTGTGTTTCTTTATCCTCATCAATATCACTAAAGTTTTTCTTTGTTTCTGGTTGCTGATAAAGTAGTTAATGAAGAGCTCGCTCAGCTCTTCAAAGGAGGAGATGGACTCTAGGGAGAGTGTGGTGAACCATATCTCGGTTGCGCTTTGCCCTGCACATAATGTCGTTCGAATTTCGACAAAGCAACATCATGGCCTTAAAAGACTCCAAGTGGTCGACTTGATCTGAGGTGTCGTTGTATGTCTCAATAGAGGGCATCCGAAATCCATATGGAAGCAGGACATACCTCAAACGTTACCTGGTTTCTTGGTATGCGACCTTAAACCCGGTGCTGCTCGATGACAAAGTAACCTCCTTGTCTCTTCTTGCTTGGCCCTTGCCTTTGGGCTTCTAGGTGCGTGTAGCCAATCGTCTCCCCACCTCAGATGAGTCAACCAAGGTGTTTCTTTGTAGTTGTGGGAGTTGAGATGTCTGTTTCTCCATGATTTGAATGGCTCGCGTGACCACCTCGATCATTTCCTCTAGAACTCAATATCTCGAGTCTTGAACCTATCCTCCTAGGAACGTTGGATGATCCTTATGAGTGCCTTCAACTTCTTGAACGTTGTTGCTTCCAGTGGTTTTGTTGTCGATCAAATTAGGAAACTGACTCCACTTGCCTCTAGTCATTGTCAAGATCTATACAGCTTCTTGATCAAGAAGATGAAGAAATATCCCACAGACGGCGCCAAATTGTTGATGCAATGATCTGCTCTTCCTAGGGATCAGAGCAAATCTTGATCAATGAGAGAGATTAATCATGGAATGTGGGAATTCTTTATGTGATTTCGGTGGAGAGGTTGGTCACGATAGATGATTCTTCTTCTTCGTCTTCTTCTTTCGCTTCATAGGATCAAAGCCTCCTCTAGAGATTGGCCTTTGGGGATCGAACTTTGCGAAGGGAGAACTATGGGAGAGAAGAGATCCAAGCGCTCGTGCTCGGGAGGAGCCCCCGGCGCTCAAATCAGAACTCAAACAGGTAAGGAGAGAGATGAGAGAGAGAGAGACTAGAATTCCATAACTAGAATATAATGTCTTCTTCGTGGGCAGACGACCTCCTTTCATACCCTCTCGCAAACCTTATCTACCAACTTTTAGGGTGCTTAGGAATTCAACCTTCAGTGTTGAATGACCAGACAATTAATTTGGCAATTGGGCTTTCATCTTGGCGCTCTTGATCATGCCATATGTCTACAATTATTTTATCCCATAACATATGCAAATATGGATTTTATAAGATAAATATGAAATTAAGCATTTTGTAGAAATATATATATATTTTGGTATAATCCTCAAAATAGTCCCTCTATTTTAATCAGGTGGCCCTTTTAGTCCCTCTAATATAATTTGAGCCTTTTATCTTCCTTTATTTTTCGAGTTTGATCAATTTAGTCCCTCTGTCAAATGGAAGTTAAATTTTCTGTTAACTTATACTGATGTGGCTTTTTATAATATTAAAATATTATTTTTAAAAAATAAAAATAATAATAAAATGAGTACAAGGTTCAGATCCGGTTGATGATAACGGATCCAAACCCTCATTTTATTACCACGCAAAGTGTTTTGGATCCATTATCATCATCCGGATCCGAACCTGGTACTCATTTTATTATTATTATTATTTTATAAATAATTTTTTAATATTATAAAAAGTCATGTCAACATAAGTTAACAGGAAATTTAACTCATGTTTGACAGAAGGACTAAATAGACCGAAATCAAAAAATAGAGAGAGATAAAAGGCTCAAATTATATTAGAGAGACTAAAAGGGCCACCTGGTTAAAATAGAGGGACTATTTTGAGGATTATACCATTCAGATTCACTAAAATTTATATTTATCAGAATTTTATGTTTTTTACATAAAAGAGGTGAGGAGATAACTCACACAAAAATAAGTTGTTATAAGTAAAAACTTTCTACATTGCAACAAAACAATTCTCGGTCATCGGCCACAATTTATATTTCTACTTTAGGATAGGACGTCTAAATGTAAGTTAACTTGAATGCAAATGGATGACTTGCACCTTACCAAATGTTGAGAAAAAGACACTTACATGTAAGTGGATTTACAATACATCTACTTGCACTATACCAAACAGACCCTTGGTCACAAAATATCACTAATATTAGTACTTCAAGCATATGTAGTCTATTAATTCAAACTATATCTCTTATATAGTATGTTTAGGGAAGGCAATGTCTCCAATTGATTATCTATTTTCTACAAAATTTTATCTTTTAACTTACATTTAAAATTACATTATGAATGATTAATATCAATTAGTATATAGTATATGTCATAATAATAACAATATAATTGAAAGTGAATTCAAATTAGTAACAAGATTACCTTATGCTACATATCAATATCCTACTGTAGATAGAAAATTTTGTCATCTCTCTAAACGACTTTCTAATAATTTCTCCTAAGAATATAAATTCAAATATGGAGATGATTATTATCCTAAAATTTTTGTTATAAATGTCAAATCTAGATAAAGAAAATTATTGAGAAAAATAAAATAAGGAATTAATAATTTTTTAAAAAAATTTAGAATAATAATTTTTCTATTAGTTGTAGATGGCTATATGAGAAGTTTATCCCTAAATACAATGTCTAACTTCAAACAATGATTGGTTGCAATTCAATTTACTTTCTCAATCAGGACCATCTCAGAAGAAAACTTCTTTTTAACCTCAAGTTCTATATATAAATTATAAATAGGCATTTGTCAAAGTGTATAAACAAATATAAATAGGGGTGTGTCAAAAGTTGTGTAAAACCAAAACGTGTTTGATTAAAACATGCATTTTTTCAATGAAAACACCAATTCATATAAAACTAATATATTATTATTCAGAGAATACTATTTTTATTATATAGCATACCCCTACCTTGTATTTAGCGGTTGACTCCATAAGGTCAGTTAGGTGACCTAACTGCAACTTTAACTACTTGCACATCTTTGCCATGTTTTCAACTATAATCTTAGATCCAATGGATTTAGGCAATTGTGCCACGAGGAAGTTCATATATAGCACTGAAAATGGTGATAGCCTGTAACACACAACAGTATGGATTATAATATGGGGTAAAATCTCCGATCATCACGTGGCATAATCTCGAATGCCCGAATAGATCATGGGCGATCATGAGAACATGAATTCCAAGCATATCGTGGTGACTGCCGAAGTTACGGCCTAACATCAATAGAGAGCATCGTGATAACGGCCTGGGTCACCGCCCACTATCTCACGTTGATAACCGCAATCAACATCAACGCTCCCCCGGGGATATAGAAGGAATGAAAAGCTACTACACCACACAACCTAATTCTAGAAGTAGACCGTCACCTGAGAAGAAGAAGACATTCACTATCATTGGATCTTTTCTCAATCACCAATTCAACCAAAAGCTCATCCCACCCATTGATCATGGTCAATTCCGATCTCTAGGAGGGACAGATCTCAGCATCAAAAGTTTGGCGCCGTCTGTGAGAAAAGATCGAGAACATGTGTTAATAATGGCTAGAGCGAAGCGAAGTCTGGCTCAAGATTAGGTGGATGACACCACCACTGGGCACAATGGCTCTAGGAGGTTGAAGTGGTCCATTATGACTAGCCCGCGATTGCTAACGGAGATGCCCAAGGCTCATGTTACTAAGCCCAAAAGAAGATTGAAGCTCTCACCCGAGCTTTCCAAAGGATGGAGCAGCAGACCTCTCAGGCCACACTATCACAAAATGCCTTAGCGAACGCCTTAGACGAGAAGCAGATATCGGGCACACAAGCCCAAGAGCTTGAAGGAAAGGTGCAAGTAGAGGAGAGATAGACAGCCAGTCTGTCCCTGAGTAGTTTAGGATCACCTCAACCACACCCGCAGTCCAAGATTTCTCTGCAACCTCAGTGTGGGGCCACCTCCTGGGTACAAGGAAGCGGTCAAGATTTACTCCTTAAGCAATATCTCCTTTTATCCTCGAGATCCTGGAAGCACCTCTCCAAGCCGGGTTCCAAATGCCCTCCATGGAGGCTTATAACGGCACTTCAAACTTGATCGACCACTTGGAATCGTTCAAGGCATTGATGCTGCTCCACGGGACATCAAACGTGATCATGTGTCAAGCCTTCCCAGCCACTCTACGAGGCATGGCCACCTGGTTCCCCAACCTCCCCTCGGAGTCAGCTGCGACCTTTGAAGAACTATCTGACCTCTTCGTCAACCACATTGGAAGTAATAAGAAGCAAAGAAAGACCGCGGCTATGTTGATGAGGATAAAGCAAACGATGGAGAGAGCTTGCATAGCTACATCCATCGCTTCAACATGGAGATGCTGGAGATTCCCTATCTCAACTAGTCCTTTGCTGTAGCCGTATTATGGAAGGGCTACGCATGTCAGCTTTTCAATTTTCTTTGTGTAAGAAGCAACCAAAAAATATGGCCTACCTCTTAGCTCAGGTTGAGAAGTATATCAATGCCAAGGAAATCCAGGCTGCTCAGAAGGAGGAGGTTAGATGGGAAAACCCCAAAAGGAAAACCAGAGCGGAGGGCCTCCGAAGCAGCAGAAGAAGTTGAGGTTCCAATCCCCAAGAGGTCCGCAGAATAGGGGAGACGATGAGATCCTAAGGAAAATTCAGGATCAGAGGATTGTGAAGTGGCCGACCAAGTTAGAGAAAAAAGACAGCAAGAAGTACTGCAGATTCCACCAGGATCGAGGACACAACACTGAGGAATACATCCAACTGAAGGATTAGATTGAAGACTTGATCCAACAAGGTTATCTCTCGCAGTACTCTAGACAAGACCTGTAGAAAAAGGTACATCCTCGCCGAAAAAGAACCGACCCCTTGCAGCCACTACATCACCGCAGGTTTGACATATGGAGATAAAAACACATTATCCAGCAAGAGTTACGCTCGTATCTCTACCTGAGCTGACTAGTTGAAGAAGCAGCCTCGGGTTGAGCGACTGATCACGTTCTCGGACTACGACCTAGAAGGATTCCACTACCCACATGATGATGCCCTAGTGGTTACAATAACAGTCGCCAACTACAAGGTTAGGCGAGTCCTCGTCATTTACGTAAGCTTGGCGACATTATTTTCCTGGATGCTTACGAGAAGATGGGCTTCAAACTAGATTAACTACAGCTAGTGAGGTCGCCACTGGTGAGTTTTATCGAAGGAGCAGTGCAGCCTGAGGCATAGTCACTCTCCCTCTCACAGCAGGGAGCTACCCCCGATAATTGATGGTAATGACGAGTTTTCAATTAGGATGATGCCCTTCCAACTACAACATCATCCTCGGAAGACCGACATTGAATACACTGAGAGTAACCGTTTTCAAATACTACTTGCTGATGAAGTTTCCAACCTAGCATAGATGTGAAGAGCTCAAAGGAGATCAACCAACTACTCAGCAATGCCACTTCGCCCTCCTCAAAGGTAAGGCGTAGGAGTTCTTGCCAATTGACACACAAGGAAACTCCGAGGATAGGATGTCTCAGAGAGCGACATCAGTCTAAGAGCTGAACATGGTGCCTCTGGCTGAGTACATACCTAACAACACTATCCAGATTAGTATCAAGCTGTGGGGAGATCAAAGGGAAGAGATGCTAAGCTTCCTACGGAACAATGCCAACATCTTTGTATGGATATCTAAGGACATGCCGGGTGTAGATAGAAGGGTCATCGAGCACCACTTGTACGTGGATCCTACTCATAAGCTAGTGATTCATAAGCGGCGACATTTCCTTAGTAGGAGATTGGATAACTTCTCAAGGAAAGGTTCATCAGAGAAGTTTATTACCTAGTGTGGCTAGCTAACATACTATTGGTGAAGGTCTCGGGCAAGTAGAGAATGTGATAAACAGCACAGACCTCAATAAGACCTGCCCGAAGGATAGTTTCCCTCTCCTGATAATCGACAACCTGGTCGACTCCATAGCAGGGCATGGGATGCTGAGATTCCTGCATACTTTCTAGGGGTAAAATCGGATCAAGATGGCAAAATCTGGCTAAGAGGATACCTCCTTCATCACTAACAAGGGTTTTTATTGCTACAGGGTTATGCCCTTCGGTTTAAAGAATGCAGGAGCAACCTTCCAGAAACTGATATACTGGTGAAGAGTGAAAAAGTTAGTCAACATATTGCTAACCTGGAGGAGAGCTTCCAAGCACTCCAAGGATATGGGATACACCTCACCCCAAGCAAGTGTGTGTTTGGAGTCTGGTCTAAGAAGCTCCCCGGGTTTATGGTCACAAAGAGAGGAATAGAAGCCAACCTCGAGAAGATCAGGTCTATCTTAGAGATAAATTCCCATTTTATCATGCCATGGCAGCATGCCATGTCATCCTACCCTTGCCACATAAGTCGCCATATTAGTAATACTAGCCACATGTGCTGCCACATCAGTTTTAGGGACGTATTCGAACAAAAACCCCAAAGTACAGGGACCTTATCGATTAATTTAAAGTACAGAGACAGAAATGAATATTAGATCAAGTGCAGGGACCAAAATTGGGGTTTATCCATAAAGAAATGATTTATTTGCTTGTGTTATTTGCTTCATGAATAAATTAATGTTGTATGATTCCTTTCTCCAAGTTGTTTTGATTTGTCTCCTTGAATAACTAAGTGTCACTCTTTTTTGTTGTCGGGTTTAAGAGTTTGTTCCTCTAAAGCAACTGACTATAAGCTTGGTAGTCTTCCAGGCCTTCATGGTTCACATTAGCGAGTCTAACCAGGACTATCGTGAACTGAGAACATAGTCCTTAAAGTTAGAACATGATGACTTGCGTCATGTAAAGGAGAAGGTCGATCAGTTTCTTCCAGAATTTTCCTCGGGTCCTGAAAAATACCAAAAACAAATAGATTCAATAGGCTTTACTTATCATTAGTTCTAACCCTTAAAAAGGTGGAGACGATCCGAGCACAAAGGATTAGTATCATGCTCTGAAAAGGGTGCTCTGAAAAAGAGTCGTATGGTCAAGCTCTGAAAAGGGCGCCTTGAAGAAAGACACCCGAGTTGAGGTCGGCAAGGTTTTAACAGTCAGCCTTTGTTTTCCTTGAAAGGGGACGGAAGCGACCTAATCCATAACGAACGAATTCGAGTCAAACTTTTGAAAGTTTTAGTAATCAATCTCAGCTGAAAGGGAATAGGGATGTTCTAATCCCTTATAACAAAATCCTTGCCCTCAAAAGTGATCTCTGAAATGAGCTGAATGGTCTTGCCCTAAAATGGCACCTTGAAAATGGGTGTCTAAGTTGAGGTTGGCAAGGTTTTAAGAGTCAGCCTCTACGCCCTCTAAAAGGGGATGTGGTGACCTAATCCCTATCGATCGAATCCAAGTCGAAGTACTAAGGGTTTTAGGAATCAATTTCTGCGTACCTTGAAATGGGGAAGGGGTGATCTGATCTCTTAGACTACATTCGTCTGAATAGTTGAGCCTTGCATAAGGGCTCCCTTAAAAGGTTTGTTTGAATCGAAGTCTTTGGGTTTTTGACAATTCACCTATTTATGCTCAAAAAGGGGATCGGGGTGATCTGATTATGAAAGATTAAATAAGTTTTGAGGTTCTGTAGGCTTTAGAAATCAACCTCTATGCGTCATGGAAGGGGATGGGGGTAATCTAATCCCTGAGAACCGAATTCCTACCCTAAAAGGGGTGACAGGCTCATGCAAGCATCGATGACCAGTCTATTCGACTCTAGATTGGGTGGAGGCTCTTCATTTGGGACTCCAATGATGCACAATCATAATAGATTATTTTGGGGAAAAACTCCATGGCAATCATTGATAAAATTGTTTCAAGTTCTTTGCACGAAATGACCTTTTCATTATTTTCCCCCCAAGACTGGTAGCTATTATCTCTCCGAAGAGGGCTAATTTATAGGACTTATTCTTAAAGATTAGAGCAAGATTTTATTTAATTAAGAGATCTTTGTATTTTAGCACTAAATTCATATGAATGTCCAAGACTTGGTTGCTCTACCTGATTAGTCTATTTTATTGGGATTCATGTATTTTCAGGCACTAACTCCCATGAAAAGTCGATTTCGGCAATATTAAAAAAAGCTACCCACAAGTTGGCGTTGTGGTGCCAAATTTGATCAGCGGCGCCAAAGTTGAGAAGACCCAGAAATCAGGCAGTCGCGTAGTGATTTGACTCCGAGCTTCAAAGTGAAGAGCTTGGAGTTGGCGTTGCGGTGCCAAACCCTACAGTGCATCCAGTCTCAAGGCAGGGAGCGCATCCCTAGCTGCTGAGTCGCAGTCTGTAAAAAGATGGCGATTTCTAGGGTTGTCATCCTTTCTTGGAGGTGAAGTCCAGCTTTTTTTGCAGCGATCTGGAGAGTCTTACTGCCATCCAAAGGAGGGGAAAGGTCACCAAGGGGATAAAATCCACCTCTAATTGTTTATTCTTGAATTTTATCCCTTTTGTATTGAGATTCATGGATGATACGATTGAATACTTTGATTCTATATTGATGGACACCATAATGTGTAGCTAGACTTTGATTCTAGGGTTGTATGACCCCTTGGACATGAATATCAATATTAACTTTGCGTTTGGTTGTGTTGTCATCGACCTAGTCAAGAATCTGACTCTGCTTGCCTCTGGCCATCTTTGAGAGTTGCACAACTTCTTAATAAAAAATGTTCAAGATCGATCTTCCCACAGATAATGCTAATTGTTGATGCAACAATCCACTCCTCCTAGGGTTTAGAGCAGATCTTGATAACGGGAGAAAGTGGTTGGTGAAGGTTGGAGTGCTTCAGGTGATTTTGAGGGAGAGATCTGTTGCGATCAAACACTATTCAGCTTCGTTCCTTCAACTCCACAAGATCAATGCCTTCTTCCGAGATCGACAAGGATCTAACTTTATAAAGATAAGGAATTGTGGGGAAAGAAAATCCGGGTGGGTGGGACTCAAAGTAGAACAAAGGAGAGAGAGAGAGAGAGAGAGAGAGAGAAAGAGAGAGATGCTAAGACTAGTGCTCAATCTTAATGGAATTCATATTACATTTTTGGTGAGCTGATGACCTCTTTTTATAACTTAGAGACCCTTAACTGCAAGCTTGTAGCGCCTTTTGGAATTCATCTTCCATCGTTGAATGATCATATAGTTATTTTGACAGTTGGGTTCTCATCTCAGCGCTATGATCATGCCACGTGTCTTCAGTTACTTTCCCCCGAAACAATATATATATACTAATTAACCAATTATTTGTAGATAATAATAATAATAATAATAATAATAATAATAATAATAATAATAATAATAATAATAATTTTGATTCCGGTATTGGTAATTAAAGTTATATTCATTTAAGATGTTCTTTTTTCTTTTCTTTCTTTCTTTCTTTCTTCTTTTTTTTGACATGGGCAACAAGCACAATAGAGCGTGTACAGGGGCTCGATTCACCCCGGGGTTCATGTTAAATCTTTTTGGGCTGGACCCTACTGGTCCAGTCATAACCACTATCGGGCTAGTTCACATCTCCACACTAGTAGTGATATTGTCCGCTTTGGGCCTGAGCCCGCACGATTTTTGTTCTTGGGCTTAACCCAAAAGGCCTCGCTACTAATGGAGATATGCTTTATTACTTAAGCCCTACACTTTTTCTTCAACAACCGATGTGGGACTTTGTTTGATTTCTAAAAGTTCACACAGTATAATTTATTTTACCGTTCGAAAGTTTCACACAACATGCACTTATTTTACCGACTGATCTACTACGAGCCAACATAGAGAATACTCGCGTGCTTGCGTGGGCTACCCTACTGGGTGACTTATGCCTTGCGCCCTTACCTTGTTCTAGTAGGGATTCGAACTCGAGACTTCTGTGGGCCGAATCTTTTATACAAGGGACTTATGTCACTTGACAAGGCAATTGACGACTTGGATAAATACAAAGACAACAAACTCCTTCGTCCATCGTGGTCACCATCACCATCACCATCACCTGCTTCTTCTTCATTTGTGCTTTCATCTCTAATTACTGATATAATTTATTTCTTTTTCTGATTTGATTGGGATGAGACCCTCCCTCAGCTGGTACAACATTTGTGCTCATTGATAGTGGTTGGCCGACATCATAGAAAAGCGAATTAGTTGCGCCGCTTAAGCCTAAGCCAATAAGCAATAAGCCACGTACGTGATGTGACACGACCCATATTCCATGTCAAAGTAGATCCATTAAACCCAAATCCAAGATTGAATTACTCGTTTATCCTAATTTAACATACAGACAACTATAATTTTTTAACAAAATTTAATTCCCTAATTAAACCTAATTCTTAATTTCATTTTTGTAAAATTTCAAATGGACTTAACAGAACACAATACATACCTAAATGCTCACATGTAACTGCCCTCACCCCATCTAGGGGGATTCAAACTTAGGACCTTCCCATGAACAAACCCTTTAATAGGGGACTATAGTACCACAAGATCTGTAAGCTTTTGATACAACATAGTAATATTGATTTAGCAGAAACAAAGATAAATGTGCAGTAAGTTGTGACAAATAAACTAAGATAAAGATTTATTTATTTATTTGCTTAAGATCCATAGAAACAACGATCCAAAATTATATCCCCCCTCCTTCCCCACAATTTCCATATGTATATCAAATCAAAGAACACATCAATTTGACAAAGAGTTCCCTTCCCCTGGAACCAATGAAACATTAAAAATGTTCTAAAACCCCTTTAGTAGTTAATCAGTTAGTTGCCTCCACAGCAGCAGCCATGGCCGGAGGAGCTGAAACAAGAAGAAGACTATCAGCAGCATCACTGTTTGCCACCATCACCATGAAAGAAACCTATCACTGTTTGCACGCTCGGCTTCACCACCATCTCCATCCACGCCTCGTCGAACCCCGGCGTGTTGCGCTTCAAGAACACTCCGGTGGCGTCGATGCGGTGAACGTCCCACCCGGAGAGCGTGCGCAGCCGCTGTATCTTATCGAGCTGGCAGCACACAAGCTTGCAGGTGTTCACCTTCACTTGATCAATGGCCTCGGCCAAGAGCCTAGCTCGCTGATCATTACTCAACTTTCTCTCTTCCCGGAAATACTTATCCAACTCCGGCACGCCGATGGCTCGCCGGGATCCTCTGGAATAATCGGCGTCATCCATATCAAACACTCCTCTGGCCTCCTCCACCAATCCAAGCTCCACCATCTTGTCAACTCGTTCTCCGACGAACCCATGCAGCACCGGCAGCTCCACGTCCACCCAAATGAAGCAGCAGTCGAACTTGGCGCGAAACTCGCCGTCGCCGCCCTCGACTAGAGCTTGGATGTAAGTGTTCGAACCTCCGGCGATGATGGGGAGCTTGCCCCGTGAAAGGATGGACTCCACGGCGTGGGTTGCTTGGAGACGGAAATCGTCAGCAGTGAAGTCTGCGTCGGGTGCGACGCCGCCGAGGAGGTGGTGGGGGACGCCAGCGCGCTCCGCCGGCGTGGCCTTATTGGTGATGACGTCGAGGCCGTCATAAACCTGCATCTTGTCGGAGTTGACAATCTCACCGTTGAAGTAGAGGGCGAGATCGATGGCGAGCTTGGTTTTGCCTGTGCCGGTGGCGCCCATGATGAAGACAACCTTGTTTCTCCGGCGAGGGAGGTCACCGGAATCCATGGCGGAAAAAGGGGATGGGAGCATGGCGGCGTTTGAGGATCCGAGAGGGGTCCTTAGGCAGCAGGCCTGCAGGAAGAGAATGGAAAGCAACATCATGCAAGGCATTCAATCGAGCACCTCTTGGGCACACGAGGGCATATACGCCACTCTTGAACACAGGTTCATATATATATAGGTTTTAAGACCATAGAAAACGACAACATTCACAAGATGACATGACAGTCTCTCTTTTGTCTTGCACCTTCTTGAAATTTACTTTACATGCCCTTGTAAAAAATAAAAATCCATAAATTTTTCATAAATACCCCTATATAATTTGCTCTATATAAAACCCTTTCTGAAAAAGAATGAATATAAACAATTTCAAATGTTTAATACTTTAAAAAATAAAATAAAATAAAATAAAATGTGTCATGGTATTCTGGGAAAATTGAAAATTAAAACAACAAGAAGAAATTTCAAAGTTTTCAGAGGGTATATAAATTAGAAAAAGGGATCAACCTGCTTTGCTTGGAGAGCTTTATATCACAAAGATTTGGCCTAGAGAGAGAAAAGAATCACAAAGTTATAGATAGAGAGAAAGAGAGAGAAAGAGAGGTTTTGTTTGTCAGGAAGATGAAATGGTGAATATGGAGTTATATAAAGCCTCATCCAAGCAAAAAATGGTAATATGAAACCCTAATCCAAGGGTAAATAGAAAGTTGTTTAAGGATAAGAGCAAATATTGATATTTACCTTGTACGTAAAGGACTATATATATTTCAATCATTTCTTTTATTTGCTTTCCATAAATGCCCAAACTAATGCAATGAACCTATTTAAATAAGAGATAATTATTATGATTCATTCCTTTTTTGATTTCTCAATGTTTATGGCGATCTTATCGTCTAGGTGATTTTTTTGAATATTTGCATGTTCAATTAATTTTAATTTTGTTAAATTGGCATTGCATGCATTATTTGTGCATATATATTTGTTATTGTGTGCCTTATTTAGGAATAAACATTTGTATTTTGCTCATTATACAATAGTAATTAAAAATAGTAATGTTGTATACGGTAAAAGACTTTATTAGATTGATAACTCGAATGATGATAATAACCTCTAAGACCGACGGTTATAATGGCCTATTGGTACCGGATCCCTTATTTGATGGGATTCTCTCGAGAATGATCCTGGATTGAATCCCCGCTCTTACAAGATCAGGTGCAGGGGCCCGGCCTGGATCTGTTCCGCGCATGAGTTGTCAAACTGGTTTAAATCTACAGGTGTAATGAACTATTCCGTGTGTGAGCTACCGAACTTGTACATGTCCTTGAATGAAGTCCTTCAAGAGTGCTTATCGCCTTATTCAATAATAATAATAATAATAAATGGTAATTAATTAAAAGTCCCTAACACTGTTTGTTTTTTTCCTTGGGGTCCTTGGGGGTGTGTAGGGGCTTAGTGTAATTGTGTTTTGGGTGTGTGTGTGTTTTAAGTGGGAAATAGTATCAAATAGTGCCAAAGACTAATAAATAATTTTTTTTCTAATAATAATAATAATAATCTCTAAGGTTATATATATATATATATATATATATATATATATATATATATATATATATATATATATATATATATATATATTTGTTTTTTTATTGTAATTAATAATGGTATTTTTGTTTAGGGTTTTAATGAATCTATCTAGATTATATTAATTATTGTAAATTATATTAAACTAAATTATTTAATAATAAAATCTAAAAAAGTATTTAAATACATAATATTAAAAAAAAACTAATACTATCTTGTTTTTTTTTTTTTATAAAAGTGGATAAACCACGTTCATTGATTAGCAAGAGGTTCTTAGTTGAACCATAGGTACATGTAGTGTCGATACACTATTGTGGTACAAATGGCAAGCCTGGGCTATTGGAGTGTGGGGAATAGCCCCGGGTGCATGTACTCGACCCGGATAGTCATTATCGACGCAAACCAAAGTTTATTAAGAGCGTTCCCCCACGATAGTTCTATGCCATGCGGATGGGTGCATGCGAGGTGAAATACGATTAGCGGGTTGATCCGGCAAAGGTAGGCCTTTCAATCCTCTCTACTAGGAGGGCACCTAGCCGTTCGGGCAAGCTATTGCTTCCACCTTATAGACCTATCTCTGTTGCCAATACACTTTCCCGTTACCTGTGCGGGATGTTTTCCTTTTCTTTTTCCGGTAGGGCATCCTTAGTGGATCCGACTTTCCGATCGGTAGGGCATCCCTATTGGATCCGACTTTCCGATTTTTCGTCCGGTAGGGCATCCCTGATGGATCCAACTTTTTGATTTTTTTTTTTTTTTAATTTGGCACCAGAGATTCGATCTGTTTGATGGAAGCTCACTTGTACCCCCAATGACTGCGTTCCCCATTATGTATTCAGGGTTACTCGACCCCTAAGAGATCAGCCCCTAAGTATATAACACTGCGCATACACCTGTCAATAGGGCATAGAAGCTCATACGAGGAACATGAACCGAGTAGAACTTTAGTCTGTGCTGATATGTGCTATCTTAGTCTTTCCTAGGCACCGAGGGGTTGTATTGGGGCCAACACTCAAGTTGCTTCATCATCGCTGAAGTCGCTTCTCGGGAGATGGGGCTCCAGCGTGGCTCTGGTAGCTGCTAGGCTGCTCTTCGCTATGGCATGTAACGTATGGAGTTTTTGTTTCTTGGATTCAGGGGCTGCTTCGATCCACGAAAGGAGGAGGTAGTCCGTCTGTCGGATCAGGTCCTTGAAAACACGGTGTTTGTCTTGGAAGTATCTCCGATTTCGCTCCAACCATATGTTCCAGATGACTGCCATGGAAGTTAGGTCCCAACACATACGTTTACCTTTATCCATTCGTCTTGAGAACTCGGTCTTCCCCCATAGATCTTGTATCTTGGATGGGGGGGTCGTATGTCCCAAGAGGTGGGCAAAGTGTGCCCAAATGTCGGATGAGTAGGGGCAGCTGAATAGTAGGTGCTCCGTTGTTTCATCCTCCCTATTGCAGAGGTAGCAGTGAGTTTGTTCTCCTTGCCATCCTCGTTTTGCCAGGTTCTGCAGCGTGAGGATTTTGTCTTCCCGTGCTAACCAAGCAAACATCTTGATTTTTAGGGGGCATGCTTGTTTCCAAAAGGTTCCTGGCAGTGGTCCTCTTACACCACCATCGATTCGGAACTGATACATTGATTTGACCGTGAATTGTTGGTTTGGAGTTAGTCTCCATAACCTACAGTCCTTCCCGTGTTGGTGATTGAGGATGCTCTATCCTGTACTTGTTGTAGCATTTCGGCTGCTTCTTTTGATAGTGGCCCCGACTTTAGGATTGGTCTTCCTCGAAGTAGATGTCTGTGCGCTTCCTGGACAGTAAGTGTTTCTGATTTTATGAGAGTTCGGAGTTCAGGAAGCCGAGTGCATGGTCCCTGACCCTCAATCCAGTTGTCAAACCATACATTGACTGAATTCCCTGATTTAGGAGTTGATGTAATGTTGGCCATGACCATGTCCCTTTGGGCCATAATTCCCTTCCAGAAGAAAGATGCAGTTCTTGGTGCCTTCTTGAACGGGTTGATGTGTGAGTTGCGGAAGTAGGTCTTTTGTATGATCGTTTGGCATATCCCTGCTTCACCCCGCAGTAGTCTCCACCACCATTTGCTGAGTAAGGCCTCGTTGAAAGCATTTAGGTTGATGATCCCCCACCCCCCTTGTTCTTTTGGCCGACAGAGTTGCGTCCATTTTGCCAGTCGGTAGGCTTTGGACCGCTGGTTAGCTCCCCTCCATAAGAAGTCTCTTCGGATGGCCTCAATTCGTCGTATTACCCAAGTTGGGAGCTTGTAAATGGCCATCCAGTAGGTAGGGATCGCCGTGAGGACGGCATTGAGCAATGTGACTCTACCGCCTATTGAAAGCATACTCCCTGTCCAGGTTCCTAGCCTATTGCTCACTTTTTCGATCATGTTGGTCCATTCCTCTTTCCTCAGTAATTGCCCAGTTAACGATAGTCCCAGGTAGGTGATAGGCAGGTTGGCTATTGGGCATCCCATTATCTGCGCCAGTTCTCTTGGGTTGGTTTCAGGTATCCCAATTGGGACGATGACGCTCTTGTTGTAGTTTATTTTGAGGCCCGATAATCCTTCAAAGAGGTAGAAAATAAGTTTTAGGGTGCTGAAGTCATCCGGGTCCCCTGAGCTGAAAACTAGGAGGTCATCCGCATATTGAAGTGCATTGATTTGCGTGTTCCCTCCCCGACCAATTCTGTATCCCCGGTACAGTTGTGCCTTTGCTGCATTGTCAAGTATTGTTACAAAGACATCGGTGGCAATGACGAAGAGTAGCCGGGAGAGGGGGTCTCCTTGTCTTAGGCCTTTTTTGTGTCGAATGTATCCCTTAGGAGTGTTGTTGATTAGGAATCGAGACTTGGACGTCTGGAGTATTGCATGTATCCAACTTCTCCAGCGTGGTCCGAACCCTCTGGCCTCGAGTACCTCCATGAGGAATTCCCAATCAACTGTGTCAAAAGCCTTCTCAAAGTCTACTTTCATTAGGATGCCCCCATTCTTTTTCATTCCATTGATAATTTCCCCAGCTGCTACTATATTATCTTGTATGCATCGGCCTTTGATGAATGCAGTTTGACTTTCCCCTACTAGCTTGGTCATTACTGGTTGTAATCTATTTGCTAGTACTTTGGTGATGATCTTGGCTGAGCAGTTGAGAAGACTTATGGGTCGATAGTCCTTGATCGAGGTTGGCGCATTGGATTTTGGTATGAGGAGAATGTGTGCCCAATTGATTCTTTCCAGGTTTGCTTCTCCTTGATATAGTTCTCGAAAAATTTGGGTGATGTCGTCCTTCATAAAGTTTTATCCTTGTTGATATAGTGTCATGGGGAATCCGTCAGGGCCCGGTGCCTTGTCTTGGTTTAGCTCCTGGATTGCCTGAAAGATTTCTGCTTCGGTGAAGGGTTTTTCCAGCTGTGAAAAGTTCAAAACTAAAAAATTGGAAAATTTGAGAAAAAGTTTTTCAATTTATTAATAGAAGACAGATAGTAATTAGAGTAGGGATAATAATTTTTATGAGATTAATGGTTATCCCATTCACCCAAATCGTTTTAGGGCATGCCTCTTTGTGTTTGGGATGGGTTTCAAATTCAAAATAAAAACCCGACGGGTTTAGGACAGGTTTAGGCACTCGAAACCCATATTTATAATCTATAAGTTAGTATATTTGTATATGTATATGATTATTATTATTATTATTTCTTTTTACATAGACCTCCATGAATTCTTAGAATGTTCTCTTAATAGAATGCTCTTATACTCTTGAAATTGAAGTTTGTCTCTCCCTACATTCTCAAGCACTTTGTGTTAGAAAAAACTAAGGAGTGAATGAGAAATTGACTACATAATTTTGACGAAACACCAAAAGACCATTGGTCTAGCAGTATTTTGGATTCCGTGCGTTGGGTAATTCACTTGATTTAGCATGCTCACAGGTCTGAGTCCCCGCCCCCGTAAATGGGGGGAGCAGTTGAGCAATTCACTTGGTGAGCACAAAGCTCTCAGATTCGAGTCCTCATCTGTACGCGCATGGTGAGGGGTCAAGGGTACTTGTCAAGCCCTCTGGGGAGGTCTTTATGACCTATGTCAAAAAAAAAATGACGAAACTGTATTTATTCGAAAAGGCAACCACATACGAAAGCGTTGTTTTGTTGTACGGACGTATTGTTTCAAATATGGACATGTCTTTAATTTCCAATATGTGATGTTTCGTTGTACAAACTTGTTGTTTCGACGAATGGGCGTGTCCTTCCGATGAGTCATGTCTTTTCGAATAGACGCTAATTTGTCTATAAATCTTGGCCAAATTATTTTGAAGAACAACACTTCATTTTTTTCTCACTTCTTGCATTAATTTTTTTTGAAAATTCTAATATTGTTTTATGTTCGGTGGGACTTACTATTTGAATACTGCTCTAGTAAAACAAAAACCATTTTATCTTGGGAGACAGATGCCATAACACCAACAATATAAATCCGGGCAAAATTTGTCTTAAAGAGATAGAATCACACTAAATTTTAGACTCTGTTTCACTAATCTATCACCTGTAAGTTATTTATTGTATTATGTACACTTTTCATATTGTAAGTCATCTAGAAAGTTGTTTTAGTGATTTTTTATTATACTATATATTATCGAATAATATCTCTAACAATTAAGATCCTGGTTTCCTTCCCATTGTCAAAACGTAGTCCTCACCTGAAAGCCACTTGTTTTCTTTCTCTCAAACTCTTATCTTCTACCGATCGAACCTTCTAAACTTTAAATATATTTCACTATTAAGAGGGTAAAATAGGTATTTTATGATTCTAGTAGGAAGTGGTCTATGTTTAACAATAAGTTAAGAGTTCAATCTCACGTATGGAGGTCTTTGTAATTATAATGATGACAATTTCAAGAAGCTATTTCTAATTATTATTATTATTGTTGTTATTATATTACTCAAATTTTGAATATTTTTTCTTGTAAATGCAAAATCAATCATTTAAAAGATTTTATATAGGATTTTAGAAAACTTATTGGAATTCACTTGCTTTTTAGGTATCTAAAGAATTGAGAAATATATCAAGTATCTAAAGTTATTCCTATCCTTGCTAGAGCACAAAAATAGAATTTAAGATTAAAAATCTCGTCTCTCAAGTATTATATACACGTCAGAAATTATATTTGACCAATACAATTGATACTAATTACTTGGAGGATGACTTTTTAATAAATGTTGTATTTCATGCTAAGAAATACTTTAGTTTAGTTTAGACCTAACCGCGGTTTGGTTCGAACCGACGAACCGAACCGGAACCGTCACTGTTTGAACCGGTTTCGGTTCCAAACCAGAATATTAAGGTTCGGTTTAGGTTCTTATGAATAGGAAACCGAATCGGAACCAAACCGGAACCGGCGGTTCGGTTCCACTTTTAATTTTTAAATAAAAAATATATAATATTTTTATATTATATGTTTCATCTTAACTAAAAAAAATCATCCCGATAAACATTGGAATGTAAAATTATTTAAAATATTTATCAAAATCACTTCAATTATTCAATATTCACATAATCATGATAAGATGTAACAATTTAAGAAAAAAATAAACCATTTTTAAACCGGAACAACACATTTGAGATATAACAATTTTTCAATCAATCACAATTCACAACCAAAACCGATTAAGATATAATAATTTTTCAATCAATCACAGAATCACACTGGCACACATGATAAACTTTATCCTCATTTGATTAGTTTTTTAAAACTATTATAGAACCGGAACCAAAACTGGAACCGTCGGTGCAAAAACCCGAATCGAACCGTGGAAGTTATGGTTCAGTTCCGGTTCTAAGTTAATAAAATCGGAACCGTTGGTTCGGAACAGAAACCGAACCCGAACCGAACTGTGGTCAGGTCTAGTTTAGTTCCACAATAATCACTAAAAGCTCATGTTGCTGGTTATGTACTCCAAATTTAAGGATTAACAGTAATTACTAAAGGCTTAATTATTCTTATTGGCCTTGTTTGGTTAGGGGATAACACACAGTTTCCAATGAAAAAGTTTTTCCCGTTAAAATCCTTAATTAAGATTTAAAAATATAACGCACCAATATATAGTCAACACATCACTATTATCATTAATACCTTTACTTTAAAATTTCCCTCCAAAAATTTCAAAACTTTTCAAAACTTATTCCTAATCCCAAGTGGGGATAACTCCCAACCAAACACAACCATTAGGATCACCATTCATAAACTCGTTGATTCAAAATGGATGACAAGAATATAAATGTATGTTGAAGAGAATTAAAAACTTCAAAAAATAGAAATAATAAATAAATAAATAAATAAATAAAAGGGACAATCATGGTATTACTACGAGGAAATCTGATAATATCAGCAAAAGATATATCCCTAATGTCGACCAATCCTCACATGATCAGTAGCTAAAGATCCATTAATAACTCCAACATTGATTCCTTCAGACGTATCAATTGGCAAATATCTCCACATGCAGTGACGTGGATGGATGTTTCGTATCCGAAAACTACCATCCAATGCCCAAATAACTCAACCTACACCCATGAGCAATTTATGTCAATTGATTAATCCGATGCAAAACTTGAGATAAAAGTTATAGGCCAAAAAATGGTTCATAAGTACTGGTTAGTTCAATCCTGTGTTAGTTCTCATGAGAACATCACCAATCTGAAAGATTGAGAATCTCACGTTTTAATAAGGAACGCGGATACCAATAGCTTGGATCGATGCTGTTGGTTCTGCAGTTGCTTTTTCATACTAGATTGTTTGAGATATCTGTTTTACCCTTATGCCATGCCTATGCCAAATATAATCTCTTTACATTTATCAAAAAGCTAAAATTTAAACACTTTGATGAAATAATAAACAGTTAAACTAGTGTTGCAAAAGATATATACTACGTACGTACCCTTTTATTTCATGCTCTTCTCATGAACATCTTCTTAATTACGTACCCACTTAATTCCTCTTAATTTGTTTTCTCTAGAACTTTAAACTACTCAAAGCGTCCACTTCACTGCTTCTATATATTAATTGCTCTAACTTAGGCTACCTCATGATCTCCATATATATATATAGTCGAGCTCACCAATCTCCTGGATATCATCGCTGCATGCCATGGCTTCTCTCCGTCACCTTAATTTATCACTTAATTTCAAGCTAGGAGTATGTCTGCTTCCTTGACGCTCTCCCATGCAATGATCTATCGATCATTAACTAGATCTGTTCAGCTTCCTCCAGCATGTGTCTCTCTTGTTAACCTCCTTGTTGATGTGCATGTACATCGAGACACTACTCATTTCCTTAAGTACCTTTCGTCCGCTCCATCTCTGCTAGCTCTCCACTAGCTCCATGCATCTTGCATGAGCTCAAACAAACCATGCACTAACCTTGTCTCCTTTATCATGCATGCATGGATCTCTTCAGCATTTACACCTTGATCATATATTGCGAATCTGCGATGGAGTTGGGGGTGCTGGCGGCCAACATGTTTTACTTTTTCTAATTATTTACTGATGCATGCTTCTTCACTTGCCAAAGTTAATTAGGTACCACGATGATGTACGAGTAAATATCTGTACATCGAACAAATCTCAATCAAGTTTTAGATGATGAGAAAAATATTCATCCAATAAAATATCGCTTATTATAAAATCTTGGGGTTTAGTCATAAGGGCGGAGGGAGGGGGCAAGGTTTGCTTAGGAGGACCTCTATCTCAATGAATTTGTTGTTATAATATTTAATATTATTATCAAATTCCATAACAAAAATAATAGGGTAAACAACATAAATAGTGACATAACTATTAATGGGTTTATATTTTGGTCAAGTCACTTAAAATAAGTTACAATTTGGTCACTTAAGTTTAAAATTTTAGTATTTTGGGTCACTCGCGCTCACGGTGTTAACGGTAAGCTGACATGGCGCGCCACGTGGCATACCTTTTCGTCATAACAACATGAATAGTTTCCTAACTATTAGTAGGTTTCTATTTTGGTCACTCACCAAAAAAAAGGTTACTACTCAATCACCTAAAAAGAGTATAAAAGTGTCTACAAAAATTCTGTGTATGCAGAATTGTATAAAATAGACATTCATATTTAAAATACTTGTACAAAAATGGTAATTTCTTTCCAACTAATTATATGTCATTTGTTTCCAAAATTACAAAACTTTAATTACAATTTGATATTGTAATTCTGAAAGACAAAATGAACAATGTTCCCAACTAGTTAATTACATGATTCTAAAAAGAAAAAACTTCCCAAAGACAAACTTAGCTAATTTTTGCATAGTATACACAGGTTTTTTTTGTGTTTAAAGAATCATGTAATTAGTTGGGATCATTATCCAATTTGTCTTTCCATATAACAATATCAAACTGCAAAAGTTTTGTAATTTTGGAAACAATTGACATATAATTAGTTGGAAAGAAATTACTATTTTTGTACAAGTGTTCCAAATATGAATGTTTATTTTATGCAATTCTTTTATACTCTTTTTATATGTGACTGAATCGTAACTTTTTTTTTATGTAGACCAAAATAAAAACTCACTAATAGTTAGGTGACTATTCATGTTGTTATGACGAAAAGGTATGCCACGTGGTGCGCCATGTTAGCTCGCCGTTAACACCGTGAGCGTGAGTGACCCAAAAAACCAAAATATTAAACTTAAGTGACCGAATTGTAACTTTTTTTAGGTGAGTGACCAAAATAGAAACCTACTAATAATTAGGTGACTATTTATGTTGTTATGACGAAAAGGTTTGCCACGTGGCGCGCCATGTCAGCTTGCCGTTAACACCGTGAGCGCGAGTGACCCAAAAAACTAAAATCTTAAACTTAAGTGACCAAATTGTAACTTTTTTTTAAATGACTTGACCAAAATATAAACCCACTAATAGTTAGGTGACTATTTATGTTGTTTACCCTATTATTTTTGTTATGGAATTTGATAATAATATTAAATATTATAACAACAAATTCATGGAGATAGAGGTCCTCCTAAGCACCGCCTTGCCCCCCTCCCTCCGCCCTTGTGACTAAACCCCAAGATTTTATAATAAGAGATATTTTATTGGATGAATATTTTTCGCATCATCTAAGATTTTAGTTTTTTGGGTCACTTGCGCTCACGGTGTTAACGGCGAGCTGACATAGCCCACCACGTGGCATACCTTTTCGTCATAACAACATGAATAGTCACCTAACTATTAGTAGGTTTCTATTTTGGTCACTCACCTAAAAAAAGTTATTTCTATTTTGGTCACTCACCTAAAAAAAGTTACGATTCAATTACCTAAAAAAGAGTATAAAAGTGTCTACAAAAATTCTATGTACGCAGAATTGTATAAAATAGACATTCATATTTGAAACACTTGTACAAAAATGGTAATTTCTTTCCAACTAATTATATGTCATTTGTTTTCAAAATTACAAAACAGTTTGATATTGTAATTTTGAAAGACAAATGGACAATGTTCCCAACTAGTTACATGATTCTAAAAAGAAAAAAACTTCCCAAAGACAAACTTAGCTAATTTTTGCATAGTATACACAAGTTTTTTTTTTTGTTTAAAGAATCATGTAATTAGTTGGGAACATTATCCAATTTGTCCTTCCATATTACAATATCAAACTGCAAAAATTTTGTAATTTTGAAAACAATTGACATATAATTAGTTGGAAAGAAATTACCATTTTTGTACAAGCATTCTAAATATGAATGTCTATTTTATGCAATTCTTTTATACTCTTTTTATAGGTGATCGAATCGTAACTTTTTTTAGGTGAGTGACCAAAATAGAAACTCACTAATAGTTAGATGACTATTCATATTGTTATGACGAAAAGGTATGCCACGTGGCGCGCCATGTCAGCTCGCCGTTAACACCGTGAGCGTGATTGACCCAAAAAACCAAAATATTAAACTTAAGTGACCGAATTGTAACTTTTTTTAGGTGAGTAACCAAAATAGAAACCTACTAATAGTTAGGTGACTATTTATGTTGTTTACCCAAAATAATATTGTGGTTTAGTGGTTAGAATTCCACATTGTTGTTATGGAGACTTGGGTTGGAATCATAGAAATTTTTTAAATTAGTACTGATATCACTTATAAAATTTAAATTTTGCTCATATATTCTCAATAAATCTTTTTTTTTTTGCCTTGTATGTCAGTGATTTCTTTTATTATTTGAATTTAATTCCAATATTATAATTTTTTATTGTGATTTCTATGTTTTTTTATAGACATTCCTACAATAAAGCATAAATTGAATTAGACATATACCCAAAGAAATAAAAAGAAAATAAAACTTGTAATTTTTTAAGCAAAGTAATTAGCATAAATAAATAACCTTAAGTTTGAATTAATATAATTTTTTATATTTATAATTATTTTTAAATTGAAGTCAGCACTCCCTTAATCTTGATTCTGGTTCCGTTTAGATGGCATGCATGCTATGATGGTTATTTTCAATTGTGTTTGCACAAAGCTGATAGTTTCATATTTTTAGATAGAGAAAATTTCTTGTATACCCTTCCAAAACTGCATATTTGCTTATATACCCTTGTAAAAATACTATTTTCTTACATACCCCTCTAAAACTATGTTTTTTGTTTATATACCCCTGTTGTTAATCAATGTTTAGTTAACTGTGGTTAAAATTTAACCATAGTTAAAAAAAATTACAAAATTACCCCTTTTCTTAACTCTCCTCAATCCCTATTCTCATCTCAAACTCACGACCGTCGTCTCCTGCCGCGCGTTCTCCCTCCAGTCGCGTTCGCTGCCATCTCCAACGCAATCTCCCTCCCAGCTGCGATCTACTCCAGCTCGATCTACTCCAAGTTTTGTGAACCCAGTCCAGCTTTGTCTCCCCTCAATCCCTATTCTCATCTGAAATAGTTATAGAAGTAATACTATCATATTTTGTCAATAATTGTGAAGCCTTTGCCGAGATGTTTTGGGCCGCAGAGATCTCTAGTGGATTTGACCTCCAAAATATTATAGTTCATTGTATGATTTCAATGTATACAATTTGTATACATTGAAATCATAAAACAAATCTTCTATAACCCTCGTGTTGATCAACCTATGAGTTATATGTTTTTAATGCATAATTTCATATTTATTTTCATAACATTCATATTTGCATGTATATTCTCATAAAATGTAAATATTGGTAGATGTACCTATGTCATCAAAAATCAATTGAAATTTATAGGGTATATACAAAAATATACAAAATTTTTAAAAATTTTAAAACTAATAACTTGTTGATATTTAAAAAATCAAATAAAATATGGTAACTTATATCATACAAATGTAAAACAGACAAATGTTGTAAAGATTCATTTGCAACAACAAATAAAGTACAACAACTTGCATATAAGTGCATGCACTTGTATTGTATGTTTACTCGCTACATACCAAAAAGTTATATAGTTATAATTTTGTAGTGATGATTTTATAGAATATATATATATATTTTTTGACAAAGGTGACAAATGCCCCCTCCCCATCAGGTAAGTCAAAGGTGGGCAGCGCGGCCCTTACCTTATGATCATGGTGGTTTGATCCTGGGTTCGTCTCAACCTTCAATGTCGTACACAAAGGACCCAATACCAATATGCCAAAAAACAGTTGGTTTATAGAATATTTTTTAAAAAAGGAAATAAGAAATAAGGTCCACCTACTTCTTCATGATCACTTATGGAATATGGAATACTTGAGGTTGATGTTATGGAATTGGGATTTTATAGATAGATTAATACTTTAACCCTGACAACACCATGGATGAACTGCTGTATATGGGTGGGAGTTGTAGAATCAATTGTTGCATGTGGAGATGGGAATCCCAATAATAGGTGGTCTTTTTGTCAAAGGATAACAGCCCCTTTTGGTTTGAGATGACACTCAGATATGATCCCTTATTTGAGATCTCTAATTTGTACATATTTTTTTTTGTAAGATCTAGATTCCAAAATTGAGATGGGAATTATTATTTGATTAGACAGACAATCATTAGACTATTAATGTGTACCAGAATGTAAAGTTCACACTCATCATATTCATTTATTTATTTATATTAGAGATTCTGATAAAGGTAAAAGGGCCACTACTTTTTCCCTCTTTTGGTGGTCACCAGCTTCCACTACTTTCTTTCCACTTTGTTTATGTCCTCTCTCAAAGATGTTAATATTATAATATAAATAGTTCAATTTATATGTTCTATTTTGACTAAAACATTCTCTATGATGAGACACATAATATTATTTTACTAATCAAATGTCCTTCTCCACGTTTGGTTAACCTCAAATGTCAGGGAGTACATAGAGTTACTATTATTATTATTATTATTATTATTATTATTATTACAAAACAACAAGTGCCCTGATAATAAGTAAAAAACATGTATAAACGTGACTGTTTGATCACATATTAGTCTATAAAAGAACAACACTATATCTAACTGCAGGTGTGGCTGATTAACCTTGAGTTAGTCCACAGAAGAACAACACCACATCTGACCCTTACCTTATAAGAGTGGAGTTCGATCATGGGTCATCCATAGGAGAATCCACATCTTAACAAGGGATCCAAGTACCAATAGATTGTTGGTAGAGTTAGCACTTTGATTCAAGGTTATTTTAAATTTCTTTATACAATAATTTGATTAGGATTTATTAAAAAATTTGTAATTAATTTATTTTTATTTTCAAGTAATCTGTTTGATTGAATAAGCTGAAATATCTTACTAGTGAGATAACAAAGTTGTTTCAAATTATCCCTGTATTAAATATGACATATTTGAGCTATTACACGTGTTTAAGAAGATGAATCCTTACGTAGTTTATACAAGTAAAACTAGAACTTAGTGAAGTATCTGCTCCATATTATTTAACATTAATTGAGCACAAACAATGTTGTTAATTTTTTTTTTTTGAATAAGTGGATAAACCAAATTATTTATTGATAAAGATATGGAAGTTCATTACAAATAATCTCAACCAAGATTTGAAAAATACGAACATATAAGTGCCACATCTGGCTCAAGTATTTGATGCTTCAAGTGCTCTCTTGTTCTGCGGTCTCATTCTCAAAGGCTTCGTCGCTTGCCCCCTCTGGTCCGAGTTGGGGTGGTATTTGTGAACTCCAAGCTTCTCTTCACGAGCCTCTGCGCTGTCTCCAGCTTTGACTTTTTGGATAGCCGTGCTGCATCCAATCAAGATAATATGAGGAAAGAGATATCACGAATAATTAAAAATATTGTTAATTATTGATATAGATTTTTCCTATTCCAATTATAGTTATGTGGCATGTTTAGAGCCACTTGTAAAATTAAATTTAAACTGAAACTATCAAGAATACAATATAATTAGTAATTAATATTCTTTCCTCAAATCTCCCAAAACTCCAAAACTCTATAGATACACATAGCTTAATAATAGCCTTTAAAAAAGATAAATCATTCAAAAGGAGGAGGTTTGAATGATCATCTCCATTCCTCATGCATGTGTTCCATGTTTTAGATATATACATGGATAAGATAAATTTCAAGCGATAAGGATCATCATTAACTCATAGAAGTTCTTTATGAAATACATGAATGTTAGGGAGTTTGAATTTTTATGAAGAGAGTTGTTGCTTTTCTGTAAGTGGTTGGATATATTCAATAAGACAATGAGAGAAAATGCATTAATCTACTTTCCCTCCGTCCAACATTTCATTTTGGATAATATGCAACTAATAATCTACTTTTCCTCCGTCCAACATACATTTGTTGAGTCAGACTTTATATATATATATATATATATATATATATATATATATATAATGGTGATAAGGTGAGGCCGGCTGAAAGTGAAGCCGGCCCACCCTATCACCATTGTATGCACTATTGTAGTATGGGCCAATGCTTTGTTTATATATATATATATATTGTTAGTTCAAAATTTGGATCAAGCTCCAATTTCGAACAACATTTTGAATTTGTATTGAGATGGGAAGAAGAAGAATCGGAGAATCAAAGAGAAAAACTCGAAAAACAAAGAGCACCCAGCGATTTACGTGGAAAACCCCAAAAATGGGGAAAAAAACCACGATCCTCTCTCCAGAGGTGAAATCCACTAGATCTCCTTCAAAATTACAAGGCAGAACTCCATTGATGAGCTCTAGAAAGAAGAAATGGAAGTAGACGAGAAGGAGAAAAGGATGGAGAAGATGACTCCAGTCGCCAGAGCGGCAGGGCTTCGCCGGATCAGAGATCAATTGCTCTTCAATTGGGGAGCAGGGGTATTTATAGGGTCTGGAGACTGGGGTGAAGCTTGGAGAGCAAGTCACTGAATTGGAGCACGTGGGTGCCAGCTTAGCAGTCCAGCTCAACAAATCCAGCTCAGCATCTTTCTAGATGCTTCTAGATTTCAGGTTGGCATCATAACCGTCTAACGGTCTCGCAACTGTCTAACCGCTTCGTAACTGTCTAACCGTTCTGCCAACTGTCTAACTAACTGGGCTTCTAGAAGTCTCTGGAAGAGGATCTCATGTGGGAGGTCGCGGGAAGAGGAGCTGGGGGCAGCTTGTTCTCACGAGTGGTGCCGAGGTTCTCTGAGAGGACCTCGGAATTTGGAGTGTTTTCCGAGGTGGAGGAGCTCGGCCACGTTTAGGAATCAAGCAGGGTGCTACTGAGACTATCATGTGGGGTGTACGTGCTTGGCCATCTGGGCGCCACGTGTCCTTATTCATATCCACCCTATCATCAGTCCCCCCTCAAGTATGCTTGCGATGAGCTCGGAAGATGAACGAATACTTTCGTGAATCATTCGGCGAAGTTAGCTAAGCATACCGAGTTGCTGGAGAATCTATTCCTTCTTGTGGGCGTTTTTCGAGGTGCTGCAGGCGAAGTGGTAGTAAGGGTTATCTTCGATGCACAGTAGTTGCATTTAATGCTTGCGGCCTGTACGATTTTCAACAACTCCCTCTTTTCCAGTGGGGGTATGGCGTGTAGTAATGGGTAATGATGGGCGCGTCTTTCTTGGTCCACGTGGCGTCCATCCATGGTGGCTCCGTAAGTAACGAACCCTGTCCGTTAGATGAAGCGGACAGGTGTCCATTAGAGATTATTCAGTTTTCGAATGGATTCATCTGAGTCGTCGGATAGTTCGTGTGCCCATTAAATTCCCTCAAATATCGCGCTGGATTTTTTTTAATGTCTCTGTTCATCTTCTTCTTCTTCAAACCCTGACGGCGGAAACAGAGATCTTTTCCTTCTCGCAAATCTTCTGTTTTCTGAGAAAAACTCCAAGGTATGGCATCTTCTTCTTGCGTTGTTCCTTCTACTAGCAACGTAGGTGCAAAACGTAGCAAACGACAGTTTCCTTGCTCCGATTCATACGCCAGTATTCTTCAACAGGAGGAAGTTGATGCTGTAGTCAAGTATTATAGGATTAGGTATAGGAACTTCCAGCCTGAGATTAGGTTGCCTGGATCTTCTGATCGAGCAAGTTCCGGAAGGGAGGGTGAACTTGTTATATACGTGGATGCGTTACTAGGAGGACTTCGACTCCCTTTTTCTCCTCTTTTTCTTGAAATCTTTCAGTCTTTCAATATCTGTCCATCCCAATTGACCCCAAATTCTTGGAGATGTCTTTGCGGATTTGTGGTTGTATGTCTTGACCGCAGGGTTACTCCCACCCTGTCTTTGTTCGAGGCGTTATTTTGCCTCAATAGGGAATCCAACACGGATTGGTATTTTTTTGGTGCCAGACCTGATAGGCGTTTTCTAGGCTCTGTGCCGACCTCCATTAAGAGATGGAAGGAGAGGTACTTCTTCGTTTCAATAGAAGGGGGCTTCGGAGTTCGGACTGAGTGGGGAGTACCTCGGACTCAGGTGTTAAGTAGGGAGAAGCTCTCCAAAAGAGAAATTCGCCACCTCAAGAAATTGCGAAAAATGCTCTCAGATTCCTCCTGAGCTCTTCTTGAGTAACAAAATCTTACGGAGGAGTGGCTTGTTTTTAGTGAAGGGTAGGAACTGCCACGTCCTTGTTGCTCTTTTCCGAGTTGTTTTCTTTTGTTGCTGGCTGAATTTCTTTTTTCTGCATGTTAGGTGAAGGCATGGACCCTTTTAAGTGTGCCAAGTCTTTGTTGGACAAAGCTCGAGCTCGCGCTGAGAAGCTCAATACGGCACGGTTGGAGAAGCAGAAGAAAGCCGAGCTCCGGAAGAAGGCGGCAAGTGAGGAGCGCGACACGGAAAGTACTAATGAGCCTGCTGCTGTTGAAGAATCACCAACTCCACAGGGCAATGATGAGTCTTTCCCTCCTCAAGAGGTGGAGGTCGAGCCGCCTACGCAAACTGAGGTGGTTTCAAGAAAGAGAGCTCGAGATCCTGATGAAGTGGTCGAAGATGAACCAGCTCGGAAGATAGCGAGCAGAAAGAAGAAAGTAGCCTATAAAGGGAAGAAGAGACAGCCTGAATCAGCTCAACCAGTTAATACTGAGAGGGCTTTGGCTATCTCCCCTTTATCCGCCCGTGCCCCTACTGACAAAGACACTTCCGCGAGCGACGGTAACACTGAATCTTGTCGTGACAGAGAAGGAGGGGGTCCCCAGGGGCAGAGGGACTCGGCGGAACCTTTCTCTTCAGTTCCTGCTGAAGCAGAGATTTTTGGGCGCATGCCTGATCATTCTGAGACTCTCAGGGATTTGGATGACGACGACGTTCAAGTCATTGGGGTGTCGGAGCGGCCAAATGTTGACCCCTTCATCAACTTCGAACCGGTTCAGGTCCGCGTTACTCGACCAGCTCATCCTCCTCCAAGTTTTCGAAGTGGTGGTGGGGAAGTTCCGTTGGGACGATCTCCTTGTCTGGCTGGTCCCAGTCTTTCTGAAGGCTCTAGGGGATCATTGCATGTGGATCCCAAAGAGGGGATCTTGGTTAGCGATCCCAGAGCAGCTGCTTCTACAATTAAGTCAATTTTGTCTGGAGAAATCGAATCCAGACTTGATTGCTTAACACGGCATGACCTCGCCGAGCTCCTCCGTCTCCAAGGGCTTTCCGTAAGTGTCTCTTTCCCTTGAGTTTGCTTGTGACTTAGACCAATTCTCAACTTGTTGTGGCTTGCTTGCTGAACCTGTTTCTTAGCCATCGGGCTGCAAGCATCTTGGAAGAGGAGGAGGAGAACCGGATGTCTCTACTCACTGAGTATATCCGGAAGAGTAGAGACTTGGAAGCGGAAGTTGCTCGATTGAATGTGGAACTGAAGAAAAGTTCTGAAGAGAAGGCTTCCATTCTTGCTGAAAAAGGTAGGGTAGATGCCGTGCTCCAACAATCCAACGAGAAGGCCCAGAGGCACTTAGAGAAGGAGCTCAAGGCCAAGGAGAAGATTTCATCTTTGGAGAAGGAGATCTCTGTTCTGAAGGCAAGCAATTCTGCATTGAATAAGGATAAGGAGGTTGCTGAATCTAACTGCTCCTTCGCCGAGAAGAAACTTTCGGAGGTAAAAGCAGAGGCTAAGTCCCTCTCTTTGGAAATATCCTCCATGCGTGGTATTGCCGAGCTCCTTGAGAAAGAGAACGGTGAGCTGCTCACGCAATTGAAGGAAAATGGAACTTTGTTGACTGCTGCCTCATCGGAAAGGGATGCTTTGAGAATAGATCATGAGAGCATCTCGAGCGAATTGGAAGCTTGTCGGAAATCGCTATCGGAAAGTGAAGACAAAGTGAAAGAATTGGAGAAGGCTTGTGCTGAAGCTTCTCAAGTGAGTGAATTCGCTCTCGAAGAAGCTCGTGATGAAGGGAGGGAGGAAAGTTTCCCTGTTTTGAAGGAGTTCGTCCTGAAATTCCCCAATGCTGATTTCATCAATCTTACTTACATTGGGGCCTTAGAAACTCTCGCTGGAGCGGTGAATGATGTTGACAGTGGGGCGGAGACTGTTGCGAAGCCTGAGCGAGGTGGAACTGTTCTTGATGCTGGTGAGAAGCTCGGCACAAGTGGAGATGTTACCACAGCCCCTTCAGAAGACAACGAGTAGCTCGGTTTCTGATGTTCCTAGTTCGCTTTGTATCTTTCTTTTCTTGATAATATGTAGCTTCGATCGTTTTCCCTGTCGCAAATGTCAATGTTATTTTGATAAATGAAATTGATTTTTACCTTTGCACGGAACGTATTTCGAGTCCTTTATCAAGCTTCTATTCCGCGCTTCCAATCTTCCCGTCCTCCTTGTGTTCCATCCGTTGAGTTCTTTGGCGCGTGTTCTCACTCAAGATGATTCGAGCCTAGACCCGCTATCATCTTGTTTGGAGAATCGTGTAGGAGTTCCTTGATTTGGATTTCCGAGGTCCTTCAAGAGGAGCTCGGATTTAGTGAGTAGGTTGCGGAGGGGCTCTTCGATGATGTGGCGCTTTCACGGAATTGTCCTCATAGGCTAGTTGCTATCATATCACAGCTCGAGCCTAGACCCGCTGCTGTGTGTAGCAGTCAAGCACTTTGTAAGGATCTTCCAGGTTGTTTGCTATTTTTGTCACAGCTCGAGCCCTGACCCGCTGTCGTGCTCCTTAGCAAGACCTCTTTTCGAAAGCGTTAGTTGGAGCTCCTTTGAGTTATGCTATGACTCGAGCCTTGGCCCGCTATCTAGCTTTAAGTAAAATTCGAGAGCTTTGAGCTGTTTGCTTCCACTTCATGGGTGTTTATTGCCAAAGGTTTGGGCATATTGTAGAACAGAGAGCTTTATTGATAGTACTTCCTAAGATGTTCGGAATTGTAAGGGCGTTTGAGCCTTTTTCCGTCCATCTTGGAGAGCCAATAGGTGCCAGGCTTTACAATCTCCTTTACAACATAAGGGCCTTCCCAATTAGGGTTAAGCTTCCCTGTTCTACTTTTGTTGCCTTCAAAAATATTCTTCCTCAAGACCAGATCCCCTACTTGAAATGTTATCTCTTTGGCCTTGGCATCATAATGACGTTTGATCTTCTGACGGTATGCGGCAGCTCGGAGGGCAGCTTCATCTCTTTTTTCTTCCAATAGATCGAGCTCAGCTCGAAGTACTTCTTCATTATTTGCTGGATCAAAGGCCTGGATCCGTGGAGTTGGGACTTCAATTTCAGCTGGAAGAACTGCTTCTACTCCAAATGCGAGCGCAAATGGAGTTTCTCCAGTAGGAGTTCGGCAAGTAGTTCGGTATGCCCATAGAGCTCCTGGCACTTCATCTACCCAATTGGATTGATTCCGAAGCACTCTAGTCTTGAGGCTGTGGAGCAAGGTTCTGTTCGTCACTTCCACCTGCCCGTTTGCTTGGGGGTGAGTAACAGAAGTAAGCCTGTGTTCAATTCCGAGCTCCTCACAGAAATTTTTGAATGTTGCATTGGCAAACTGTCTCCCGTTGTCTGTAATGAAGGCCACGGGTATTCCGAATCGACAGATTACAGATTTCCATAAGAATTTTTGGCATACCTTCTCAGTGATAGAGGAGAGGGGCTCAGCTTCTACCCACTTGGTGAAATAATCAATGGCCACAATCAAAAACTTCATCTGTCGAGTTGCTCTTGGAAATGGGCCAAGGAGATCTACTCCCCAAAGTGCAAATGGCCTAGTACTCACAATAGGGGTGAGCTAGGAGGCTGGGCGCCGCTGGATATTAGAGTAACGCTGACATGCGTCGCACTTCTGGACAAATGCTTTCGCATCTTTCAGTAAAGTGGGCCAATAGTAACCTTGCCTGAGGATTTTATGGCAGAGTGCTTTCCCACCTAAGTAATCTCCTGTTATACCTTCATGAACTTCTTGAAGGATATAATTCGCTTCACTTGGGCGCAGACATCTCAATAGTGGAAGAGTAAAGGACCTCTTGTAAAGACGCCCATCCAGAATAGTGAAGCGGTTGGCCCTAACTTTAATCTGGCGCACGAGCTTGGGGTCTGATGGTAAGGATCCATCTCGGAGGTAATTCAAGATTGGATCAATCCAGCAAGGCTCCTCCGTCACTTCGAGCAACTCCTCCTCAGGTCTGCAGTCAATCGTCTTCGCTGGCAATTATAGAATGTTGACGGGGTGTGTCACCTCACCTTTGGAAGAAGCGAGCTTTGAGAGGAGGTCAGCTTCTTGATTCTCTGCCCTTGGAATCTTTGCAATGGAAAGCTTCTGAAAACTAGCAGCCAATTTTTGCACCAAAGCTTTATATTTCACCATATTTTCTTCTTTTGCCTCAAATTCTTCGCTCATGTGGCCAACAACTAGTTGGGAATCTGTATTAGCTAACAGATTCTGAGCTCCAAGGCCCCTGGCCAGTTGCAAGCCTGCAATCATGGCCTCATACTCAGCTTCATTGTTTGTTGCTTTGAACCCAAACTTTAAGATTGCCGAGGTGCTCCAACCAGAAGGTGATTGTAGCACTATGCCAGCTTCGGAACTTCGGCATTTGCTGATCCATCAGTATGCAAAATCCATTATGCCAGGGAGGGAGAGCATGCCCCAGGTATTTCTACGGAAGGAGATTCACCAGGATCCGTGATTGTAAGCTCAGCGATGAAGTCGGCCAGGACCTGGGCTTTAATGGTTGTGCGAGGCTCATAGGTGATGTCATACTCTCCAAGCTCGATAACCCACTTCGTCAACCGTCCAGAGGCATCTGGACGGTGGAGGACTTGCTTTAGGGGCTGATCTGTTAGCACCCTAATCTTGTGTGATTGGAAGTAAGGACGAAGTTTCCGAGCTGCTGTGACCAAGGCGTATGCCAACTTCTCGAGAGGATGATACCTGGACTCGGTATCGGTGAGAACCTTGCTTGTATAGTAGATAGGTTTCTGAATTCCGTCCTCCTCCTTGGTAAGAACTGAGCTCACTACCAAGTCTGAAATTGCCAGGTAAATGCCGAGCTCCTCTCCTGGCTTAGGTTTGGAAAGAAGAGTAGGTGATTGCAAGTATTCTTTCAGCTGTGTGAGGGCCTTTTCACATTCTTCTGTCCACTCTACCTTCGGAGCTTTCCGGAGTGCTCTAAAGAATGGAAGATTCTTTTCCCCCGATCTCGAAATGAATCTTCCAATGGCTGCAAGCTTTCCATTGAGACTTTGTATTTCTTTAATGGTTCTTGGAGACCTTGTCTCCAGAATAGCTCGGATCTGTTCTGGGTTGGCTTCAATCCCTCTCTCCGTGAGCATAAAACCCAAGAACTTGCCTGAGCGGACACCAAATGCACATTTGGTTGGGTTGAGACTCATCCTATGAGCTCTAAGTATCTCAAACGTCTCCTGGAGGTCGGCAGCATGGCGCTCAGCGCTCGTGCTCTTCACAAGGATATCATCAACATAAGCCTCAACATTCCTCCCTATCTGCTTCCTGAAAACTTTATTTACCAGCCTTTGGAAGGTAGCACCTGCATTCTTCAAGCCAAACGGCATCACCTTGTAACAATATGTTCCACGGGAGGTAATGAAGGCTATTTTTTCTTCATCTTTTCTAGCCATTTTGACCTGGTTATAGCCCGAGTATGCATCTAGGAAGCTGAGCATCTCGTATCCTGAAGTAGAATCTACCAAATTATCTATCATAGGCAGGGGGTAACAATCCTTGGGGCAAGGTTTATTAAGGTCAGTAAAGTCCACACACATACGCCATTTTCTGTTGGCTTTCTTTACAAGGACAACATTGAAGAGCCATTCGGGGTATTGGACCTCCTGAATGAACTCCGCCTTAAGCAACTTGTCGATCTCCTCTTCTGACTTCAAGCTCGCCAAAGATAGTTCCTTCTCTTCTCAGACACCGGCTTGGATGGATCAGCATTCAAATGATGTTCCATCACTTCCCGTGGTACTCCCGACATTTCTTCGGCGGTCCATGCAAAAACATCCGAGTGGGTCTTGATCAATTCAAGGAGTTGTTTCTGCTGATCATCACCAAGTCCCGCCCCAAGCTGCACGGTTCGCTCTGGCACGGCCTCGTCGAGTGGCAAGATGGCGAGCTCCTCGACTGGGGTAGGCCTGCGAGCTTCTCTCTTCTCATCTTCCTGCTGGAAGTCTTCTATAGTGAGAGACTCGGTGGTTTTGCTAGATTCTCCAAGTTGCCTCTTCAAGGTGGCCATGTAACACTGCCTTGAAGATGGTTGGTCACCTTTCACTTCTCTACAGCCATGATCTGTCTGGAACTTCAGTTTTAGATGATAGGTTGAAGGAACAGCTCCCAGCTTGTTGAGAGAAGGTCTTCCCATAATGGCGTTGTAGCTCGAGGGATGACGTACCACCAGAAAGTTGATTGGAGCTGAAACAGTTCTTGGGGGAGTACCAAGAGTTACAGGGAGAGTGATAATACCTTCCGGGTAGACTGGATCTCCAGTGAATCCAGCCAAGGGAGACTTGCATTGCTTAAGGTTCTCTGCTCCAATCTTCATCCTCACGAAGACATCCCAGAAGAGTATGTCTGCCGAGCTCCCAGTATCGAACAACACCCTGTGCATTCTGAAGATCCCAATGTCAATGATCACTACGAGGGCGTCGTCTTGTGGCTGGCATATCCCCTTCAGATCTTCCTCTGTGAATTCAATTGGATGAGAAGTTCGACTCTTCTTCTGCGGGGCAAGTTCTTGCATGGTGCCCACCATACGGGCATAACTTCTTCGAGAGGAAGAAGTTTCTCCTCCACACCCTGGTCCTCCCGCAATGACGCTGAGGTCTATCTTCTTCGCAGGAGCCTCCGGCTGGGTGGGATGCTCCTCCTTCTTGGTGGGTTCTTGCTTGAGGAACTGGCCAAGTTTCCCCTCCCTGACGAGATCCTCTATTGCGTCTTTGAGATGGACGCAATTTTCTGTAGTATGACCTCGCACCTTGTGATAAATGCAGAACTTGCCGCTCTTCTTCGCTGAGGAGGTCTCCTTAATAGGCTCCGGTTGTTTGAGGATCTTCTTGTCTTGAATCTGCATCATTATATGCTCCCTGGAAGCATTCAAGGGGGTGTAGTTGTCATACCTGGCGCGAATGCGGGGTCTGTTTGGGTCCCGAGCGCCTCGGTCATCAGAGCGAGGAGGTCGGTAACGGGCTTGCTCTGCTTCCCTCCTTGGTGCCCGTTCGCTTCTTCTATTCTCCTCTCTGCGGAACTCCTCTGCCCGCTGGAGGGCCTATTCCTTCCTTCTTGCCTTGAACTCATCTGAGGCTATATACTTCTGGGCTCTGCTCATCACTTCAGACAGGTCCCTCGGAACATCTCGAGTCAACGAGTCAAGAAATGGACATTCTCGCAGCCCATCTAGTACAGCTCCAACCACCATGATAGAATCGAGGTCAGACATCCCATGTGTTTCCTCATTGAACCTGTCGAGGTAATTCCTGAGAGATTCTCCCTCTCTCTGTTTGCATCTCAGCAACATAACAGGATTTCTTTTATGCCGTCTGCAATTAGCAAAATGGCGAAGGACCAGTTCTGTGAGCTGGTCGAAGTAAGCTATGCTGCCTTCAGGTAGACTTCGAAACCAGTCATACGCGGTTCCAGACAACGTCTTCGAGAAACCGCGGCACAGGACCACCTCGGAAGTGTCATTCATCGTCATCTCAGAGCAGTACCGCTCCACATGCTCATATGGGTCCGTGGTACCATCATAGTACCTGATGTTTGGAGGAATGTATTTGTCTGGGAAGGGAGCTTCCCAAATGGCCTTGATAAACGGAGAGCGGAAACGTGTCACGTTTTGCAATACACCCTCTCGATCAGAGAGATGGCCCCGATGTTCTCTCTAAGGTTCTCTCTGAGGTTCCTGGAGGTGCCTCGACCACTGCCTCCGAGGTGATATGTCGCGAGGAGAATGACTCCTAGAGCGGGGACGTGGAGGCGTGTAGCGCCTCGGAGGAGAGTACCTCGGAGAATGATGTCGTGCTTCATACTGAATTGGTGACCGAGATCTGTGTGACTGGAAACGGGGGGGTGATCTTGAGTAAGACCGGTGTCTTCTCTCCCGCATTCCAACAAAATGATAATGGTGATCACTTCTCCTCAGATGGGGGGGATCAGAGCTCTCGGATGATGATGCAGGGCTCCTCCGTCGCCTGGGAGAACGCCTAGGGGAGCTTTCTCGTCGAGCTGGTGAGCGCGCAGGTGGGCGCTCTGGGCTCGCTGGAAGTGGAGGTGCTGGAGGTGGTACGGTGGTCTGTGATACATGGCGCTTAATGGCCATGATGGTTGTCGTGAGCGCTGCCAATTGCCTCTCTATGGCATGGAATCGCTCTTCTGGAAAAATTATAAGATTAGACTGACCTGGAGGGGCTTCAGTGGTGGATGCGGGGACTCCATTGAGAGCTGGAATGTTCACCTCTCCCGCCATGGATGATGCTGGAGCTGGGATCCTCTGTTCTGGAGTTTGATTCTGCTTCGATCTCCTGGTTGCAGGCATGGCTTCTTGCTCCTTCCCCACAGACGACGCCAAAAATGTTAGTTCAAAATTTGGATCAAGCTCCAATTTCGAAAAACATTTTGAATTTGTATTGAGATGGGAAGAAGAAGAATCGGAGAATCAAAGAGAAAAACTCGAAAAACAAAGAGCACCCAACGATTTACGTGGAAAACTCCAAAAATGGGAAAAAAAAACCATTATCCTCTCTCCAGAGGTGAAATCCACTAGATCTCCTTCAAAATTACAAGGCAGAACTCCTTTGATGAGCTCTAGAAAGAAGAAATGGAAGTAGACGAGAAGGAGAAAAGGATGGAGAAGATGACTCCAGTCGCCAGAGCGGCAGGGCTTCGCCGGATCAGAGATTAATTGCTCTTCAATTGGGGAGCAGGGGTATTTATAGGGTCTGGAGACTGGGGTGAAGCTTGGAGAGCAAGTCACTGAATTGGAGCACGTGGGTGCCAGCTTAGCAGTCCAGCTCAGCAAATCCAGCTCAGCATCTTTCTAGATGCTTCTAGATTCCAGGCTGGCATCATAACCGTCTAACGGTCTCGCAACTGTCTAACCGCTTCGTAACTGTCTAACCGTTCTGCCAACTGTCTAACTAACTGGGCTTCTAGAAGTCTCTGGAAGAGGATCTCATGTGGGAGGTCGCGGGAAGAGGAGCTGGGGGCAGCTTGTTCTCACGAGTGGTGCCGAGGTTCTCTGAGAGGACCTCGGAATTTAGAGTGTTTTCCGAGGCGGAGGAGCTCGGCCACGTTTAGGAATCAAGCAGGGTGCTACTAAGACTATCATGTGGGGTGCACGTGCTTGGCCATCTGGGCGCCACGTGTCCTTATTCATATCCACCCTATCATATATATATATATATATGAGCAACCGCCCTCATCTCTCTCTCTCTCTCTCTCTCTCTCTCTCTCTATATATATATATATATATATATATATATATATAGTCATGATACTATGAAGCCGTTTTTACTTTAATTAAAGTAAGGTCGCCTTCGTTTAGGACATTTTTAGGGATTTTTTAACAAATCCAACCTTACAGATTGAAAGAACATGGAAAAATAAGATAATATGTCAATTTTCATACAATTTGGTGAAGTAATGGTCATTCATCTTTAACGATGAAATTTAAAAAATTATGAATCGCCAAGATTTCTATAAAATTTCATCGTAAAAGATGAATGAGCATTATTTCACCAAATTGTATGAAAATTGACATAATATCTTATTTTTCAATGTTCTTTCAATCCATAGAATTAGATTTGTTAAAAAATCCCTAAAAATGTCCTAAATGAAGGCGACCTTAATTAAAGTAAGGTCGGCCTCATAATATATATATATATATATATATATATATATATATATATATATAGAGAGAGAGAGAGAGAGAGAGAGAGAGAGAGAGAGAGAGCAAATTTCCAAAAAAATCTTCAAAACTTTGCAACTACACAAAAAGCCCTTGGTATTTTCCCACTTTCCAAAAAGCCCCTGCTTTTTGGATAGACGTCATGTCAGCTCTAAAAGCAACTGACGGTGTTAAAAAGGGTATGAAATTACTCTTATTCCCATCAATAGTGAACCAAATGTACAAACTTAACTCTTCTCCCCAACTTCTCCAGATCCGTACTATCGATTGCTCTTCACTACATTTCGCAGCGCCGTTCGCCTCCGGCCGCAGGGAAGACATCTCCTCCTAACATCCAGCTATCATCTCCAAGGTAATCCCCTGCAGAGGAAAGTTATTCAGTTTTGGGGGTTTAGGGTTTAGGGATTAGGGTTTCGGGGTGAGTTATCCCGAAGAGTCTTTCTTCGATTCTGCTGGTTTGGGGTTAGTGATTGAGGGTTGGCCTCTCCCAAAGAAACCTGATTTCGATTTTGGGGGTTTAATGTGTGTGATTCAGGGGAGAAATCATGTTTGCTTGTTTAGGGGTTTATGACACATCTTGTAACAGTGTGGGTGAATTATGATTCATGACTGGATCTCTTGTTAGAGATTATGGGTATGCTCTGGAGTTTAGTTTAGTGTTTATTTTTGTTGGGTAAATAGTTTATTTTCCTGGATGTTTAGAGTATTTTAAAGCCGACTTCGTGTATTTTTAAGGGCAAATCTCCTAACATCCAGCGATCATCTCCGAGGTAATCCCCTACCAGAGGAAAGTTATTCAGTTTTGGGGATTTAGGGTTTAGGGATTAGGGTTTCAGGGCGAGTTATCCCGAAGAGTCTTTCTTCGATTTTGCTGGTTTGGAGTTTGTGATTGAGGGTTGGCCTCTCCCAAAGAAACCTGATTTCGATTTTGGGGGTTTAGTGTGTGTGATTCAGGGGGTAAACAATGTTTGTTTGTTTAGAGGAGAAACCATGTTTGTTTGTTTAGGGGTTTATGGCACATCTTGTAACAGTGTGGGTGAATTCCGATTCGTGACTGGAGCTCTTGTTAGAGCTTATGAGTATGCTCTGGAGTTTAGTTTAGTGTTTATTTTTGTTGGGTAAATAGTTTATTTTCCTGGATGTTTAGAGTATTTTAAAGCCGACTTTGTGTATTTTTAAGGTCAAATCCTGTATTTGTATGCTAAAATTTTAGCTTCGATTACTTGTTCAAGCACTGCACTTGTTTGATGTAACGTGCAATTCTCTGCAGGATGGAAAAGAAAAACTCCCCGCTCATCAACGCTAGGTGTTACCTGGTTCTGTTCGTGAAGACGTTGAGAGAGCTGAGGTTGCTGATGACATTTCGGCATTGGGAGCTACTTGAGAGAACTCCCTTTTGCCATTTTATGGACTTGGAGCATATCATCCAGGAGAGGGGGATACTGGATTCCCTCCTCTCGAAGTACGATGTGAAGACCGGAAACTTCAAAATAGGTTCGGCTCAGCTGGAGTTCCGGGCAGAGGATGTCGCCATGGTCCTCGGCCTCCCATGCCATGATCATGTGGTAAACTTCAAGCCGAAGCCCGCAAAGACTGATCTCAAGAGTCGGTTCCTGAGCAAAGCAGCTGACCGACACCGCCATACCATCAAGAACACTCTCATCAAACTCGCTGGGAAGGGCGAGGGCGTGGAGGAGAATTTCGTTAAGATGTTGGTCGTGTACTTCCTCGATAGCTTTCTGTTCTCGAGTACTTCCTGTATAGCCCCGCACTGGGTTGCATCGTACGCAAACGACCTCTCCACTATCAGGGACTACGCGTGGGCGCAGGCTACCCACAAGTGGTTGATGGACGATGTCCCCGATGCAGCAAGTCGTGTAAGGGCCCGTCTCAATGGGAAACGCAAAACCTCAAGCTACTTGCAAGGGTGCGTCCTCGCACTTAACTTGTTGTTTCATGAGGTGACCGAGACCGACAAGAGGGTATGCTTGAAGAAGACCTCGCTCATTTTCTGCTATGGCAAGGACAGTTTCAATAAGCAAAGTTCATTTTTTGAATTGCTGAAAACAGTAAAGGGGAAGGAGGTGGGCTCCGCATATTTACCAAATTGCTTCAACGCTTATCTGACTACAATGAAGTCTTTATTTACTATTATTCTTCGTATATTATTGCAGTTATGTTAGCTCACTCCCTCTATCGAGGCTGAATTGATCGGGTCCGTACAAGCCCAACCATGGAGGCCATCGCCCCCGCGGGGAAGTTTGGGTTCACCCGAGAAGAAGATACGACCCTCGAAGCGTGGAGGAAGGCAAAGACGATTACCGAGGAAGAGGTCCCGCAGAAGACTATCCTGGTGGAGGCACCAAAAGCAGAGGAGGAAGATATGGCGTCCGTCCAGATGGAGCTAAGAGATCTTCAATCCATGTACGATGCACTAGCATCAAAGTTGAATACCCTATTAAGAGGTAGGGCTCCTGAATCTGGCGGAAGCGTTGGTGAGTTCTACACTGCTCGCCCCAGACGAAAAAATTCAAAATAATTAGCTACGGGGCCGAGGAAACGAATGGCAATATCACCACCAAAGATCACCGTAATACCCACCAAAGACCAAAGATTAGCATTCCCAACAAATAGTAAGCAAGAAAGACTGGCCAGTGGCACCAGCGACTAGTAGTAGCGTAAGAACCAACAACACCATCGCCAGGCCAGACCAGCAAAGATCGGCAGAAACATCGGCGTCATCGGAAGCACCACCAGCACCAGCTCTAGAAGCAACACCAGAGCCAGCTTTAGAACCACAAGAAGGAGCAACCGCATCACCAGAACAACCACTTGCGGCTTTCATTGCAAAAGGCCACGCCCCACGACAAAAAAGGTTTTCAAAGCGTCCATCCGCACGAAAGCAAGCCCCAAGACAGAAAGTGAAAGCACCACCACCTCCTGAAAGGCGGATCACTCGCGTGACACGCCCCCGGACGGAGATGGTGAAGCAGTAGAGGACAACAGCCTCTGTGCGGAATGTTAGCCCAAGAAGGGAGGAAAGGACGGAGGAAGCTAACCTGGACAAAGGGACGACGGAGGAGATAGGAAACATTCTAAAGTCTCTTAAAGAAAGTTATGGTCCACCTCCAGAAGTCTCCAGCTCTGAAAGTGATTTGCCCGAGCAGCGGGAAGATGCCAAAGCCATCGTACTGGTTGATGAGAATGCTCCTGAGCCTGTGGACAATACCATTGGCTTCTTACCTTCGAACAAGAGGCCGGCTGGTTTCAACAAGCAGGAGAAGCTACAGAAGGAGGCGGTGTCCATGTATCTGAATAGCAGAATGGACAAGTAAGTCACTGATATTCTTATTCGGGGCTTTCGCTTACCACAGATCGTAAATCATGTATTTATTTGTCATTGATGCTTATTACGGTGCTTAAGCGTGCTATTTTCTGATTTTCTGATTTTTCGATTAAGCGCGTATTCTCGTCAACAGCACCGTCGTATGGTCGAGCGATTAGTGCCAGGTTACACGCAGACAATTAAACCATCTGATTGAGGGTACTATGGTTCTTGATGAAGTGGTTGACGTCTTCATGATAATGTTGATAAATTCCTTAAAGGAGAAACCATACACGTACAAACGGAGGGCTTCAATCATCAGGCTGTTGGTATGTTTACTTTCACAATTTGGAAAAGAAGCACCAGGCAGTGGGTTATCACAGTTCATGACCAAGGCACTGCTGAACTTCCACGAATTAGATGTTGTACTAATGCCAATCGTCGGTCACGAACACTACCATCTCCTAGTAGTGGAGCGGGAAAACCATGAATATTTGCACTACTCCTCATGCGTGGGTGCTAATTATGATAGGGACGCATGTCCAATGGTATGACTTTCAACTGCCTAATATTATGTGTAGATTTTTTAACTTAGGTATGTTGTAATCATAATAAAACATGTTCGCAGCGTCGACTGTGCGACAAGTACATCGCGTCCATAGCCAAGGTTGATGACATTGAGGATTGGCCTATGCGACACATTAAGGACTGCCCCCATCAAGACGCGGGGACTGCAGATTACTCATTTTTCACCATCCGATACATGGAATTGATTCTGCAAGGGCGTGATATAAAATTTGACTCTTACGAAGTCCCTGGTGTGAGGCTCAGGTTGATCGCTTAGCTATTAATGGATGGGCTGCTACAGTGCAAACTGTCATCGAATCTAGTATTGGCAAAGGATACAACTATGTAAAACTTATTCGTTTAATATAGTGGTATAATCGCTTAGTAAACATTCTAATTCGTGACTGAGACGGACTTACAAGATTTATTATTAGACTTGTAATGTTTACGAAGTGGATTGACAATTAAATTTAAAGCTTATTCTTGTATTATTTGACCTATATAGTTTATTATGAGACATTAATCGTGCGTTTTTGAAATAGTTCCATCTCGAGCCTGATGGCAAGGAATGGGTTTAAGGTTACTTTTCTGTGCACTTAATCATGCCAGTAGTCTATAACTACCCAAAGGCTGCCGCCCATGTGCAGTTGGCATGATCATATAGAATATTAATCATGAGAGTATCTCATGAGTAGTAGAATATCATCATAATATTCTTTCTTGGCATACAAGAAACAAATATATTCCTTCTTGGACCTCAAGTAAGGAATGTGATGCGTAGTGAGAATAATAATCATGATAATTCTTTCTTGGCATACAAGAAAAGATTCTCATGATTTCGATGCTTACTTGACGTGCACTCCAAGTTTACTTGAGGTGCAAGTCACTTGTCTATATAAGAAAACTCATTCTGAGTTTCTAAGTATCGAGTATCGCCAAGCATCACCAAGCTTCAAGAAAGACTAGTTCTCCTTGAACGCTTTGTGAGTTTTCCAGTTTTCCAATTCTTTTCAATATGTGTGCTATGCAAGTCCAAGTCCTGTAAACATTTGGTGAAGCAATAAAGCTTGGTGTGATTTCAACTTGCGTGTAAGCTCTATTCTTTAGTCCCCTCGAAAGGGAAACCTCTTTTATCTTAAAGGTATGGCCTGCCTAATTATTTACTATACTCTTTGGTTTATTATTGTGTCTGTATGTATTGCACTTATAATTTACTTTTCATTCACACGATGAGGATGTCATTGTTGAATTTGTTTTGAGTCTCCTCCTTTTACTGTATGTATATGATTTTTCGGTTCTTACTTAGTCTGGAAGATGTAGTGGACCAGGATGAAAGTCCTTAAGATTGCCATAAGAAGTAGGTGTAAAGTCCCAGTAAGGCATTAAGAAGTAGGTGGAAGTCTAGGCCTGAGGTTGTAAATTCCCAGTCATATACCCGTCATGCCGTGTGAGGGCGCCAAGGGTTCATCTTGGGTGTTCGAGAGGTAATGACTTTGTTCCTGTGTCGGACTTTGTTCTTATGTGCTCAGTCCTTCTCTGCTATTGACCTAGGTAAAGATGAACGACTCTACATATAGTCATAAGGAAGAAGACGATAAATAGTGGATCTCGTGTGAAATATCTTATTCTTCAAAAAAAAAACCCAAAAATTGGTCATTTCCTGCAAGATAATTGAGTGAGTACCGAGTAGAGCATACACCCTCTTGAATACAGCATTTTGTACCCCCACCCACCCACCCCACCCTAATTTTGGTATCAAAGCCAGGTTCCTTTCGGATTAACAAAATTGCGTCCCCTTCATCTCATCTCCTGAACTCCAATTTGGAAAAATTAGACAAGGTAAGTACCATTTCCAAACAGTTAGAAGAAGTTTCTAGTAATTTAGATTTTATTAAAGAAACCCAAAGGATTTTACAAAATAAATTAGATAATCTACTTAAAAAGGTTAATTTCGAAGATTTCCCTACTTCTGAAATAAAAAATATTTCTGAAAATATAAAAAATATTAAGCCTCCACCTGATAAACCAATTTGGTGGGTTAAAATTAGAAGGCAAAAAAGAAGCTAAACGAAAACCATGGCTCTTTTACCAAGTTCCTCCCGAGCCATCCAAAAAATAGATAAGCCTCGTGCTAGTTTTAGTGGAAGTCGTTCTCAAACCTTTCGTGGTAATATTCTCCATAAAAATAATAAAGATGAAGTTCAATTAGACGAGTTAATAGATATCGACAGAGATATCGAACTCTTTAGTACACATCAGCTCCACCTTTTAAATCTTAAAGTCCTTTATAAGACAAAATTGTTCGAAGTCAATAATGGTTTATTCCGACATTATCGCGAAGTACAAATAAGTTGTACCAGCACAGATATGGTAAGTTTAAATCTTGTAGACGATAAGTCCCTTCTCGAACTAGTTAAAAAATTAATTTAATTCATCTCGGACTACTAGTTGTCAGACTTAAAGGTTTAGGACGAAAAGGTTTAGGAACTAAAGTTCTATGTTGTGCTTATGATGCCAGATGGACAGGCACTGAACAAGCAATGTTAGGTGTTACTGAGGTAGATATGAATAATAATGGTGGAATATTTTATTGTAGCCCAGATTACATTATGAATATTATCGAATTTGCTAATAACATTAAAGTTGGTCTGCAAACCAAAGGATATGAGCGTTTCAAAGGAAAAAATCTACTTGTCTGCATAGGTTTCTTAGGAAAGGTAACTAATACTAGTAGTACCCACTTTAAATTACGCATAGACGATGTCGTTAACCTAATAGGAAATAAAGGCATTAAATTACTTAAACCAGCAAAATTTTCATCCGAAACCTTAGCAGGAGAAGAATGGAATTTAGATCTCTTTTCTAAAAGAGAAGAAATTTTAGTTCCTGAAGATTCTTTCATGTATACAAATAATAGAGGAGAAACGTCACTACGTTTTACCCAGTATAAGAAAAAGAACCATGATCAAGAGCAAGAATCAGAGCTCCAAAGGTTATCCGAAGATCTTACAAACGATTGTAGCATGGTCAACATTGAGTCATATGAAATACCAGAAGATCCAATCCTTTACCCAAGAGAACTAGAAATGTTATTGTCACCTAATGAACTATTAGAACTTGAAGAACATTTAATTACAAATGGACAATTAAATGAGTTAGAGTCTTTATACTATGATCACACAAGAAATATTAGAAAAGCATCATTTTTGCATGTGTTAGACGATAATATATCCAATAAAGACACAGCAAGCTTAAAAGAATTCATGGAAGGAGAAAGTAGCACGGTTCACCAAGGACAAGCCCTTTTTCCTACAGTTTATAATTATAGTCATGTACCCCGACTGCCTTACACTGATAGAGTCCAAGTTCCCGACAACATTAAACCAAGAGGCAAGAGAATGCCCTTGGAACAACCTATAAAATTTCAAAGCGAAAATAAAGGTCATATTTTAAATATCACAGCACATGACCCACAAATATGGTCAAATGTTATTGATATATGGAAAGGTCAGGTTGTCTCTGATTATATAAGAATTTTTAAGGACCCAGATACAGAAGAAATGTTTAGATATTTAGAAACATTCTTAGAAGAAAGTGTAAAAGCTTTATGGGAAAATTATAAACGAGAACAACATTTAGAGTTTCAATATATGATGAGTTTTGGGCCAAATCCCTATAACTTTGTCAATAAAATTCATACTCTAATCACTGGAAGAGATCCAAACACTGGAAATATAGAACTTAAGAAAAATGCGGTCATACATTTAGAACAGCTTACCCTGGCAAATTGGAAAGAAATTAAACCATTTCTCTTATAATATTTTCACTTTTGTTGTATCTCTGGCAATGCATTTAGTCAAGAATTAGGTAGTAAGTTAATGAGAAAATTACCGGGTGCATTGGGATTAGAAATTTCAGATAAATGGACTACTATGGAACAGGTTTTTCAACCTAATATTCCTCAATGGACTATTGGACAGAGAGTTCAGTTTATCTTAGATGTACTCAAAGAAAAATGTACAAACATACAAATACAAAGACAGCTTAAGAAAGGTGAATACTCATTCTGTAGTCAGATCTATACTAGTCAAGCTTACGGCCTACAGGGTAAAGAAACCTTACAAAAAGAAATCTAAAAGGCCGTTCAAAAAAACTTATTTTGTGTGAAAATCAAATAAAAGAAAACCATACTTGGTCCAGGATAAGCATGTACGAAAATTCTGGCCCAATAGAAATTATCAAAATAAATTATCTTGTTTCGTATGTGGTAGCGAAGATCATTTAAGCAATACTTGTCCTAAAAAGAAAAAATAGTAGAGATCGTAACTCTATTCTAATCGAAACCACTCAGGAAGATTTGATTGCTATAGATGCTTTTATGTCAGACACTGAATCTATTTACAGTATTGTTTCTGCTATTCAGTCTGGCCAAGAAATTTATGAATCTGATAGTGATGATAGTGATAAACATACATTTGTTGATGAAATGGTTGAAAAAGATAATCTGTTTAATTTTGATTTAAATTTTATGGAAATAGTTGAAATTCTTGAATTACCCCAAGTAGATCCAAATTTGTTTAAACAATTAAACATCAAAAATCTTCAGAATGATTGTCTATAATTGTTTCACAACACCTCTAATTTATGGCACATTGGAATAGATTTTTATTACTTAGAATATATCTTTAAGCAGTACATAAAAAATATATGTATGCAAATTCCTAATGTCCCACAAATTCTTATAGCACATATTGACAACATTCCTATAGTCTCTGAGTTAGAACTTTATTATTACTTTGATAATAAAACACTAGTCTTAGAACCCAGCTTATTCCAGTCATCTCTTTACTCCTATCTTAATGATCCCTGGAATTTAAATTCAGATTACTTCCTAAATTATGATGCTGATAATGAATTAATGGATGTACAAATCTTCGATCAGGTACGTCAAAAAATAAAGGCATAAACTTGCCAGCTTCTTTTCAACCAGACTTTATTAAATTTGGTAATATTCATTTACAAAGTTTTCCTACGTCCAATCTCTCTTTTATAACATTACCGCATATATCAGTCTCTGTAGAACAGCAGTGTCTTTTAGATAATCTCTGGATAGCAAAAAATAAAATTAATACCGATCCTAAATATTTTCATACTTGCATAAATGCACTAGCTGAGCATTTTAATATTTATAATACTAGACAGAATTTTAAATTTTATTCAGTAGTAGCCGGTTTTACAACTGGAGTTTTTTCCACTTGGTCAGAAGTCATAAACAGTATAAAAGATTTTAAAAATCCTCTATATAAAGGTTTTGAAAATATATCAGATGCATTTACTTTTGCAAAGCACCATCTAGGTCCAAATTATTATATATCTCCTGCTATCAAAACTATAATACCCTGATTTTTTTCGACTTAAATAAATCATGAAAATAAGGTGGAATGATAGGTTAAACAAGAAGAAAAGAAAAGAAGAAATGTAGAAATTAATACTAATTATTTATTTCATGAAGTAAAGGAGGTTTGGGATTTAATTGAAGTATAGGGGTTAAATTGCAAAATGTCAATTTGGGATGTTATAGGGGTTAAATTGCAAAATGTCAAAAAAATCCTCTTCTTAACCGCCAGATCATGTTTTCCAGGAAGTTCTTTCTCTTGTTAAATTACTATATTGCCCTCATCTCTTCTCAAAATCATTGCAATGTCCATGCACTCCTCTCTATAAATATACACTTCTTCTCCAACGATTAGCGAAGCTCTTCTTCTTTCTCTTGCTCTCTTAATTTCTTCTTCATCCTCCAAATTCCATTGGTAAAGCCCTGCAAATCAGAGTTCAAGAGTCTTCAAAGATCAAGACTAGTCTTCAAGTATTAAGTTTTTCCTTTTACCAACTTTTCTTTGATACTTATACATATAACCATCCATAACCATCCATAAGAATGAGTTATGAAGAGTTTACAATGGTTTTTCATCTCTTACACACATAACCATCCATATGAAAGAGTTTTCCAATGTTTTGAAGAGTTTTACCAAGGTTTTAATCTCCATAGAGGAACATAAATGTGTTTAAACAATCAATCGTATTCCTACTGTATTTCTCTTTCTGGGCAGTAGACGAATTCTTTTCATAAACTTTGTATACAAAGGTTGTAGATCATGATGTTTCCTTCAGACTGCAAATTTTCAGACTTTTCATGAAAAATCCAGTTTTTAATGATTTTCCAAAGAGAGACTGCTGGTCTGTTTTAGTGCAAGTTTTCTACTAGAAACAAGATCTTGTCATCTCTGTTCTGGAGTAATATACGAATTTTTCAAAAACTTTGTGAACAAAGGTTGTATATCTGGATGTTTCCTTTATGCCTACAAAATTTCCAGAAACTTTCATGACAAATACAATTTTTAATGATTTTTACAAAAGGGCCTGCTGGATCTGTTCTTCTGCTGGAACCTGGACATGTCACCATATTTCTGGGGACCATCCAGTGATCTTTGGAACTGGATACAAATAGAAAGTTTTAGTAAAAGATGTTATCTACCACATACAAAAATTTCAGCATTTTGGACATTTCCTCAGACTTGTGTTGAACTTTTTACCAAGACTGCTGCAGTTTTGTTTTAGAACCTGCTGTGAATACGTTTTTTTACCTCTTAAATCTATTCATATTCACAAGATCCAAACCTGGAATGGTACCCAATGGTTATAAGTACATACCGTAAATTTTCATGAATTTTAGGGTTAAAATCAATTTTTATATGGAATCTACAAAAAGATTTCAGTAAATAACGATCATGATTTTAAACTATACGAGTGAATGAAAGATTTGAAGCGACTTAAATACCTCACTTTTATTATGGTAGGTAGAAAATCCACAGGGGTTGACAATAAGACAAGACAAAGAGGCGAGGCTAGGTAAGGGATCCACTTTTTGTGACGGAAAGAAAGTTAACCCCTTTTGCGGTATTTTGATTTCTATGGGTTAACCTTCGACGATTTCCATGGTTGAATTAACTTTATATGTGCTCATGGCTTCGCCTCCTTATAGACAAAGGAATATTTGAAATCCTTTATTTTCCTTTGGGATTCAATGCTTTATTTCCGCTTTTTAAGTCCTGGATAAATGTTATGTTTACTGGGTGGGCGGGAATTATACTGACCCTCCGATCGTTAGGTAAAGCATATCCCCTGAATTGGTAGACCCAAATGATAATAAGTATGGTGTCATGGCTAAGTAGAGTTATACGACACACTTATGAAAAGTAAGAATGAAGTCACGACGGATAGCCTTGACAAGTTTTATAACATCCGCACTATTCATGATATCTTTTCACTTGCTTTGATGCTTATGTTTGATGTTTAAGTACCTCTATGACTTTGTTATTTCAACGACTCTACTTTCCCAGTTCATGTTTTTACTAAATGCATAGCTTCATGTTTACCTTCTTGGGCTATTCAAATTTCACCCCTTTATTTCTTTGATTCCCCACCCCAGGTGAACTAGAAGTCTAAGGAGGAGAGTGGCGTAATAGGACGCTAGGCTGCTCAAGACTTTAAGTTTATGTGTTTAGTATTTGCTTATGTATAAAAGGTTGTAATAATGTATATGGTGTCCTAAACTCCTAAACTCCTAAACTTTTGATATGATCTTGGGAGATGTAATAAAGTATGTAAGGATCATGTATGTTTACGTTATGTTTTTTGGATTAACGCACCCAATCTGGAGCTCCCGGATTTGGGGGCGTTACAAAAACCATTGTTGGGGTTGACAAGCCAACAGCTAGTCCAATGCAAACGGCAATTGGTAAAGACATATCAAATCCGTTGATGGCTGGATATTTGCCAAAAATATCAACAAGAGCTATCAATGAAGCTAAAACATCATTGGCTAGTCCTATGTAACAGGTTGCAGGTAAAAACTTATCAAATCCTGTGATGGGTGTGGCTTTCCCAAAAAGCCAAGAAGATAAAGAGATAGGCAGTAACAATTATAATCAGTTAGTAGCAATCATCCAAAAAATAGTTGATGATACTTTAATCAAAAGAGATACTCAGAGTACTTCATTAGGCATTAAGCTTAGCATAAATCCCGATTTGTTAAACATGGGACAAAAGAATCTTAGTCAGGAAGCCACTAGCCCTGATCAAGACCCTGTTGAGCCCATCAAATCTGAAGAATCAGATTTAAAAAAGAAAAAGATAATGGAGTAGCCATTATGAGATTCTTTAGGAAGAATCTTAGCCATTAGCCATATTCTTTAGCTTTTTAGCCAATCATTCCTAGCATCTCGAGCATGATAGCTACTAAAGAAGCATTTATATTTACTTTTTAGCCAATCATTCTTTGCATCTAGCCACTTATAGAACATGATAGCTACAAAAGAAGCATTTATTCTTTAAGGATTACATCGTATCTAGCCACTTTCAATTTATAGCCACGAATCTTAAATTTTTAGCCACATAATTTCCTTTTGTAGCCAGAATCAGAATCCCTTTAAGTTACATCCCTATACTAGCTCCTTATGACTAGTACAATAGGATTCTTTATACTAACTTTTCTCTCTATATATAGACAGGTTCAGCTCCACTTCAAAAACCAAGCCTCTCCTATGTAGCATACTCCATTCCTGAAACGATCCAAAGCCTCCAAAAACCTTCTATCAATGGCCTCTCCTCAATTCAACATAACCCGCACTGCTCAAAGGATGGAGAATGCCAGTGTCAACTGGTGCTTACTGAAGCCACCCTCAACACCATTCAATACCAGACAAGTCCTGGCGACACTTTCCTGATGAACTACTTGAGAGATCAAGAACGCTACCTCTACCAGCTGCACTACGACATGTATGTTCCATATGGCGCACCGCCTCCTTCACCAGCTAACAACCCTGCAGCAGATAACGCAACAACCACCACTCCACCACTCTCCACGGATGAAGAACTCGAGGCAGAACCTTGCCTCTGTGGATGTAACGGACCCCTTAGCCCCCATCTCGAGACTGATGGCAAGGAATGGGTTTAAGGATACTTTTCTGTGCACTTAATCATGCCAGTAGTCTATAACTACCCAAAGGCTGTCGCCCATGTGCAGTTGGCATGATCATATAGAATATTAATCATGAGAGTATCTCATGAGTAGTAGAATATCATCATAATATTCTTTCTTAGCATACAAGAAACGAATATATTCCTTCTTGGACCCCAAGTAAGGAATGTGATGAGTAGTGAGAATAATAATCATGACAATTCTTTCTTGACATACAAGAAAAGAATCTCATGATTTCGATGCTTACTTGACGTGCACTCCAAGTTTACTTGAGGTGCAAGTCACTTTTCTATATAAGAAAGCTCATTCTGAGTTTCTAAGCATCACCAAGCATCACCAAGCTTCAAGAAAGACTTGTTCTCCTTGAACGCTTTGTGAGTTTTCTAATTCCTTTCAATATGTGTGCTATGCAAGTCCAAGTCCTGTAAACATTTGGTGAAGCAATAAAGCTTGGTGTGATTTCAACTTTCGTGTAAGCTCTCTTCTTTAGTCCCCTCGAAAGGGAAACCTCTTTTATCTTAAAGGTATGGCCTGCCTAATTATTTACTATACTCTTTGGTTTATTGTTGTGTCTGTATGTATTGCACTTATAATTTACTTTTCATTCACATGAAGATGATGTCATTATTGAATCTGTTTTGAGTCCCCTCCTTTTACTGTATGTATGTGGTTTTTCGGTTCTTACTTAGTCGGGAAGATGTAGTGGACCCGGATGAAAGTCCTTAAGATTGCCATAAGAAGTAGGTGTAAAGTCCCAGTAAGGCACTAGGAAGTAGGTGTGAGGTCCAGGCCAGAGGTTGTAAATTCCCAGTCATATACCCGTCATGCCGTGTGAAGGCGCCAAGGGTTCATTTGGGTGTTCGAGAGGTAATGACTTTGTTCCTGTGTCGGACTTTGTTCTTATGTGCTTAGTCCTTCTCTGTTATTGACCTAGGTAAAGATGAACGACTCTACATATAGTCATAAGGAAGAAGACGATAAATAGTGGATCTCGTGTGAAATATCTTATTCTTCAAAAAAAAAACCCAAAAATTGGCCATTTCCTGCAAGATAATTGAGTGAGTACCGAGTAGAGCATATGCAAGTCCAAGTCCTGTAAACATTTGGTGAAGCAATAAAGCTTGGTGTGATTTCAACTTTCGTGTAAGCTCTCTTCTTTAGTCCCCTCGAAAGGGAAACCTCTTTTATCTTAAAGGTATGGCCTGCCTAATTATTTACTATACTCTTTGGTTTATTGTTGTGTCTGTATGTATTGCACTTATAATTTAGATTTCATTCACACGAAGAGGATGCCATTGTTGAATCTGTTTTAAGTCTCCTCCTTTTACTGTAGGTATGTGGTTTTTCGGTTCTTACTTAGTCGGGAAGATGTAGTGGACCCGGATGAAAGTCCTTAAGATTGCCATAAGAAGTAGGTGTAAAGTCCCAGTAAAGCACTAGGAAGTAGGTGTGAGGTCCAGGCCTGAGGTTGTAAATTCCCAGTCATATACCCGTCATGCCGTGTGAAGGCGCCAAGGGTTCATTTGGGTGTTCGAGAGGTAATGACTTTGTTCCTGTGTCAGACTTTGTTCTTATGTGCTCAGTCCTTCTCTGCTATTGACCTAGGTAAAGATGAACGACTCTACATATAGTCATAAAGAAGAAGACGATAAATAGTGGATCTCGTGTGAAATATCTTATTCTTCAAAAAAAAAAAAAAAAATTAGTCATTTCCTGCAAGATAATTGAGTGAGTACTGAGTAGACATTCATCTTTTTTCTCGTCCATACATGATGTAAAGGAAAGTAATCTGAAAAGGAGTTACAATTTGTATAAAAACTAATTTTCATGTTTTCGATGTAAGTCAAATAACTGTTGTAACTACCATCCATTTGTTGTCCCTAAGTAACTATATACAAGGTTGTCAGACCCGGCCAAGCCCAGGGGTCAGGGGTCAGGGGTTCAACCGGGGTCGAACAGGGGTCAATAATAAAATATTAAAAAATATTTTATAATAATTAATAAAAGAAAATAAAAGAAAAAAGGGGTTTTTCTTGTACTTGGTATATTTTATTCATTTTAGTTCACATAGATATAGATAATGCAACACACATTACACATATGGAGTGATTTGTATCAATTGATTTTTTTTTTAATTTTATTGCTCTTTCTGGACATTGTGAGAGTACCTATGGAAATATTTTACTTTTGGGTTGATAATTAATTTTTAAATTTTAAATTTTTAATTGATTTAATGGCATGCCAGCAATAAATAAAAAATAAAAAGTTATTTGACTTATTTCACACAAAGTCATCAGCCATGTGCGATCTGACATGCAATTAATGCTGCCATATTTGCTGTCACGCTGGCATTAACCATATAATTATAAAATTCATTAAAAAAATAAAAATACCCCTCCTCTTCCCCTTCGTGTCCACGCCGCCCTCCATTCCCGTTTTCCCCGAGCAATCCAACGCCGATGTGGCCTCCACAGCCACCTGCCCTCTCGATCTCTCGCCGGTCCTCCTCCACGACGTCTCTCACTCCTGCTCCTCCTCCTCGTCCTCCTCCCTCCCTTTCCGATCCCGCTGCTGCCCCACTCTCGCCCCGTCGGGCAACCTCCTCCCGGCTCCCCGGTCCACGATCCGCCCCCCAAAGAACGCGAGACTCTGCTCGAGAGCGTGCACCATGACCCAGTTGACTCGGCCGGGTCAACCGGTTCCCGATTGAACCGGCCGAGTCACCGGATTATGGCGTGTTCAACGCCTCCCCGGTTCTATGGGCATGCCCGGGCCGGCCACATGGCCGGTTCTCGGTTTTTCCGGTTGAACCGGCCGGGCCGATCCGGGTCTGACAACCATGACTATATATATATATATATATATATATATATATATATATATATATATATTGACAAAGGCGACAATCAACTCCGGAGGAAAGTTCGGGGCATACAACGTGGCACCCGTGTGTGCGTGCCCTCACCTTAAGGTCGTGGGGGTTCAAACCTGGGTTTGTCCCAACGTACGAACCCCTACACAAGGGACCCAATATCAATAGGCCAAAAGGCCGTTGTTTATATATATATATATATATATATATATATATATATATATATATATATATACGGGGTGATATGGTGCGATCAACCGCACTTACGGCCGACCGGCCATATCTCATGTGATATCGGGCCGGGCCCCGGGCCGCCCAAGGCCCGGCCCGATCACGTAGAGATATAGCGGGCCGACCGCACCATATCAGCCCCCTATATATATATAATGATAGATAAACTACTTTCATTAATATTTTTTAAAAAGTTACATCAAGAGTTGGGGAGGTGTTTGCTTCATGGGTTCCTCGTCATTGAAGTACGTTTGTTGGGTGTTGCAATTCCGCTACCACCTCTCTTATAGCTTCCAGGCTTCTTCTTTTTTTGATAAGGAGATAGTTGTAGCAGCTACTCAGAAAACATAAAAACAAAGACTAAAAGCATAACCAGTAAACATATTATGTTCAAAAATGGAGACCAACTAAGCTAATGGCTTCCTCCAACCATCTGGGTCGATCACTTCCCCTGTGAAATAGAGACAGTCCAGGATTCTTCAGAGCATGATTGGCAAGTGCGTCTGCCACAATGTTGAGCTCTCTTGGGCAGTATTGGAGCTTTAATTCAGGTTGCCCCAACAGATTGTTGTTGATGTTCTGCACAGTAGTTCGTACATTGCTTGTGATTTCTACATTTCCACTTCTAATTAGTTGCAGAGCTTGTAGACAGTCAGTGTATAGATTGTCTATCTTCCATCCTTCAGACTTGCTGGTCTCCAAGGCCATCAGAATTGCTTGCATCTCAGCATGGAAACTTGACTCTGCGAGAGAATCTGCACATCCTGCCAGGATCAAATTGTCTCTTCCCTTGATACAGATGAACCCTACACCACACAGGGGAATGGTGACAGTCCAGGCAGCATCACACAAAATAGAGTATGATTGTTTAAAATTAGAAGAGTTTAGATGCTCCTTGAATTGTCCTTGTAACCTCCAGAAGTGGTCCTGTGTGTAAGATAGAGCTTTATTGAAAATTTGTAAAGGCTGAAGCTTGGTGCTGCTGAAAATGCTTTCACATCTGGATTTCCAAATAAACCATGCACAAGTAGCAATCAATGCTTTGGTAAACCTCTGTTTAATACTTTCCTTTCCAGTTCTTAGTGTCAGCCAGTCTCCAGCCATAATGCTATAACTGTTAGTGGCATCCCAACCAATATGGTTGGCTATGGCATTCCAGCAAATTTGTGCTGTGCTGCAATCTTCCATGAGATGTGTAATGGATTCCCAATCCAGGCCACAGAAGGGACAAGATAGTTGTGGTCCAATTCCTAATGAGTAGAGAAGTCCATAAGTGGGAATTTTCCCATGTAGGAGCCTCCAAACAAAAGTTTTTACCCTTGGAGCCACATTGAGGCTCCAAATCTTGTCCCATCCTTGCCAGTTTTCCTTGTCTGAGTATGAGTTATGATTTAGAGAAGAGTACACTTCCCTGGCAATTATCAGTTGACCCTGCTGGGGCCCATACCCAATGGTTATCCCTTTCTACTTCATATGTATTACTACACAATCTAGTGCAATCCACATTTTCCCCAAAGCAGTATGCCAAATCAGAGTAGTCAAGTCTATTTTCATTCAGCAAATCAGAGACATTCAGGGACTCAAGAGGCAGTTGCATGTTAATGGGTATAGGTTTAAAAGCAATAGGAATACTAAACAACCATGGATCTTCCATGAAACTCACCCTATTTGGGTTGCAACTATTAATGCACATGTTCTGTTTCACTAGCTGAGATGTATGCCATAACTTTTTATAAAACCATGAAGTTGAAGAACTGCACATTTTGCCCCAAGGATTCAAAGGTCCATACTTCAAAAGAGCTATTTGAACCCAGAACTTCCCCTCCTTGTTTATCAAAGAAACAATATTTTTTGTCATAAGGGCATTTCTGGCCAGTTTCAGGTTCCTTATCCCTAGCCCTCCCTCAGATTTGTGTAGAGTGGTAACAGACCAACTCATAGCTTGAAAGGAGCCTCCAGCATTACCCCTAGCCCATAAGAATTTCCTGGATAATTTGGATATCTGATCTAAGACTGTGTCAGGAACATAATAACATGACAGGGGATAGGTTGGGATAGACATCAAAGAGGAGTTTACTAATACTGTTCTACCAGCTAATGAAATAGAAGATGAATTCCAAGCCTTAAGACTGGTATTTGTTCTATTGATCAGGGGAGTCCACTGACTTACAGGGATTTTTTTTGGTGATATGAGCATTCCTAAGTACTTAAAGGGGAATGAGCCCAGCCTCATCCCAAGGATGTTTACAATGGAGGTTCTGATTCTAGTATTAAACCAAGATGGAAAATATAGGGATGACTTGTCAAGGTTTACTGACGCCGGGCAGGGTAGTGATTAACCTGCGGGCGGTGGTAAACATGGGGGATTGATAGAAGAGCAAGAAAAAGGGAGGACAAACAGAGAAGAAAAAAGTCTCTGAAACTTTAAAAGGAAAATAACTCAATAATCAATGAATAAAATTCAACCCACAAGCCGGGTTTAAATAGCTAAAAGAAACTAACCTAGATAACCTAGAAATTCTATCTTCTTATTTAAATTTGCCCAAATCGGTAAATTTTGGTCTAATAGAAAAACTTATCTAATTCTAAAATAACTAAACAAAATAGATAACTCCTAAAAATCCGAGTTCAAATCGGATTCATATCCTATCCTAAATTGGCATACGAAATATTGTCAAAAATGGAAAAAAAACACCGAGAAACGAAGAAATGAAGGGGAAAATAGTGTAATTTGAGGGTGAAGGAAGGGTCCATCAAGCAAAGCTGATGGACCCCACGTGCGCGTCGAGACGAGCTTTCCGAATTGGGGTTGACCGCCCGAATCCGATATCGGTAGCCAAAGTTATGGCCAAAATACCGAAACGTGTCCAAAGTGCTCCCCAATTCCGAACTTGACTCGATCACTTTCCGCCTTTACGTCGGTCCGCCAAGTCGTGGTATGCTAAAGCTCTCATGGTGCAATCAGACAGCTCGGCATCGTCTGACTCGGGCTCTCCTGCATCATTTACCCTCTGCCCTGTTAACTTATTGTATATTTCCAGGCACAACTTGCAACTCCTAGCCACTGCCCTAGATGCTTTTGTGACAATCATAGCATCATCGGTAAATAGTAAATGATTAAAGTTGCAAGCCAGCCTACTGTCATAGTCTGGAATAAGGTTTAGAGACATAGCATAGTTTAACATGGCAGTTAGGTTTTGTGATACCAAGAGAAATAAAATAGGGGAAAGGGGATCTCCCTGTCTAACACCTCTAGAACTAGTGATCCAAGCAGTGGGCCTCCCATTGACTAGGAATGAAAAGGAGGGTGATGAAACATATGCCTTGATCCAGGATATCCATGACTCAGGAAAATTCATTATGTGCATGGTGGCAAGGATTGCATTCCATTCCAGTGCATCATAGGCTTTCTCTATGTCTAGCTTAAGTATCATCCTAGGGAGGGCTTTGGATTCAAACTCTAATGAATGAACCACTTCTTGCATAGCAATGATATTATCAAAGGTGGACCTGCAAGCAATGAAACCAGACTGTTCTGACCCAATAAGTTTATCTATGACTCCCTTCAGTCTATTGGACAGCAACTTGGACAAGATTTTATAGGCCACATTACACAAAGAAATAGGCCTAAAATCTTGTACCTTGCTTGCTGAATCCTGTTTTGGTATTAATGCAATGTAAGTCCTACCCCAAGCTTGAGGCAATTTTGCTGTAATAAAGAAGTGTTTGATGGCATTATATAGTGAGTCTTTGATAATGTCCCAATAGAAGAGATAAAATTCTGCATTGAAACCATCTGGACCAGGGCTTTTGCCCTTTGGCATGCTTTTCAATGTTTTGTACACCTCAGCTATTGTAATGGCTTTAGTGAGATTTGTTCTATCTTCCTCATTCAGGGATGGCAGATCATGAGGCAATTTGTAAATCAGGTCAGCCATGGAGTTCTCATTTCTGGATGTCCATAATTTGGTGTAAAAGTCTGTGAAAGCTGTCCCTATATCATCTCGGCAATCTAGAGTAAGGCCTTGTTCATTGGTTATAGTAGAGATTTTATTTCTATGACCTCTAACTCTTGCTTGTCTATGAAAGAAACTTGAATTGTAATCTCCCTGCTGTACCCATAACATTTTGGCTCTCTGGGCCCATTTCAGAGAATTTTGTCTGAGCAGTGCTTTGTGTTTATTGTAAAGACCCCTCAAAGCTAAGCACATAAGATCATCAAAGCCAACATTGGATTCCATACTCTTAAGTTGTTTAATCTCTTCCTCAGTTTGTGCAATACTTTTGTCTAAGGGGGTTAATTTCTTGGCTTTCCATCTACATAAATTATTCCTAGTCTTTGATATACAATGAGTAAAAGCCTCCATAGGATTGACCCTTGTCCTATCCCCCCATGCTTTGCCTACATTCAAATGGCACTCATCATACTCTAGCCAAAAATTATCAAATCTAAACACCCTCTGTTTCTGGTGAAAAAAAAATTGCAACTAGAAGGAGTGGTGAATAGTCAGAAGCAGTTCTAGACAGGTGGTTGTTATAGTAAGAATCAAAGCATGAAATTCAATCACTATTAGCCATAATCTTGTCCAGTCTTGCCCATCTTCTAGCTAATCCTAATTGGTTATTACACCATGTATAAGGTGACCCAATAAAGCCCAAATCTAGTAGTTGGTTTTCAGCTACAAACTCATTGAAAATTTTTGACTTCGATGCATAATTATCAAATCTACCCCCCCTATGCTCTTCAGGAGTCAAGATTGCATTAAAATCACCCATTAAAACCCAAGGGAAATTCAAGGAGGAGAAAATTTCTAGTTCCATCCAGAGGCATTTCTGCTCTTGGATGTTTTGAGAGTTATATATCACTGATAATACCCATTCTCTAGGATTTTCAGATGAGATAATCAGATGCAGAGATAGACGAGATATAGCAATAGGTGTAATCATACCTACCCTCTGTTTCCAGAGGGTGACGATTCCCCCCGACATCCCCTGTGCTGGTAGTGCTGCCCATTGCCAACTTTTGGAAATTTTCTTGCAGAATTTGTGAGCCCGGGTTATATCAGTTCTTGTTTCAACCAAACAAACAACATCTGATTGATAATCCTTCATAATGGATTTAATCCTGCTAATTGTAATGCTGTTTGAAGCACCCCTGCAATTCCAGCAAATGAATTTAATTGTATTCATAAAGGAAATTATGAGTAATAGAAAGGTGACCAAGAAAAGAAAACTCCTCAGGTGGGAGCAGATGGCGCCTCTGAGATAGGGCCATCCAATCGCCCCTTCATGCTGCATGAGCCACCTTGGATTTATCTCGTCGAGCTATGGCTTCCAACTTTGCTTCCTTCTGGACTTGAGCCAGGGGCATGTCATCGTCATAATCTTCCTGGATTTGATCCCTCGCTTCAGAAGAATCCTCCATTGCTTGGTCACTACTAGTAGCCTGCGTCTTCGCCTCAATCGCAAGTACAATCCTGTCTACTAATTTGTCATGATTCCTCAGTTGTGGATTTTGGCCCTTCTCCTTGAGCATCTGGTTGCGATCCCTGTCGAAAGATGTGAGTAGCTCGGTACCCGATCTAGCCGAAACTCCAGGGATCTCCTCTTGATTTCTCATCGGTGACTTCCCCAGCTCTCTCCCCTTCCTTTGCACAATCGCGAGTTGATGCGAACCCTCTGCCGTGAGGTCAGCCTGATCCGGATAACTCTCAGTGTGCTCAGAGCTAGGGTTCACAAGCGGCGGCCACTCCTTATCCATTTGGTCACCCTGTGATAAGTTATAAAAGGCGCCTCGGGATTGGTATGTTTGACTCTTGCTAGAGCCACCACGTCCTCCACGTGTCAATCGCCCAGCTTCCATCCGCCCTATGTGTCTGTCCTCCGACAGTGCGACCGTTTGACCACCAGTCCTCCCCTTCTGACCGTCAACGGTAACTTCCACAACTGCGTGGCCGTTCACCGGAGGACCACGGCCTCGCCGCGACCCTGCGATTTTTCAGGTGGTTATGTCGTCCTCCTCAAGAAGCTACGATTCTTTATGATTTTGCTCCTCTGGATTAGTCACAACATATGAACCTTGCCCTTCAACAGAGATGTTCATAGGTTGCGGTATCGCCAAGGATTCAGTGCCTCTATCTCTTCCTACACCTCCCTCCCTCGAGCTGCAAGGAATCATTTTGCAAGCTGCAATCGAGTGTCCTATGCGCCCACACCGAAAACATAATGTAGGAATACGCTCATAGATCACTGCAACCAGCGTCTCCCCATCTGTAGGAATACGCTCATAGATGCCTCTCTGCACCGGTTGTGACAGGTCCAGCTCCACGCAGATACGGGCGAATTTTGATCTCCCAACCTCCAGTTCCGTACCTTCGACCTCCCTAGTATGCTGATCGATCTTTAGTACCGGACCAAGGAGAGAGCCCAGCCCCTCCAGAGTTTCAAGCTCCCAATACTCCATCGGTAAATGATGCAGCTGTACCCACACCGCCATAGTCTCAAGTTTCTCAAACGCCGGTTGGAAATTCTCCTTCCATGGGATTAGCTGGAGTACCATTCCACCGATAGTCCAAGGGCCATCCCATAGTGCTTTCTCAGCCAGTTCTAGTGAGTGGCAGCATATAAAATAAAATCCATTTGGGAGATCTGAGATGGTGAATGATCCCAACTCTCCCCAAAGGTTTGACAGTGTTGTTCTTACTTGATCCAGAGGTAAAGCTCTACCTAAGAATTTCCCATATAAGACGGTTTGCATACGAGCTTGTGCCCTTTGGTGAAACTCCTTATCAGTAATAAACCTTGGATGATTGAGCTTTTACAATTTTTCGAAGTTCTCCCATGAGTTCACAGTTTCATCCCCGAAGGTTTTAGGCTTTTGTTCTCCAGCTACAGCACGAACCCACGATTTGCTAGGTTGAGTCTTGCTGCCGTGTTCTCCGTCCCCACTCGCCATCGCAAGTGGGGTAGAGCTTGCCGGCCGGACGGTGAGAGTCACGCGAGCAAAGGTTCAGAATCGCCCATTAGCTCTCCAATGGCTTCCTTCCAGGCTTCTTTTTGCAATTGTTTCTACGGGCATCACTAATAGTCATCGAAGGTTAGTGAAAGTCAGCTTGCAATGGCAAGAGAAAAGGACAAGACTTGTTTAAAGAGATAGTAAATTAGGTTTAAGGTGAAAGTTTTGTCTAATAAGAATTGGAGGTTTAGTTCACAAAATCACAGAATTAAAACTAATTTGATTACACATTGACTCAAACTATTTATTTTTTATATGAAATTGTTCAGAATTGTTGATTTTATAATAGGGATAGCTTAGAAAATGAGAAATACTATTTCGTCAGACAAAACAACATAAAATGAAATGAGCACACAAAAACATTGAATGTGCCTCGAGATTATCAACACAATGATCTCGAGGCACATTTAATGATTTCATGTTCCCATTTTGTGTTGTTTTATTGGACCATATAGTATTGGTCTTAGAAAATTTAGGTATTAAAAATAGGAAAAACTTATAAAAAAAAAGTTAATTGAGAGGTTTTTGAGGTTGATTTTATATTTCTTAAAAATTTTGGGGATCTTCGTTTTTTACCATATATATATATTAATAAATTTGAACAAATCACTAAAACCACATCGTAGGCGTGATTCAAACCCATCACCTTCTTTTTTTGAGAGGAATGAGTTACCCACTTTTCTTGTGAAGGTTGATCCCATGTATATATAGATACTTAACCATCTATCTATATTACTAAGCGAAAGAAACGGTTGTAGATAATTTTGATTTTTAAAAAATTTCAAAAAAACCACAAAATTAGATTGAGTGTTTCGAATTTTCTCATAATTTTAGATTTTTTATTTATTTTAAAATTTTTTAACCGCAATCTATGAATCAGAACCACGTTCTAATAAGTAGTTGCGACCCGTGCTTGGAGAAGCATTGGATCGGCGTGAGTCCCTTCACCTAGGTATTGTTGTTCTTCTTCTTCTCCTTCGAATTCCATCTCTGATGGCTTTCTTTGATGTGATTTTCGTCGATCTAGGGTTCTTTTTCGGTTGGAGTAGGTTGTTCCATGGTTTCCAAGTGGATTCTCAAGGAGCTCAAGGATCTACAAAAGGATCCTCCCACGTCTTGCAGCGCTGGTACCTCCTTCATCGATGCCTTTCTTTTTACCATTTCTTCTGTTGGAGTTGATCTTTTGATGCTTTTGCGTTGTTTTCTGCAAGTTGTTTGCATTTCTATCTCTAGCGTTATTTATATTTCATTCTTTTATATGAATGTTAAAGAATCAATGTGTCGTGTGCAGTAGATAGATGATAATTGATACAAGCATGCTTCTTGGAATGAGATTCAGTTTCATGAGATCAAGAAACATATATTTGTTTTCTTTTGTTGTTGTGGATGTGATCTTAGTTTTTAGTTGATGATATATAACATGAGTTATTTTAACAGCACATGTGGTCTCATTTACCAAAAAAAAAAATGAGTTATTTCATTGGTCATGAGAACTATGGATGATTTCTGGCATAGAAGATTAAAAAGAAGCGGAATGATAGATTCTATAAAGACAATTTTGTGCTTAACTCTTTCTTTTCTTATATTTTTTTATCTGGCTGGCACCAATTTTTTATTGCTAGAATAGATGCTTAAGTCAAATAAAATGGAAGACAAGGCAAGTATATTTGCTAATTTTGATTCAATTTCAGAGCTCTTCATAATGTGTTATTGGATATGAAGAAGATAGATTTTTCTTTGACAGCCTTTGATTTTTCTGATTCAATTTCAGATTTCGCCTTTGCCTCCAATGGATCGACGTCGCCAGGTTCTTCGTTCCCACCGGCCTCATGTCCTTCATTGGTCAGGAGAACTATAGATGAAAAACATGAGGCGCCTCTACCAGTTCTGGACAGACCTTGGCAGTCCATTGTCATGGACTACGTTTTTGGTTTCCCCAAGCAATCTTCTGCAACAAGGAAGAAACCATTTGTGTTGGCGCAATGTCCTCATAATGTGTTATTGGATATGAAGACAAGAAAGGGGCGGGCGGGGATAAGTTTTATGTTTGTTTGTTTTTATATATTTAAAAAAAATATAATTTTTGGGGTTTTATGTATATAAAAACTATATTTTTATAACTGTATTGCTTAAATATAATTTACATGAGGTTTAGATATATACATTAAAAAAATTGTGACCCTTAAATATCAATATCAGAAAATCAATACCAAATTTTAAAAAAATAATAATAATTAAATAATATTATTTAAAAAATCCTTAGCAACGCGAATTTGAAATTTTTGAGAATTTTGGATTTTATAATTTTAATATGCCATTCTTTTCCTGTATTTTCGGTGGGTGGTTTCCTATATCACGTTGTCATATCTTTAGATAACGGATTTAAAGTTGTTTTGCAATCCCCTCAGTTAATCTACCTAAGAAAAACATCCATTAACGATGTGAGAAAAGGTATAGATAATGTTTTTACCTTTTTTTTAAATTCTCACAGTATAAAATGACTTTTGTCCTAATGCATCATATCATACTCACACGTATTGTTTTATCTCCTCCAATCCCTTTATCTATATTTATCATTTAAATTCATGACTTATTGGATTTATCATTTAAGTCACAATTAAATGATCTATATCTAAAATTTTGAAGTATCTACAACTAACACTAATCAAGCATTTTCTCTGAATAAAAAATATCTAGCCTACTACATGTATCTATTGAAATGTATTAATTTTTCAATAGTTATTTAACTTTTGGTCCCTTGAATAGTGCCCAAATTATCTATAGGTCCTTGGGGGGTGTAGGGGTTTAGAGTGTAATAGTATTTTGGGTGTGTGTGTTTTGGGTGTGGAATATTATCAAATAGTACCAGAGACTAATAGAGAATTTGCCCAGTTTTTAATGTTTTTAACTATGGAAGAACTTTTGGCTATGAAAAAAAGATTATTTGAAATATTTATTTTTTAAAATCTTAAAAGTACTACTTAAAATTAAGAATAGTGGAAATTATCTGATAGTCCCTAGCACTATTTGTGCACTATTTGCCTCTATACCCTACCCACCCAAAACCCTATTTACACTAAGTCCCTACACAGTACACACCCCATCCAAGGACCCCTAGGCGATTAAGTGACTATTCAAGGGATGAATAGTTGAATACCTATTAAGAATATTTAATCCCTTTAATAAAACTATTAAAAGATGCAAAGAAGAAAATTTAAATTTAACATGAAATAAAATATAAATTATTATTATTTTAATCAAAAACAAAACAAGGATTATTTAATTAATATATTTAATAATTTAAAAATATATCAACCAAATAATCGAACCGTTCATTGTAAATCGTTTGAGAATTTATCTTTCTTAATACTTTAAAATTTTAAATAATTAATTTTTTAGTTCAACAAAACTAATACGTAAAATCATTAATCATTTTAGAAAATTTGTTAAAAACTCAAATCTTAAATATCGTACTTTCAGAATTTAATTTAAAATATACAATTTTTTAATATTTAAAATATTAAATATGTTAAAATAGAGTGGATAAACCACATTAATTAATTTAAAATATATAATTTTTTATAATATTCAAATTATTAAATATATGTGAAAATAAAGTGGACAATCCACATTAATTAATAATATTCAAATTATTAAATATGTTCACCATTCTCTTCCTCTATATATTTTATTGAAAATGGATAAACCACATTAATTAATAATGGTTTTGGCGGTTCTGCAAAATTTGATCAGGCATATCACCTACTTCTAATATAGATAAGTTTTAAAATATGTATTTCATATTATTTTTAAAAATGTGATTTAGAAAAAAAATCAAAATTACCACAACATAAAAAAGTAATAAACTATATATTGATTAAAAATTTATAAAACACACCAGAAAAATGAAAATTTTTAATAATTTAAATTTAGTTGGAAAATTAGAAATTATAAATTAATTTTTGAATAACAGATGGTTGTAATATCCCTAACTCTCAGGTAAAAATAAGGTAATCTGAAAACTATATATGAAAAAAAAAGAATGATTTATTTTACACTATCTATGTCATTTATTCATTGGATGTAAAAGCCATTAAACAAAAGAAACTTTTAGGTTTGAAACTATAATCTTAGTTGAGGCATGATTTATCTTACATCATCATTAAATTTGCCAGGTATGTCATATATATATATATATATATATATATATATATACACAAATATGTGATGCTTCTCGAGTTGCATATCTTACTTTATATGGCAAAGATGCTGAAATTATATTAGGGAAAACACTTGAAAAGTTTTCCAACATCATGAAACATGTAATAAAAAAATATTTTCATAATATATCTTGAATATTTCTCCATGTTATATTAAAGTATATTGGTAAATAACAAATGGAGATATATGTGTTGTGGAATATTTGGCTTCATGCATGTATGAAAAATATATTTTTGTCATATCCAGTAATGACTTATTGAGAAGATTAAATGAATTAGAGACACCAGTGTATTGTGTACTTCAATTAATTGACGAAGATAAATATAGTCATTTGGAAGTAGTCTATCCTATCCAATAAGGTATAATTGATTAATTTTTTCTATATCATATTTTCCATATACCTTATGTAAAACCCAGGGAAATTGGGAATAAAATTTGGGTTTAATTTGTCTTATTTGTCGGGTGGTTTGAATGCTTGTGATTAAGATATTAATTTGAGGATGAGAGGTTGGATTTTATTTAAATGGAAATTGTGATTCTTGGGTCTGTTAAAGATCAAATGGGGAATTTTGGGGATTTTGGAGGACTGGGAAATAATTTTTGCATACTCTCATGGAAAGGACTTGATTGAGGAGATTTTGTTTTGAGGGATTGGAGGTGAATTACTATTGTAAAATACAAGGATTTTATGAAATAATTATTATTCCTATTCTCCTAATTAGCCCCTAAATTTTTTGGTTAATTAATGGAACCCCGAATTTAGATTTAACGGATATATATAAGTATATGTGTAGGTTATGATTTAATGGAACATAAGTAGTTATGATTTAGTAATTAATTTAGTGTGTGAATCATCATGAAGATATACTATTAATTATATTATAAATTGTGATTCTGATAAGGAGAAATTATATGGGTTATAATATTATATAAAGGTGGACTGATTTGACAGATGTGATAAATGGGTGAAGTTATGGATAGAAGAGGTATGTATTATGTGATGAATGACATACATGGCATGGCAATTGGATTTTTTCTCTTTTGGAGGAAAACGTGTGGGTGATGGGTGAAGTTATGGATATAAGAGGCATGTGTTATGTGATGAATGACATACATGGCATGGCAATTTGACTTTTTCTCTTTTGGAGGAAAACGTGCGAGTGGTTGTTGGGTTTGTTTGAATAACGAACATAAAGATAGGAACACGCGCGTCAGGCGTGATCGTGGGGATCGTGATCATCTCTTTAACCTTCCACGAGCTCCTACAAAAGCCATGCATGATTATAAAAACCCTAGTACCGTTCTCCATCGCCCGTAGCTACACCACTGCCACTGAAGAACAAGATCAGGGAGGAGTTGGGTTGATGACGTCTCGGTGAGGCCAGCATTACCACGGGCCACTAACTACTCCTCGGTAAGCCATCATCTTCCCTCCTGCCTTTGCTTGGGGGTTTGGTCAGGCGCAGCTGGGCGGTGGGCTATCGTCGGAGCCAGTGGACAGCCTCACCACACATCCAAGACACGGAGCAACTCACAGGCCATGAGAGGTCACGGTAAGGCCACGAAGTCTAGCTTGCCTGTAGTTGTTCTTTACACCGCAAGCTTGGTAAGTGATAAAACACAAAAGGAGCAGTCTTTATTTTTCTCGAGCCTCGGATCTAGTGTACTCTAGAGGGGGTGATGAAGTCTCCGAGTGATGCATAGGAGATGTGTTTGAGGTCTTTAAGGTTTGGTTTTCTGAGTTAATGAGCAACGTAGTGGATTAATGTGTGATTCATTGCTACTGTTAAATAGACAGAGGGATGGGTTCAAAAGTTCATGGTGGAGTGAAAGAGAAAGGGGAGTCTCAGATGGTGGTGAGAGCATGGTGTGGTGGACCAGACTTTGATCAACTGTGTTTAAAAAGGCTATTGATGGAAATTAAATTTCTGAATTTTTAGTACTGATCATGCTCTGGTAGTAACATGATTTTCTTTAAGGAGTTGTTGATCTTCAGGTTGGACTATTATTATGTTGTTTAACTGTTTGATTATACTTTGGTGTTGTGACATTACTAATGAGAAGGAAAGGTAAGGTCACTGTTAGATGAAAGTCATGCTTAGAGTTCCATAGTCCTTTTTAGTTGCTGTTGTTATGAAGGCGAGTATGGTCCTTCTTTGATGGCTTTGGGTCTTGATGGAAAATATGGAAAGGCTCTATTGGAATTATCTGATGATCTGGAGTATATAAGTTTATGTAAAACATGTGTGGAGCCTCACTGGATTAATGTGGGTCAATAGCTTGGTTATAAGTTGGAGCTAGCCTGTGATAGAGTCATGGAGGGTACACTACTATTTCGGATGACTGTGAGAATGATATACAAATAGCATTACTTACTTTATTTCCTTCTGTAATTGTTTGTGGCATTATAAAATTTGAGAGCATGAGATTCTATTGATTGATGGATTTGTCAATGGAGTTGGTCAAGTATGGTTGATCATTGATATGGTTTGAGATCTTGGATTAGTTGAAGTTCGTGAGAGATACGAAGGCTCTTATTATTGAATAGTTATAAGAAAAAAAAACCATGTATTATGGGATTAAGCAGAAATTGTAATTGTGAATATGGTATTATTATTGAGGTGATGTCAATGCATATTATTGATGATATTATTTTTGAGCCTCTTGGGAATTGTTATTTCAGTGATGTAGTGATTATATTTGATCAAGTGAGTTGGGTTGGTATGTTGGGCCTTTGGGCCAATTTGGGGAAAAATTGTGGATTTTCTATTTAAATGGGTATTTATGATTAGTAAAGGTTTGCGTGGAGCTTATGGGCCGGGTCCATTTGATAGTGTGTATAATATAAAATATATATATATATATATATATATATATATATATATATTGTTTGGAGCACTTGTAATGCAGTATTGAGTTGAGACTCGTGGGTCGATGTGATATCATTGTCGAGGAGCGACACTTGATGGGATAGATTTGGAGCCGTTGGTTGGTTGCGTTCAGAGGTAAGTCACTTTGCCTCGTTTTCACCCTTATATGGGTTTTCTTTGATTTTGTTCGATGCTATTTGTTAGCATGTTCTTGTATAATTACTGTTGTTTTGATTCCATGCATACATGCTTGATTGTTTCTTTCCCGGTATGTGCTTGGTTGTTCGCTTTGGTAGTGTTCGATCTACCGCTTGTTGAAATGCTTAGTTGGACTACCCACCCGCTGGCCGACACTTGATCGCGGGCACATGGTCTTGTGTGTCTTTGGCCGGGAGGTACGCGTGCCAACCGAAGTTACGATCTTCCGCCCGATTTGCGATGGGGTCCGAGACTCCGTATCCCCTGTCGATGGGGTTGATTCTTTGGCCGTGTCGGCGTAGAGGTGGCGCTACCGACCGCTGACAAGTTAAATCGCTCCGCGGCCCGAAATTTTGTTGTTGCGATCCGAGGCTGCGTTTCTTTAATGTCTGACCGAGGCGTCCGGGAAGTGTTTTGCAGTTGTTTTGGACTTCTCATCCTAGGCCCCGAGGGCCGTAGTTGGATGTTAGGATCTGTTTGTATGGGGTGTAGCCCCTTTGTTTGATGATCCTATGTTATTTGATATCTGTTCCAGCTGACCATTGTGATTCTTGCAGGGTACTTACTGGGCTTTCCATTCGAAAGCTCACGACTTTTCTCTTCTCTCATTTGAGTCACGAGGAGTAGGTAGACTCGAGCTCAGGGACGGCGAGAGTTGGGACGGGATATTGTTGAGGTTGGAGGACCTCCCTAGTTATTTTATTCTTGTGTGTGAGGACACTGTTTTATTTTGTTAGGACCCTTATAGGGCCTGGATTATGTTGAGGGTGTGTAGACCCTTATTTGATTTCATATTGTTTTCCGAGATTCTTATGGATTATTATTGATTATCTCTTGATTAAATGTATTATCCGCTTATCATTTTAGGCCTTGTATTCGATTGGGGCTCGCCTCCTTTCGGATCTGACGATCTGTCCGGACGATGCTCGAGGACCACGGAACCGGTTAGATTCTGATTAAAAAGTGGTATCGAAAGCAATGCAGATAACCCGACAACCTAGTTGCATTAGTGACATAGACAATTAGGGTCAATCGAAAGTGTTGGGTCGGGTAGACCAGGACTTTGAACGAACACTTGAAGCGCGGATGTTGCAAGGCCACAGGAGGTGGGCCAAGACTAAAGGGGGAAGGTAACCCCATTACTCTGATGGAGTTGAGGCGCAAGGTCGTGGGTCTGGTGTGACCCGTGTATTGCCTGTGAGGCGGGCAAAGGAGCCGCTGTGGTAGTTAGTAGGATGTCACCGGCATGCCCAGTGATGATTGAGGGGTAGGAGTGACCCGCCGAGTTGCATGTGATGGACCTGAGGGATTACGATGTGATCCTCAGGATTGATTGGCTCTCTTCAGTGTAGGCGGTGGTGGATTACCGCGGGAAGAGAGTGTTGTTGAGGATGCCGGGTGACGAGGAGTCTACTTTCCGAGGTAGAAAGGATTGTCGTTGGTATGGGAGATCTCAACTCTCCAAGCACGGAGGTTGCTTGACGGAGATTGTATTGGATATTTGGCCTTGAACTCAGAGGCTAAGCAGGAGTGTGGATCCATAGGGGGAGACGTGCCGGTAGTGAGGGAGTTTCCAGATGTATTCCCAGATGATTTGCCAGGACTACCTCCGGAGCGGGGGGTGGAGTTCTTTATTGATTTGGTTCCGGGTACTACCCCAGTGTCTAGAGCTCCTTACAGGATGGCACCAGCTGAGTTGAAGGAGTCAAGGCCTGATTGGAGGAGTTATTAGAGAAGGGGTTCATTAGGCCCAAGATGTCACCTTAGGGGCACCCGGTGTTGTTTGTGAAGAAGAAGGATGGGTCGATGAGGTCAGTGCATCGACTACGAGAGAGTTGAACAAGTTGGCGGTGAAGAACAAGTACCCTTTTCCCGGGATTGATGATTTATTGGATCGATTCTTGAGGAGCCCAGGTGTTCTCGAAGGTAGACTTGAGGTCTGGATACCACCAGGTGCAGATCAGGGAGGAGGATATCCCGAAGAGTGCCTTTCGGACCAGATATGGACATTATGAGTTCAGGGTGATGCCTTTTGGGCTGACTAATGCCCCTGCGGTGTTTATGGATATGATGAACCGCGTCTTTAGGCAGTACTTGGACCGGTTCGTGGTGGTCTTCATTGACGACATACTGATTTATTCCAGGAGTCGCCAGGCACACGAGGAGCACTTGAGGACAGTGTTGGGGATCTTGAGGCAGCATCAGCTGTATGCCAAGTTCTCCAAGTGTGAGTTCTGGTTGGATAGTGTGGCATTCTTGGGGCATGTGATCAGCGGTGCTGGAGTTTCTGTGGACCCCAAGAAGATTGAGGCCGTCGTCGATTGGAGGAGACCGACCACAGTCAGGGAGATCCGGAGTTTCTTGGGATTGGCCGGGTACTACAGGAGGTTCGTCGAGGGTTTCTCCCGGCTGGCAGGTCCCTTGACTAGATTGACCAGAAAGGGCACCAAGTTTGTGTGGTCAGAGGCATGTGAGAAGAGCTTCCTGGAGTTGAAGCAGAGATTGGTGTCCGCACCTATTCTGGCACTACCACAGAGTGGACGTGGTTACACAGTATATAGTGATGCTTGCAAGACTGGCCTGGGGTGTGTGTTGATGCAGGACGGGCGGGTGATTGCTTATGCTTCCCGTCAGTTGAAGCCCTATGAGGAGAACTACCCCACACACGATCTGGAGCTTGCAGCGATCGTGTTTGCTTTGAAGATTTGGCGGCATTTCCTCTACGGTGTACCATGTGAGATTTACACAGACCACAAGAGCCTCAAGTATATTTTTACACAGAAGGAGCTGAATATGAGACAACGGCGGTGGTTGGAGTTGATCAAGGACTATGATTTGAGTGTTCATTACCACCCGGGCAAGGCTAACGTGGTGGCAGATGCTTTGAGTACGAAGTCCAACTATGGAGTTGCCGCATTATTGACATCTGAGAGGCCCTTGTTAGAGGAGATGAGGAGACTGGAGTTAGAGGTGATTTTGCCGCACATGGAGGTTAGTTTGGCCAGCTTGCATGTTCGACCCTCAGTGTTGAGTAGGATCAGAGATGCTCGAGAGGCAGGGATCCGGATCTGGAGGAGATCAGGGTCGTGGGGTATGGTGGGGTGAACCGTCACGGTTCGTGATTCATGAGGATGGTACACCGAGGTTCGATGGCACCTTTGTGTGCCTAGTGTCCCAGAGTTGAGGGAGGAGATCCTTGAGGAGGCACATTATTCAGGCTATGCAATTCATCCCGGGGGCACCAAGATGTATAAGGGTTTGAAGGACCACTTTTGGTGGAAGGGCATGAAGTGGGATGTCACTGATTTTGTGGCCAGATGTGTTACTTGTCAGATAGTGAAGGCTGAGCATCAGAGACCAGCTGGGACATTACAGCCTTTGACCATTTCGGAATGGAAGTGGGAGCATATTAATATGGACTTTGTGACAGGGCTGCCCCGTACTCAGAGGGGTAAAGAGTCAATCTGTGTCATTGTGGATCGGTTGACTAAGTCGGCACACTTCTTACAGTTGAGGAATCGGGTCATTTCCTATGTGAAAGTAAGATGGAACCATCACTCGGATAGAGAGGCGACATGGGAACGCGAGGAAGACATGAAGGAGCATTACCCGGAGTTATTTGCATGATTGTATTGTTTCCTTTTGAGGATTTTGATCTTTTAATTTCGAGGACGAAATTATTGTAAGGGGGGAGGAATGTAAAACCCAGGGAAATTTGGAATAAAATTTGGGTTTAATTTGTCTTATTTGTCGGGTGGTTTGAATGCTTGTGATTAAGATATTAAATTGAGGATGAGAGGTTGAATTTTATTTAAATGGAAATTGTGATTCCTGGGTTGTTAAAGATCAAATGGGGAATTTTGGGGATTTTGGAGGACTGGGAAATAATTTTTGCATACTCTCATGGAAAGGACTTGATTAAGGAGATTTTGTTTTGAGGGATTGGAGGTGAATTACTATTGTAAAATTACAAGGATTTTATGAAATAATTATTATTCCTATTCTCCTAATTAGCCCCTACATTTTTTGGTTAATTAATGGAACCCCCGAATATAGATTTAACGGATATATATAAGTATATGTGTAGGTTATGATTTAATGGAACATAAGTAGTTATGATTTAGTAATTAATTTAGTGTGTGAATCATCATGAAGATATACTATTAATTATATTATAAATTGTGATTCTGATAAGGAGAAATTATATGGGTTATAATATTATATAAAGGTGGACTGATTTGACAGATGTGATAAATGGGTGAAGTTATGGATAGAAGAGGTATGTATTATGTGATGAATGACATACATGGCATGGCAATTGGATTTTTTCTCTTTTGGAGGAAAACGTGTGGGTGATGGGTGAAGTTATGGATATAAGAGGCATGTGTTATGTGATGAATGACATACATGGCATGGCAATTTGACTTTTTCTCTTTTGGAGGAAAACTTGTGAGTGGTTGTTGGGTTTGTTTGAATAACGAACATAAAGATAGGAACATGCACGTCAGGCGTGAACGTGGGGATCGTGATCATCTCTTTAACCTTCCACGAGCTCCTACAAGAGCCATGCATGATTGTAAAAACCCTAGTACCGTTCTCCATTGCGCGTAGCTACACCACTGCCACTGAAGAACAAGATCAGGGAGGAGTTGGGTTGATGACGTCTCGGTGAGGCCAGCATCACCACTGGCCACTAACTACTCCTCGGTAAGCCATCATCTTCCCTCCTGCCTTTGCTTGGGGGTTTGGTCAGGCACAGCTGGGCGGTGGGCTATCGTCGGAGCCAGTGGACAGCCTCACCACACATCCAAGACACGGAGCAACTCTCAGGCCATAAGAGATCACGGTAAGGCCCTGAAGTCTAGCACTGCCTCGTAGTTGTTCTTTACCTGCAAGTTTGGTAAGTGATAAAACACAAAGGATCAGGTCTTTATTTTTCTCGAGCCTCAGATCTAGTGTACTCTAGAGGGGGTGATGAAGTCTCTGAGTGATGCATAGCTGGAGATGTGTTTGAGGTCTTTAAGGTTTCGGTTTTCACGAAGTTAATGAGCGGTGAGTGGATTGATGTGTGATTCATTGCTACTGTTAAATAGACAGAGGGATGGGTTCAAAAGTTCATGGTGTAGTGAAAGAGAAAGGGGGAGTCTGTATGGCTGGTGAGAGCATGGTGTGGTGGACCAGACTTTGACCAACTGTGTTTAAAAAGGCTATTGATGGAAATTAAATTTCTGAATTTTTAGTACTGATCATGCTCTGGTAGTAACATGATTTTCTTTAAGGAGTTGTTGGTCTTCAGGTTGGACTATTATTATGTTGTTTAACTGTTTGATTATACTTTGGTGTTGTGACATTACTAATGAGAAGGAAAGGTAAGGTCACTGTTAGATGAAAGTCATGCTTAGAGTTCCATAGTCCTTTTTAGTTGCTGTTGTTATGAAGGCGAGTATGGTCCTTCTTTGATGGCTTTGGGTCTTGATGGAAAATATGGAAAGGCTCTATTGGAATTATCTGATGATCTGGAGTATATAAGTTTATGTAAAACATGTGTGGAGCCTCACTGGATTAATGTGGGTCAATAGCTTGGTTATAAGTTGGAGCTAGCCTGTGATAGAGTCATGGAGGGTACACTACTATTTCGGATGACTGTGAGAATGATATACAAATAGCATTACTTACTTTATTTCCTTCTGTAATTGTTTGTGGCATTATAAAATTTGAGAGCATGAGATTCTATTGATTGATGGATTTGTCAATGGAGTTGGTCAAGTATGGTTGATCATTGATATGGTTTGAGATCTTGGATTGGTTGAAGTTCGTGAGAGATATGAAGGCTCTTATTATTGAATAGTTATAAGAAAAACCATGTATTATGGGATTAAGCAAAAATTGTAATTGTGAATATGGTATTATTATTGAGGTGATGTCAATGCATATTATTGATGATATTATTTTTTTAGCCTCTTGGGAATTGTTATTTCAATGATGTAGTGATTATATTTGATCAAGTGAGTTGGGTTGGTATGTTGGGCCTTTGGGCCAATTTGGGGAAAATTGTGGATTTTCTATTTAAATGGGTATTTATGATTAGTAAAGGTTTGAGTGGAGATTATGGGCCAGGTCCATTTGATAGTGTGTATAATATAAAATATATATATATATATATATATATATATATTGTTTGGAGCACTTGTACGAGTATTGAGTTGAGACTCGTGGCTGACAGATATTGTCGAGGAGCGTGACACTTCGATGGGATAGATTTGGAGCGTTCAGTTGGTTGCGTTCAGAGGTAAGTCACTTTGCCTCGTTTTCACCCTTATATGGGTTTTCTTGATTTTGTTCGATGCTATTTGTTAGCATGTTCTTGTATAGTACTGTTGTTTGATTCCATGCGCATACATGCTTGATTGTTTCTTTCCCGGTATGTGCTTGGTTGTTACCGCTTTGGTAGTGTTCGATCTACCGCTTGTTGAAATGCTTAGTTGGACTACCCACCCGTGGGCGACACTTGATCGTGGGCACATGGTCTTGTGTCTTTGGCCGGGAGATGCATTACGCCCGAGTTCTGATCTTCCGCCCGGTTGTAGTGGGGTCCGAGACTCCGTATCCCTGTCAGTGGGGTTGATTTGCTGGCCGTGTCGACACGTAGAGGTGGCGCTACCGACCGCGACAAGTTAAATCGCCACGGCCAGAAATTTGTTGCGATCCGAGGCTGCGTTTCTTTATACCGAGTGGTCAATGTCGGGAAGTGTTTTGCCGAAATGTTTTGGACTTCTCATCCTAGGCCCCGAGGGCCGTAGTTGGATGTTAGGATCTGTTTGTATGGGGTGTAGCCCCTTTGTTTGATGATCCTATGTTATTTGATATCTGTTCCAGCTGACCATTGTGATTCTTGCAGGGTACTTACTGGGCTTTCCATTCGAAAGCTCACGACTTTTCTCTTCTCTCATTTCAGGTCCTGAGGAGTAGGTAGACTCGAGCTCAGGGACGGCGAGAGTTGGGACGGGATATTGCTGAGGTTGGAGGACCTCCCTAGTTATTTTATTCTTGTGTGTGAGGACACTGTTTTTATTTTGTTAGGACCCTTATAGGGCCTGGATTATGTTGAGGGTGTGTAGACCCTTATTTGATTTCATATTGTTTCCGCTGAGATTCTTATGGATTATTATTGATTATCTCTTGATTAAATGTATTATCTGCTTATCATTTTAGGCCTTGTATTCGATTGGGGCTCGTCTCCTTTCGGATACGGCCGATCTGTCGACGATGCAGGACCACAGGAACCGGTGGCGTGATTAAAGTGGTATCAGAGCAATGCAGATAACCGACAACCTAGTTGCATTAGTGACATAGACAATTAGGGCCGAATCGAAAGTGTTGGGTCGGGTAGACCAGGACTTTGAACGAACACCTGAAGCGCGGATGTTGCAGGGCCACAGGAGGTGGGCCAAGACTAAAGGGGGAAGGTAACCCCATTACTCTGATGGAGTTGAGGCGCAAGGTCGTGGGTCTCGTGTGACCCCAGGTATTGCCCAGGAGACGGGCAAAGGAGCTGCCAGGGTAGTTAGTAGGATGTCACCGGCATGCCCAAAGGATAAATCGAGGGGTAGGAGTGACCCGCCGAAAGTTGCATGTGATGGACCCGAGGGATTACGATGTGATCCTCGGGATTGATTAACTCTCTCTTCAGTGTAGGCGGTGGTGGATTACCGCGGGAAGAGAGTGTTGTTGAGGATGCCGGGTGACGAGGAGTCTACTTTCCGAGGTAGAAAGGATTGTCGTTGGTATGGGAGATCTCAACTCTCCAAGCACGGAGGTTGCTTGACGGAGATTGTATTGGATATTTGGCCTTGAACTCAGAGGCTAAGCAGGAGTGTGGATCCATAGGGGGAGACGTGCCGGTAGTGAGGGAGTTTCCAGATGTATTCCCAGATGATTTGCCAGGACTACCTCCGGAGCGGGGGGTGGAGTTCTTTATTGATTTGGTTCCGGGTACTACCCCAGTGTCTAGAGCTCCTTACAGGATGGCACCAGCTGAGTTGAAGGAGCTGAAGGCACAGTTGGAGGAGTTATTAGAGAAGGGGTTCATTAGGCCCAGTATGTCACCTTGGGGGGCACCGGTGTTGTTTGTGAAGAAGAAGGATGGGTCGATGAGGCTGTGCATCGACTACAGAGAGTTGAACAAGTTGACAGTGAAGAACAAGTACCCTTTTCCCAGGATTGATGATTTATTGGATCAGTTGCAGGGAGCCCAGGTGTTCTCGAAGGTAGACTTGAGGTCTGGATACCACCAGGTGCGGATCAGGGAGGAGGATATCCCGAAGAGTGCCTTTCGGACCAGATATGGACATTATGAGTTCAGGGTGATGCCTTTTGGGTTGACTAATGCCCCTGCAGTGTTTATGGATATGATGAACCGGGTCTTTAGGCAGTACTTGGACCGGTTCGTGGTGGTCTTCATTGACGACATACTGATTTATTCCAGGAGTCGCCAGGCACACGAGGAGCACTTGAGGACAGTGTTGGGGATCTTGAGGCAGCATCAGCTGTATGCCAAGTTCTCCAAGTGTGAGTTCTGGTTGGATAGTGTGGCATTCTTGGGGCATGTGATCAGCGGTGCTGGAGTTTTAGTGGACCCCAAGAAGATTGAGACAGTTGTCGACTGGAGGAGACCAACCATAGTCAGGGAGATTCGGAGTTTCTTGGGATTGGCCGTACTCTGAGGGAGGTTCACGAGGGTTTCTCCTACCGGCGTGTCCCTTGACTAGATTGACCAGGAAGGGCACCAAGTTTGTGTGGTCAGAGGCATGTGAGAAGAGCTTCCTGGAATTGAAGCAGAGATTGGTGTCCGCACCTATTCTGGCACTACCACAGAGTGGACGTGGTTACACAGTATATAGTGATGCTTGCAAGACTGGCCTGGGGTGTGTGTTGATGCAGGACGGGCGGGTGATTGCTTATGCTTCCCGTCAGTTGAAGCCCTATGAGGAGAACTACCCCACACACGATCTGGAGCTTGCAGCGATCGTGTTTGCTTTGAAGATTTGGCGGCATTTCCTCTACGGTGTACCATGTGAGATTTACACAGACCACAAGAGCCTCAAGTATATTTTTACACAGAAGGAGCTGAATATGAGACAGCGGCGGTGGTTGGAGTTGATCAAGGACTATGATTTGAGTGTTCATTACCACCCGGGCAAGGCTAACGTGGTGGCAGATGCTTTGAGTAGGAAGTCCAACTATGGAGTTGCCGCATTATTGACATTTGAGAGGCCCTTGTTAGAGGAGATGAGGAGACTAGAGTTAGAGGTGATTTTGCCGCACATGGAGGTTAGTTTGGCCAGCTTGCATGTTCGATCCTCAGTGTTGAGTAGGATCAGAGATGCTCAGAGATGGGATCCGGTCCGGGAGGAGATCGGGGGTCGTTGGTCGTGGTGAACCGCCACGGTTCGGGATTCATGAGGATGGTACACCGAGGTTCGATGAGACTTTGTGTGCCTAGTGTCCCGGAGTTGAGGGAGGAGATCCTTGAGGAGGCACATTATTCAAAGCTATGCGATTCATCCCGAGGTACCAAGATGTATAAGGGTTTGAAGGACCCCTTTTGGTGGAAGGGCATGAAGCGGGATGTCGCCGATTTTGTGGCTGTGTGTTACTTGTCGGATGGTGAATGCAGAGCATAGACCAGCTGGGACATTACAGCCTTTGCCCATTCCGGAATGGAAGTGGGAGCATATTAACATGAACTTTGTGACAGGGTTGCCCCGTACTTAGAGGGGAAAAGAGTCAATTTGGGTCATTGTGGACTTGTTGACTAAGTCGGCACACTTCTTACAGTGTAGGAATCGGGCCATTCCCTATGTGAAAGTAAGATGGAACCATCACTCGGATAGAGAGGCGACATGGGAACGCGAGGAAGACATGAAGGAGCGTTACCCGGAGTTATTTGCATGATTGTATTGTTTCTTTTTGAGGATTTTGATCTTTTAATTTCGAGGACGAAATTATTGTAAGGGGGGAGGAATGTAAAACCCAGGGAAATTTGGAATAAAATTTGGGTTTAATTTGTCTTATTTGTCAGGTGGTTTGAATGCTTGTGATTAAGATATTAAATTGAGGATGAGAGGTTGAATTTTATTTAAATGGAAATTGTGATTCTTGGAGTGCATTAAAGATCAAATGGGGAATTTTGGGGATTTTGGAGGACCGGGAAATAATTTTGCATACTCTCATGGAAAGGACTTGATTGAGGAGATTTTGTTTTGAGGGATTGGAGGTGAATTACTATTGTAAAATACAAGGATTTTATGAAATAATTATTATTCCTATTCTCCTAATTAGCCCCTAAATTTTTGGTTAATTAATGGAACCCCAATTTAGATTTAACGGATATATATAAGTATATGTGTAGGTTATGATTTAATGGAACATAAGTAGTTATGATTTAGTAATTAATTTAGTGTGTGAATCATCATGAAGATATACTATTAATTATATTATAAATTGTGATTACGATAAGGAGAAATTATATGGGTTATAATATTATATAAAGGTGGACCGATTTGTGATGATGTGATAAATGGGTGAAGTTATGGATAGAAGAGGTATGTATTATGTGATGAATGACATACATGGCATGGCAATTGGATTTTTTCTTTTGGAGGAAAACGTGTGGGTGATGGGTGAAGTTATGGATATAAGAGGCATGTGTTATGTGATGAATGAAATACATGGCATGGCAATTTGACTTTTCTCTTTTGGAGGAAAACTTGTGAGTGGTTGTTGGGTTTGTTTGAATAACTTGAACATAAAGATAGGAACATGCACGCCGGTGAACGTGGGGATCGTGGATCATCTCTTTAACCTTCCACGAGCTCCTACAAGAGCCATGCATGATTGTAAAAACCCTAGTACCGTTCTCCATTGCGCGTAGCTACACCACTGCCACTGAAGAACAAGATCAGGGAGGAGTTGGGTTGATGACGTCTCGGTGAGGCCAACATCACCACTGGCCACTAACTACTCCTCGGTAAGCCATCATCTTCCCTCCTGCCTTTGCTTGGGGGTTTGGTCAGGCACAGCTGGGCGGTGGGCTATCGTCGGAGCTGGGCGGCCTCACCACACATCCAAGACACGGAGCAACTCGTGCCATAAGAGATCACGGTAAGGCCCTGAAGTCTAGCACTGCCTCGTAGTTGTTCTTTACCTGCAAGCTTGGTAAGTGATAAAACACAAAAGGAGCAGGTCTTTATTTTTCTCGAGCCTCAGATCTAGTGTACTCTAGAGGGGGTGATGAAGTCTCTGAGTGATGCATAGCTGGAGATGTGTTTGAGGTCTTTAAGGTTTCGGTTTTCCTGAGTTAATGAACAGGTAGTGGATTGATGTGTGATTCATTGCTACTGTTAAATAGACAGAGGGATGGGTTCAAAAGTTCATGGTGTAGTGAAAGAGAAAGGGGGAGTCTCAGATGGTGGTGAGAGCATGGTGTGGTGGACGGACTTTGACCAACTGTGTTAAAAAGGCTATTGATGGAAATTAAATTTCTGAATTTTTAGTACTGATCGTGCTCTGGTAGTAACATGATTTTCTTTAAGGAGTTGTTGATCTTCAGGTTGGACTATTATTATGTTGTTTAACTGTTTGATTATACTTTGGTGTTGTGACATTACTAATGAGAAGGAAAGGTAAGGTCACTGTTAGATGAAAGTCATGCTTAGAGTTCCATAGTCCTTTTTAGTTGCTGTTGTTATGAAGGCGAGTATGGTCCTTCTTTGATGGCTTTGGGTCTTGATGGAAAATATGGAAAGGCTCTATTGGAATTATCTGATGATCTGGAGTATATAAGTTTATGTAAAACATGTGTGGAGCCTCACTGGATTAATGTGGGTCAATAGCTTGGTTATAAGTTGGAGCTAGCCTGTGATAGAGTCATGGAGGGTACACTACTATTTCGGATGACTGTGAGAATGATATACAAATAGCATTACTTACTTTATTTCCTTCTGTAATTGTTTGTGGCATTATAAAATTTGAGAGCATGAGATTCTATTGATTGATGGATTTGTCAATGGAGTTGGTCAAGTATGGTTGATCATTGATATGGTTTGAGATCTTGGATTGGTTGAAGTTCGTGAGAGATATGAAGGCTCTTATTATTGAATAGTTATAAAAAAAAACCATGTATTATGGGATTAAGCAGAAATTGTAATTGTGAATATGGTATTATTATTGAGGTGATGTCAATGCATATTATTGATGATATTATTTTTTTGAGCCTCTTGGGAATTGTTATTTCAATGATGTAGTGATTATATTTGATCAAGTGAGTTGGGTTGGTATGTTGGGCCTTTGGGCCAATTTGGGGAAAATTGTGGATTTTCTATTTAAATGGGTATTTATGATTAGTAAAGGTTTGAGTGGAGATTATGGGCCAGGTCCATTTGATAGTGTGTATAATATAAAATATATATATATATATATATATATATATATATATATTGTTTGGAGCACTTGTACGAGTATTGAGTTGAGACTCGTGGCTGACAGATATTGTCGAGGAGCGTGACACTTCGATGGGATAGATTTGGAGCGTTCAGTTGGTTGCGTTCAGAGGTAAGTCACTTTGCCTCGTTTTCACCCTTATATGGGTTTTCTTGATTTTGTTCGATGCTATTTGTTAGCATGTTCTTGTATAGTACCTGCTGTTTGATTCCATGCGCATACATGCTTGATTGTTTCTTTCCTGGTATGTGCTTGGTTGTTCTGTTTGGTAGTGTTCGATCTACCGTTTGTTGAAATGCTTAGTTGGACTACCCACCCGTGGGCCGACACTTGATCGTGGGCACATGGTCTTGTGTGCTGGCCGGAGGTACGCGTGCCAACCGAAGTTACGATCTTCCGCCTGCGGTGGGGTCCGAGACTCCGTATCCCTGTCAGTGGGGTTGATTTGCTGGCCGTGTCGACACGTAGAGGTGGCGCTACCGACCGCGACAAGTTAAATTCGCCGCCACGGCCCAGGTCGTTTGCACCGGAGATCGCGCTTTCTATTACGTACCGAGGGCTGTCCGGGGGAAGTGTTTGCTGAGCTGTTCTTGGACTTCTCATCCTAGGCCCCGAGGGCCGTAGTTGGATGTTAGGATCTGTTTGTATGGGGTGTAGCCCCTTTGTTTGATGATCCTATGTTATTTGATATCTGTTCCAGCTGACCATTGTGATTCTTGCAGGGTACTTACTGGGCTTTCCATTCGAAAGCTCACGACTTTTCTCTTCTCTCATTTCAGGTCCTGAGGAGTAGGTAGACTCGAGCTCAGGGACGGCGAGAGTTGGGACGGGATATTGCTGAGGTTGGAGGACCTCCCTAGTTATTTTATTCTTGTGTGTGAGGACACTGTTTTTATTTTGTTAGGACCCTTATAGGGCCTGGATTATGTTGAGGGTGTGTAGACCCTTATTTGATTTCATATTGTTTCCGCTGAGATTCTTATGGATTATTATTGATTATCTCTTGATTAAATGTATTATCTGCTTATCATTTTAGGCCTTGTATTCGATTGGGGCTCGTCTCCTTTCGGATACGGCCGATCTGTCGACGTGCCCGAGGACCCTGGAACCGGGTCGGGGCGTTACAGATTAAAGTGGTATCAGAGCAATGCAGATAACCGACAACCTAGTTGCATTAGTGACATAGACAATTAGGCTGAACTGAGTGTTGGGTCGGGTAGACCAGGACTTTGAACGAACACCTGAAGCGCGGATGTTGCAGGGCCACAGGAGGTGGGCCAAGACTAAAGGGGGAAGGTAACCCCATTACTCTGATGGAGTTGAGGCGCAAGGTCGTGGGTCTCGTGTGACCCCAGGTATTGCCCAGGAGACGGGCAAAGGAGCTGCCAGGGTAGTTAGTAGGATGTCACCGGCATGCCCAGTGATAACTGAGGGGTAGGAGTGACCCGCCGAGTTGCATGTGATGGACCTGAGGGATTACGATGTGATCCTCAGGATTGATTGGCTCTCTTCAGTGTAGGCGGTGGTGGATTACCGCGGGAAGAGAGTGTTGTTGAGGATGCCGGGTGACGAGGAGTCTACTTTCCGAGGTAGAAAGGATTGTCGTTGGTATGGGAGATCTCAGCTCTCCAAGCACGGAGATTGCTTGACGGAGATTGTATTGGATATTTGGCCTTGAACTCAGAGGCTAAGCAGGAGTGTGGACCCATAGGGGGAGACGTGCCGGTAGTGAGGGAGTTTCCAGATGTATTCCCGGATGATTTGCCAGGACTACCTCCGGAGCTGGGGGTGGAGCTCTTTATTGATTCGGTTCCGGGTACAGCCCCAGTGTCTAGAGCTCCTTACAGGATGGCACCAGCTGAGTTGAAGGAGCTGAAGGCACAGTTGGAGGAGTTATTAGAGAAGGGGTTCATTAGGCCCAGTAGTCACCTTGGGGAGCACCGGTGTTGTTTGTGAAGAAGAAGGATGGGTCGATGAGAGGTACGTGCATCGACTCACGAGAGTTGAACAAGTTGGCGATGGAAGAACAAGTACCCTTTTCCGTGGATTGATGATTTATTGGATCGATTCTGTGGAGCCCAGGTGTTCTCGAAGGTAGACTTGAGGTCTGGATACCACCAGGTGCGGATTAGGGAGGAGGATATCCCGAAGAGTGCCTTTCGGACCAGATATGGACATTATGAGTTCAGGGTGATGCCTTTTGGGTTGACTAATGCCCCTGCAGTGTTTATGGATATGATGAACCGCGTCTTTAGGCAGTACTTGGACCGGTTCGTGGTGGTCTTCATCGATGACATACTGATTTATTCCAGGAGTCGCCAGGCACACGAGGAGCACTTGAGGACAGTGTTGGGGATCTTGAGGCAGCATCAGCTGTATGCCAAGTTCTCCAAGTGTGAGTTCTGGTTGGATAGTGTGGCATTCTTGGGGCATGTGATCAGCGGTGCTGGAGTTTCTGTGGACCCCAAGAAGATTGAGGCCGTCGTCGATTGGAGGAGACCGACCACAGTCAGGGAGATCCGGAGTTTCTTGGGATTGGCCGGGTACTACAGGAGGTTCGTTGAGGGTTTCTCCCGGCTGGCAGGTCCCTTGACTAGATTGACCAGGAAGGGCACCAAGTTTGTGTGGTCAGAGGCATGTGAGAAGAGCTTCCCGAGTTGAAGGTAGATTGGTGTCCGCACCTATTCTCGCACTACCACAGAGTGGACGTGGTTACAAAGATATAGTGATGCTTGCAAGATCGGCCTGGGTGTGTGTGTTGATGCGGGGACGGGCGGTGATTGCTTATGCTTCCCGTCGGGCTTGAAGCCCTATGAGGAGAACTACCCCACACACGATCACGGAGCTTGCGTGATCGTGTTTGCTTTGAAGATTTGGCGGCATTTCCTCTACGTGTACCATGTGAGATTTACACAGACCACAAGAGCCTCAAGTATATTTTTACACAGAAGGAGCTGAATATGAGACAACGGCGGTGGTTGGAGTTGATCAAGGACTATGATTTGAGTGTTCATTACCACCCGGGCAAGGCTAACGTGGTGGCAGATGCTTTGAGTAGGAAGTCCAACTATGGAGTTGCCGCATTATTGACATCTGAGAGGCCCTTGTTAGAGGAGATGAGGAGACTGGAGTTAGAGGTGATTTTGCCGCACATGGAGGTTAGTTTGGCCAGCTTGCATGTTCGACCCTCAGTGTTGAGTAGGATCAGAGATGCTCAGAGACAGGATCCAGATCTGGAGGAGATCAGGGGTCAGGTTGGTCAGGGTGAACCGTCACGGTTCAGGATTCATGAGGATGGTACACTGAGGTTCGATGACAGACTTTGTGTGCCTAGTGTCCCGGAGTTGAGGGAGGAAATCCTTGAGGAGGCACATTATTCAGGCTATGCGATTCATCCCGGAGGTACCAAGATGTATAAGGGTTTGAAGGACCCCTTTTGGTGGAAGGGCATGAAGCGGGATGTCGCTGATTTTGTGGCCAGGTGTGTTACTTGTCAGATGGTGAATGCAGAGCATAGACCAGCTGGGACATTACAGCCTTTGCCCATTCCGGAATGGAAGTGGGAGCATATTAACATGAACTTTGTGACAGGGTTGCCCCGTACTCAGAGGGGAAAAGAGTCAATTTGGGTCATTGTGGACCGGTTGACTAAGTCGGCACACTTCTTACAGTTGAGGAATCGGGTCATTCCCTATGTGAAAGTAAGATGGAACCATCACTCGGATAGAGAGGCGACATGGGAACGCGAGGAAGACATGAAGGAGCGTTACCCGGAGTTATTTGCATGATTGTATTGTTTCCTTTTGAGGATTTTGATCTTTTAATTTCGAGGACGAAATTATTGTAAGGGGGGAGGAATGTAAAACCCAGGGAAATTGGGAATAAAATTTGGGTTTAATTTGTCTTATTTGTCGGGTGGTTTGAATGCTTGTGATTAAGATATTAATTTGAGGATGAGAGGTTGGATTTTATTTAAATGGAAATTGTGATTCTTGGGTCTGTTAAAGATCAAATGGGGAATTTTGGGGATTTTGGAGGACTGGGAAATAATTTTTGCATACTCTCATGGAAAGGACTTGATTGAGGAGATTTTGTTTTGAGGGATTGGAGGTGAATTACTATTGTAAAATACAAGGATTTTATGAAATAATTATTATTCCTATTCTCCTAATTAGCCCCTAAATTTTTTGGTTAATTAATGGAACCCCGAATTTAGATTTAACGGATATATATAAGTATATGTGTAGGTTATGATTTAATGGAACATAAGTAGTTATGATTTAGTAATTAATTTAGTGTGTGAATCATCATGAAGATATACTATTAATTATATTATAAATTGTGATTCTGATAAGGAGAAATTATATGGGTTATAATATTATATAAAGGTGGACCTGATTTGGATGTGATGTGATAAATGGGTGAAGTTATGGATAGAAGAGGTATGTATTATGTGATGAATGACATACATGGCATGGCAATTGGATTTTTCTCTTTGGAGGAAAACGTGTGGGTGATGGGTGAAGTTATGGATATAAGAGGCATGTGTTATGTGATGAATGACATACATGGCATGGCAATTTGACTTTTTCTCTTTTGGAGGAAAAACTTGTGAGTGGTTGTTGGGTTTGTTTGAATAATCTAACATAAAGATAGGAACATGCACGCCAGCGTGAACGTGGGGATCGTGATCATCTCTTTAACCTTCCACGAAGCTCCTACAAGAGCCATGCATGATTGTAAAACCCTAGTACCGTTCTCCATTGCTGTAGCTACACCACTGCCACTGAAGAACAAGATCAGGGAGGAGTTGGGTTGATGACGTCTCGGTGAGGCCAGCATCACCACTGGCCACTAACTACTCCTCGGTAAGCCATCATCTTCCCTCCTGCCTTTGCTTGGGGGTTTGGTCAGGCACAGCTGGGCGGTGGGCTATCGTCGGAGCCAGTGGACAGCCTCACCACACATCCAAGACACGGAGCAACTCTCAGGCCATAAGAGATCACGGTAAGGCCCTGAAGTCTAGCACTGCCTCGTAGTTGTTCTTTACCTGCAAGCTTGGTAAGTGATAAAACACAAAAGGAGCAGGTCTTTATTTTTCTCGAGCCTCAGATCTAGTGTACTCTAGAGGGGGTGATGAAGTCTCTGAGTGATGCATAGCTGGAGATGTGTTTGAGGTCTTTAAGGTTTCGGTTTTCCTGAGTTAATGAACAGGTAGTGGATTGATGTGTGATTCATTGCTACTGTTAAATAGACAGAGGGATGGGTTCAAAAGTTCATGGTGTAGTGAAAGAGAAAGGGGGAGTCTGTATGGCTGGTGAGAGCATGGTGTGGTGGACCAGACTTTGATCAACTGTGTTTAAAAAGGCTATTGATGGAAATTAAATTTCTGAATTTTTAGTACTGATCGTGCTCTGGTAGTAACATGATTTTCTTTAAGGAGTTGTTGATCTTCAGGTTGGACTATTATTATGTTGTTTAACTGTTTGATTATACTTTGGTGTTGTGACATTACTAATGAGAAGGAAAGGTAAGGTCACTGTTAGATGAAAGTCATGCTTAGAGTTCCATAGTCCTTTTTAGTTCTTTATTTATTTATGAAGTAGTATGGTCCTTCTTTGATGGCTTTGGGTCTTGATGGAAAATATGGAAAGGCTCTATTGGAATTATCGATGATCTCTGGAGTATATAAGTTTATGTAAAACATGTGTGGAGCCTCACCGATTAATGTGGGTCAATAGCTTGGTTATAAGTTGGAGCTAGCCTGTGATAGAGTCATGGAGGGTACACTACTATTTCGGATGACTGTGAGAATGATATACAAATAGCATTACTTACTTTATTTCCTTCTGTAATTGTTTGTGGCATTATAAAATTTGAGAGCATGAGATTCTATTGATTGATGGATTTGTCAATGGAGTTGGTCAAGTATGGTTGATCATTGATATGGTTTGAGATCTTGGATTGGTTGAAGTTCGTGAGAGATATGAAGGCTCTTATTATTGAATAGTTATAAGAAAAACCATGTATTATGGGATTAAGCAGAAATTGTAATTGTGAATATGGTATTATTATTGAGGTGATGTCAATGCATATTATTGATGATATTATTTTTTGAGCCTCTTGGGAATTGTTATTTCAGTGATGTAGTGATTATATTTGATCAAGTGAGTTGGGTTGGTATGTTGGGCCTTTGGGCCAATTTGGGGAAAATTGTGGATTTTCTATTTAAATGGGTATTTTTGATTAGTAAAGGTTTGAGTGGAGATTATGGGCCAGGTCCATTTAATAGTGTGTATAATATAAAATATATATATATATATATATATATATATATATATATATATATATATATATATATATATATATATTGTTTGGAGCACTTGTACGAGTATTGTGTTGAGACTCGTGGCTGACAGATATTGTCGAGGAGCGTGACACTTCGATGGGATAGATTTGGAGCGTTCAGTTGGTTGCGTTCAGAGGTAAGTCACTTTGCCTCGTTTTCACCCTTGTATGGGTTTTTCTTGATTTTGTTCGATGCTATTTGTTAGCATGTTCTTGTATAGTACCTGCTGTTTGATTCCATGCGCATACATGCTTGATTGTTTCTTTCCTGGTATGTGCTTGGTTGTTCTGTTTGGTAGTGTTCGATCTACCGTTTGTTGAAATGCTTAGTTGGACTACCCACCCGTGGGCCGACACTTGATCATGGGCACATGGTCTTGTGTCTTTGGCCGGGAGTCGCATTACGCCAACCGAGTTCGATCTTCCGCCTCGGCTGTTGCGGTGGGGTCCGAGACTCCGTATCCCCGCCGATTAGGGGTTGATTTCTTTGGCCGTGTCGCATAATGTAGAGGTGGCGCTTCCGACCGCGACAAGTTAAATTAAGCTCCACGAGAATTTTGTTGCGATCCGAGGACCTAGCGTTTCTTTTATTACTGACTGAGAATTTGGTATCCGGGGAAGTGTTTGCCGAAATTTTTTTGGACTTCTCATCCTAGGCCCCAGAGGGCCGTAGTTGGATGTTAGGATCTGTTTGTATGGGGTGTAGCCCTTTGTTTGATGATCCTATGTTATTTGATATCCGCTCCAAATTGACCATTGTGATTCTTGCGAGGGTACTTACTTTGGGCTTTCCATTCGAAGCTCACGACTTTTCTCTTCTCTCTCATTTTGAGTCCCGAGGAGTAGGTAGACTCGAGCTTCGTGGACGGCGAGAGTTGGGACGGGATATTCGAGGTTGGAGGACCTCCCTAGTTATTTTATTCTTGTGTGTGAGGACACCGCTTTTATTTTGTTAGGACCCTTATAGGGCTGGATTATGTTGAGGTGTGTAGACCCTTATTTGATTTCATATTGTTTCACCAGATTCTTATGGATTATTATTGATTATCTCTTGATTAAATGTATTATCCGCTATCATTTTAGGCCTTGTATTCGATTGGGGCTCGTCTCCTTTCTGATACTACCGATCTGTCGGCGATGCAGGACCCCGGAACCTGCCTGTATGCTATACACCTTAATTTTAAAACGAACTTACATTTTACAAATTTTCAAGCTTAAAGAATGAAGACCTATAACAAACTCAATTGGTGGTACATTCATGCATGTAATGTTTAATTTTATTTGTTTCCTGTTTACTGCACATACTTTGCTTGCAAGTATATGACAATTGTGAATTTTGTTGATATAATTTACAGTTTCTTGGAATAAATTTTAAAAAGATGTAATTCTTGGGGTTTTACGTATGTAAAAACTATATTTTTATAATTGTATTGCTTAAATGTAATTTATAGAAGTTCTACACATATCCATTTAAAAAATTGCCACTCTTATACATCAAAATCAGGAAACCAATACCACATTTTAAATTTTTTTTAATTTATTTAAAAAATTCTGAGCAAAGCGAGGGCCATTTGCTTGGATAGTTTATTCATTAACAAAGTTATACGGAATGCATATTATTCTTGTGTGTTGGAGGTTCATCGAGGCCCACATGCCCGCTCATTCATGGCCTAATTTCTCTTTTATTGTTATTATTTTTAATAATTGAACTTTTTTTTTAACCATTACAACATGTAGGTTTTATTTATTTATTTTTTTCATTTATGTTACACTCTCTACCTTTTTTTCTAAAAACAAAAAATCCTCCTAATTTACAAAGGTGGATTATGTACTTTGAACCAATACAACAATATAGACTTCTTACAATATGACCAAGATCAAATTTATTCATCCTTATTCCTATATCCATCATATCCATCAGATACTTGAGGAAATGTGTTGGTTTCTCAACAATTAGTACATTTAATAATCACATCCAACATCTATTGGGGGATTTAGGGTACTGGTGGTTTGGATGCCACTAAGTCACCTGGTTATATTTAACCCGGCCAAGTCCGAGTCAGACTCCTCTGGGTCAACTCGGGCTCAGCTGAGCTTGACTCAGTTTAATTTGAGCTAGAGCCGGGCTTGAATCCGGCCATGGCCCTAACAGCCCGCACAAATCCGTGACCATTTCTGTTTCCCCCAATCTCACCGAAGCCCACATGTCACTCAGGATTGGTGACCATTTCTATTTTTCTCCACCTTCTCTAACTCCACGTGTCTTTCAAGATTAGTGTTCAAGAACAACTCTTCCATGAACTCTATTTCTTCTTTTATTTCCATTTTAGTTTTTACAAGCAAATGGCCCTTCGCATTGCTCAGGTTTTTTGAAATAATATTATTTAAATATTATTAATTTTTTAATATTGATATATAAGAGTCATAATTTTTTATAAATTAAATCTAAAGAGATACATGAAGTAGGCTTGTTAGTTTTTATTTAGTGAAAACTCTTTATTAGTAATGGTTTCAGATATTTCAAGATTTTAGATATTTAAAAATTTAAAAAAAATTAGAATGTAGGGTTTGATGAAATAAAAAATTAAATACTTAATGTTTTAAGTATTAAATAATACATTTTCAAATGAATAAAGGAAATAATATAAGATTTGATTTTTAAATAAATTTTCAAAACATATTAATAATTTTAAGAATTAGTTTAAATGAAATAAAAAAAATAAATATTTTAATTTTTAAAGTATTTAAAAATAAATTTTCAAACGAATAAGTTGGAATGTAGGGTTCTATTATTTGGATGATATTTTTAAACATCTTTAAATATATTAATTAAAAAAAAAACCTTTGGATTGCTTTTAAAAGGATTTTGATATGGTTTGAGGGGTTTTTTAGAACAGAAATTTATATTTTTTTAGCATTATGGAAATTTAATTCTTTACTTTTTAGTAGATTTTCTAAATGGATTAAATACTCTTATTTTAAGTATTAATTTTTAGATTAAAAAATAAATATTTCAAATATTAAATTTTTTCTATAGCCAAAATTTCTTCCACTGTTAAAAGCATTATGGAAAAAAAAAAGTTTCAAAAGATGTAGATTCTTCAAGATTTTAGATATTTAAAATATTTAAAGAAAAAAAAACTTAACAAATAGTTAATTTTAAAAGTAAAATAAAATAACTAAGGATCTAATTAAAGTCATGTTTAAATTATTTATAAAAAATATTGATATAAGTGTGGATATAAATTGGATGTAGATTCACAAATCTTATAAAAAGTATTATAAATCATAAATGGAAGCTTATAAACTTTATCCCGTGTCATATTGGAGCCAATTTTCCCACAATGTATGTTGTTTAAATATTTTTTCCTTTTAAATATCCTTTATTCAATTTTTTAAAAACAGTAGCTCTCTTAAATAAAATTAATTAATTTAAATTTTAAACAATAAAAATATGTTAGTGCGAGATTCGGATCAAACTCCAAATTCCACCGACATTTGAATTTGTATTTGAGATGGAAAGGAGAAGAATCAGAAAATCAAGGAGAAGAACTCCAAACAACAGAGAACACCCAAGAATTAACTTGGAAAACCCCAAAAATGGGGAAAAAACCACGAGCCCCTCTCATGGAGGCAAAATCCACTGAATCTCATTCAGATCTACAAGGTAGAGCTCTATTGATGAGCTCTAAAGAGAGAAAATGGAGGTGAAGAAGGAGGAGGAGAAGATGAAGGGAACTCAGCTCTCCAGTGGAGCAGGGCTTCGCCGGCACTTCAGTTAATTGCTGCTGAACTGGGGGAAGGGGGTATTTATAGGGTCTGGAGGCTGGGGTGAGGCTTGAGGAGCAAGCCACTCAATTTGAGCACGTGGGTGCCAGCTCAGCTAATCCAGTTCAGCATCCTTCTAGATGCTTCTAGACTCCAGGCTGGCAGTGCAACTGTCTAACTAATTCGTAACTGTTGAACCGATTTGCCAACTGATTAACTAACTGAGCTTCTAGAAAGTTCAGGAAGAGGACCTCAGGTGGGAGGCTGTGGGAAGGAGAACTACACTGAGGGCAGCTTGCTATAGAGGAAGATATTGAGGTATTCATGGAGGAGTTCAGCACTTGGACCATCTTTCCGAGGTGGAGAGGACCTCGGCCACGCAAGGAAATCAGGTAGTGTTTTGTAGAGATGGTCACGCAACTAAAAAAATTTTAAATCTCAATTTAATTATTATGGACTCTTTTTTAGATTTTTAAACAATTCAAAATTTCGAGATATTTATATTATTTTAAATTCAAAATTATGAGAAAATTTTAAAATCTCAATTTAATTACTATAGATAGTTATTAAAATTTTTAAAAAATCAAAAATTTTGAGATGTTTATATTATTTTAAATTCAAAACTATCATAAAATTTCATAATCTGAATTAAATAAGGTAGTTTTTGAAATTTTTTTTTCAAAATTACAATTATGTGTTAGAATTTCATAAATATTTAAAGTGATAAACTTCTTTTAAGATTTTTTATAATTAAAAATTTCAAAAGTCTGAGAAAATTCCAAAATCCCATTCTAATTTTTTGGTTTTTTTAGATTTTTTTAAAATTAAAATTAGACTCTTTTTCGCTTAGTATTATAAAATCTCAATTTAATTACTATCTATACTTTTTAAAATTTACATGAAAAAAATCAAAAATCCGAAATTTGAGATGTTTATATTATTTTAAAATTTATTTATTTTTTTAAATTTGAATTTCTCACATGCACCCTTTTTTAAAGTAATTATTATTATTATTATTATTATTATTATTATTATTATTATTATTATTATTATATATATATATATATATATATATATATATATATATTAAATTCCAAAACCCCAATCTAATTTTTTTATAATTTTTCAAATTTAAAAAAAACCAAAATTAAAATATATTTATATTATTTTAAATTAAAAATTTTGAGTAAATTTTAAAATCTCAATTTAATTATTATAGATAGTTTTTAAATTTTTAAAATATAAAAAATCAATTTTTTTTTTATTATGGATACTTTTTAAAATTGGCATGAAAAAATCGTAAATTTTGAGATGTTGATATTAGTTTAAATTCAAAATTATGATAAAATTTGAAAATCTCAATTTAATTATTATGGATACTTTTTAAAAAAATTTAAAAATCTGAAATTTTTATATATTTAAATTATTTAAAATTCAAAGATATGAAAAAATTTTACAATCTCAATTTAATATTTATGGATACTTTGTAATTTTTTTAAAATTCCAAAATTTAGATATTAAATTTAAAATTATGAGAAAATTTAAAATCTCAATTTAATTACTATGGATACTATTTAAAATTGTCATGAAAAAAATCCGAAATTTGAGATGTTTATATTATTTTAAATTCAAAATTATAAGAAAATTTTAAAATCTCAATTTAATTATTATGGATTCTTTTTAATATTTTTAAATAATTCAAAATTTTGAGATATTTATATTATTTTAAATTCAAAATTATGAGAAAATTTTAAAATCTCAATTTAATTAATATAGATATTTATTAAAATTTTCAAAAAATCCAAAATTTTGAGATATTTATATTATTTTAAATTCAAAACTATCATAAAATTTCATAATCTCAATTAAATGAGATAGTTTTTGAATTTGTTTTCAAAATTATAATTATGTGTTAGAGTTCCATAAATATTTAAAGTGATACATCTTTTTTAAGTTTAAATATATTCCTATTTACTAATATAATATAGATAGATAGATTTTTCATAATTAAAAATTTTAAAATTTTGAGAAAATTCCGAAACATCATTCTAATTTTCTGTTTTTTTTTAATTTTTTTATAATTAAAATTAAACTCCTTTTCGCTTGGCCCTGTTTGGATGATTGGTTGTTTTGGTTTCATAATGTATGGTATGGTATGGTATTGTAAGTATTGTTTATTATGTTTGGAAAGATGGTATAGTATGGTATGGTTAATTAGTTGTTCGTGTTTGTTTTGATGGTATGATATGGTTGTAGAAATAACAAAATGACCAAAATACCCTCAAACACAAATTAATATGAAATCATGTTAAATTGAAAAATTGGTTATATATCCTTCAAAGTTTCATAATTGCATATTTACACCTGAAAAAATCATAATTGCTTGTATATCCCTGAAAAACGGGTTGAATTATGGATATGCCCCTATTGTTAGGTTTCGATGATAGAAGTTAATAAGATTATCTTAACCATGGTTACAACTTCAGTTAAGTGTTGGAAAATTTCCAAAATAATTCTCTTTATATATCTTAGCTATTTTAAATTTCATATTTTAAAGGGGGTATTTGTAAATTTACAGTCAAATAAACTTTCAGGGTATATATGTAAAGGGTATAATGGTTATTTTGCATGTTTACCAGTTGTTAGGGGTATATACGTAATTATACTTATTATTTAGAAGTATGTATGCAATTATGTTTTATTCAGGAGTACACCTGCAAAAAACCATATTAAATTCAATGATTTATGATCAAAAATTAAATTCAACTAAAGTATAAATATTTTTTATTAAAATCTTACAAAATATATATCAAATTATTAACCATTAATTTAAAATTGATAAAATTATAATAAAATTAATATACAAAATTAACAAAAGATAAGACTTTTTTGTGGAGATTATAACTTTCTTTGATTTTGCTAGGGTAGAAGAAGGGATTGAAGTAAATTGGTAGGGATATTTTTGGTAGAAAAAAATTAAAACCATAAAAAACCACCAAATCGGTGATTTGAAAAATCCATCAAAAATGGAAGTTTTTAAACCATGCGAAACCATATAAAAACGAGTAATGCTATATAGCACTACTTCGTCACACTATTTGGTAACACTACTGACATGGCATTATCTGAGTCAGCATTAAATAAATAAAAATATATAATAAATTAAAAGGGGAAAAACGCTCTTTTACGCGCCTTCATCTTCCCATTAATGAGGGAGAGAGAACCAGATTGAATGCTCCTTTTCCTTCATCTTCTATCTCTCTCATGGCTTGTCACCATTCATGAGTTTCATCTTCCCACCGTCCTCGGCCTTCATTGCATCCCTCTCTCTCCGCCATGAGAAGCAAGGCTAGCGGTGTTGTGATGCGGTCACTGGAACAATGGAGCTTGGCGTTCGATGGATCTGAGGTTTGTTTTGTGTTTTTCCTGATGTTGTTGTATGGTGGAGCTGCTTGATTACTGGGAGACCGGATTTGGTGGATTTTTATTTTCTTTTAACCATTTTCGTGCAATTTGGGACAATGTTGAAGTAACTAGGTTCATTTTGAGGAATCGTGGATTAGGTCTGGAAAGTTGGGTTTATTTTTAGGATTTGGGTGTGATGTGGGATAGTTTGAGTTCTTTTGCCTTTTTTAATTTTTTAAAAAGTGTATTTTATTTATTCTGTCATTTGTAATTTCGTTTTCAAATTGTTAGCTAGGGTTTTGCAAAATTGGAGAGTAATGTGGCATGATTTGGCTTGGGAGATGTGAGTTTTTTATCCTCTTGTTTCTTCTCCCCCTCTCCAGCCCACTTCGTTTCCTCGCGCTAGCAATCCATAGACGAACCCCGTCGTCCGCCCGCCGTACCCCCAACGTTCATGTAAACAATCCTTGTTTTGGTCCTAGTCATGTTTTGTCTTTTTTAATGATAAGATGGTGTATGTGTGAAACCCACGAATTTTAGGAATAAAATTTTTCTTATATTCCGTAAAATGATTCATAAATTATTTAATTCCTTAAGCTTGAAGGATGGAGAATTAAAAAGCTTAAAAAGGGGATTAAATTAAATATTGGGACCAATTAGGGATAATTGGGAGTTCAAGGACCATTTAGTAATTTTGTAAAGTATTGAGGACCTAAATGAACTTTTCCTCACTCACAGAGAAGGGATGTAACCGTGATTTAGAGAAGTTCAAGGACCTCTGGTTAAATTTCCAGAGAAAAAAATCCTAATTAGGATTATTGGGGGTCAGAAGGACCTTTTTAAGTAACTTAGAAAGTTTTGAGGACTAAAAGATAATTCTCTCCTCTCACAAGGGTAGGTTTAAATGTGACCTAAAATATTCTCGGGGACTTTTAGTGAATATGTCATGAGAGAGGGTCTATAGAGATGAAACCAACGGATGAGATTAAAAGCGATCTCGGATCGTGGACCATCTCGTGGCATTACAATGTACCCACGGTGAGCCACGTGGCGATCGCAGAGTTGATCCATCTGACCGTTTTGGATCGCGAGGCAAGGTTTGAGCATCTTGGAAACCACGTGGCATTTTATGATAAACTCATCAGAAAGGGGTCTTGGATACGAGGCATGGTATGGAGATCTGGCCGTTGATCTTAGGTCCATCCCGACGGTAGATCTCATCAGGTGTCGGATACGAGAGTGTACGTTTAAATCATGGCCCTTGATCGTGATCAAACGATCTCGGCCTTCCATCGCCGTAACGACGCATCCCGAGGCCGGCCCCCCTCCACCCGCCGCCGAACGCCAAGGCGGTATCGGCCAGCCACTCCGCGTTTGAGGCCGCCGCCATTGACGGCTAAGCCTTTTCAGATGGCTGCCGCCGGGTTCCGAGGCCTATAAAAGGGGCCTCTGCCCCACTGTCTCAACCCACAGAGAAGTCGAAGGAAGAGGACGCCGGCGAGCTTCGTCGGAGAAGGGCTTTCGGCGGAGGAGGAGCTTCTGTCGCCAATTTCACCACCGGGAGGACCGGAACTCAGGTATGGTTCTTTTCCCGGGTTTAATTTACGAATAGATGCGGAGTTTGAGAGGTTAGGGCTCGCCGAAGAGGGTGACTGAAAACGTAGGTGGAGCGGCGCCGGGAGGGGGAGGAAGGAGGTTCTGTTGCGCAGGGATTGATCGTGAGGCCGCGACGGAGCTCAGGGAATCAATAGTAGGCAGTGAAAGCTTTCGGGTGAAGATTTGCCATTACCGGCGATCTTCTCCGGTGAAGCTCGCACAGAGAAGATATAGAAGTTAACAGCGAGGTTGAAGGCCCGAATGGGATCGCGGGGTGTTGGGAGCTCGGTGCAGAGGATGCCGTCCAAAGTCGCGATCCTCCAGCTGAAAGTCAACGGAGCTCTAGGGCTTTCACCAAGCGGTGAAGAAGAAGAAGGCTGTAGGAAATAAATAAATAAATTATTTATTTGATTAATAGATTACTGGTTAATTAGTTAATAAAACTATACTAGGTGTGACATTATTTTTATTAGATGTTGAGTAAAGTTTTAATTAAAAATTAGAACTTAGGTAGTGTGACAATTATTTATTTAATTGTTTAACTTAGTTAATGTGACACATGATCATGATTAATTAAATCCTGAATCATTGAGAAAGGAAAATTAAACTTTGTATTGTTTGAGTAATTCATTTCTAGTTATAGAAGTGTGACAAAATATTGGGGTGAATATATTTCATTGATTGATATAGTTATAATAACTATAAGAAATCTTATGGGGTGAGACAAATAGAAATCAAATAATTTAATGTCTCCAACTATATGTGTGTGACACATATTTGATTTATTATTTTGACGCATGGTATGTGGCAAAATAATTACTAAATATGGAACTTTAGTGTTGTGACGATTATTAAGTTGTGAAACCTTAATTCATGATTTAATAATTGGAAAACTTAAGGTTTTAATTAAAACCATGGTGTGACAAACAAATTAGTATTGTCTCAATTGTAATAGTATTGCTACTATTAATCCAATAGTTGTAAAATCTAGGCAACTATATGGAATTAAGATAAATGTGACGAGAATAAGTATGATAAAAATCATTTAGTAAGTTTACTAAATATTTTAATGGGGTTTGATTTAAAACCTTGATAGTGTGACAACTTCATTAGTGTGACAAGTTAATGGGAATTAATTTGTATGACAAAATAAGTTGAATAGCTACAAAGGAATTATTTAGTAAGGTTACTAAGTAGTTCAATGGAATTTGTGTTAATAAGTCTGGGTTGTGTGACACCAATAATTTAATCAAATTTTGATTAAAGGTTCTTAAGATACTAAGGTCGAGTAAGTAAGTATTAACAGACTTGGAATAGTCACATAAGATTGGATTTAGTGGCCTAATGGGCTGGGCCCAAATAAATTGAATGATATTCTTAAACTATCAAGAGTGAGAATTTAGGGTACTGGAAAGTAAATAAACCCTAAACCTTAAGGTCACGAATTGCCAAATGACCAAAATGCCCTTTCTTATTTAAAAGAGGGCTAAGGTCAAGATAAATGGTGTAATGGGCTCGAAATGGGCCCAATTCAACTAGAATGACTGGAGGTGACCAAATAAGGTCTAGACTCGACAAATGAAGGTGAAGTTGGCTAGGTTTGACCCAGTTGGGTCTGAAGTCAACTAAAGGACAGGGGAACAGGGGATAAGGACCAATAACCCGAGAGGTGGTCTCTAGGACCCGTTAGTGGGCCTAAGCCCAATAAGAACGAGAGTCATGCATATGTAACTAGAAACTTAGGGTTTTATTAGAATTTTACTCTAATAGAAACTCTATCTGTTAGATACTCTCGAGAAGTCCAAGAGGCGTTTCAAGAGGAGTCTAGGAGAGGCTTCTAGCTCGAGAAGGAGGTAAGTGCTTCTGCCTAGCACTGTTATCGTTGTTGAACTTTGGTACTTGTGTAAGTACTTTTGCCTCTTTCCTTGGAGATTTGATTCCTTGTTGAACATTCGTATGCATGCTTATTGGATTCCCTGGATATTTATTGATCTCATGCTTGTGCACGTTACTTTCATGCCTTGGATGTTTGTTTCCCTGCACATGCATGCTTGAATGTCCCTTTGGGGGGTATTGCCCCGTCGATATCATAGTTTGATATGGTTGCACACACTCGTATTTTGTTCTCTTGGACATCTGTGCTTGTTGAAGAAGTTAGCATCCTGTAGGGTATGCTTGTGAGTGTTGAGTGTGCCTACCTGTTGACCGGCACGTAGCCGTGGAATCACGTGAGCTTGTCTTGTGGTAGGGCCAGGTATATACCAACTATGTTGTTTCAAGGATTCTCCCATCCTCGTACTCTTTGTTTCCCGCCAGTGGGGTAAAACGCTGGTAAGTCTTTGTTTCCCGCCAGTGGGGGTAATAACTGGTAAATCTTTGTTTCCCGATTAGGTAAAAACGCCGGGTAAATCTTTTGTTTTCCGCCGGATTGGGATGATCTGGACAAAATACGTCTATGTTTAGTAGCACTACTAGACCATGGACCGAGGGTCGATATTGGCTGAGGCTGATAACCGACTAGGGAGATGACTTGTGAACTCTTAGGAGTACACTGTTAAGATCTTTTGGATAGGAGACCTATCGTTGTTGTGGTAGACTCCCAGGGTTTGGTTTGTGCGGGGCGTGGCCCTGTTTCTGTGGTTTGATGATCTTCGAATTGCTCATTTTTGACTTTTCTTATATCATCTGTATTGCTTTGGATTTTCATTGAAATTCCAGCGGGGTACTTACTGGGCTTTCCTTTCGAAAGCTCATGCACTTGCTTCCCTTATTCTTTTCAGGTTCCGAGGAGTAGGCTTACTCAAACTTCGGGAGTTGGCGTAAGGGTTGGGCTAATATTGGAGAGAGGTCCCAGGACCTAAGGTTATGTGTGAGAGTCTCACTTGTAGGACCCAGATAGGGCCTGATTTTGTATAGAGCTTTGTAGGGTATTTTGAACCCTTCATGATTTTTAATTCCGTTGTATAACTCTGATATTGTTCTTTATTATTAATGAACATTTGATTATTATTGTTATCTGCTTATCATTTTTAGGCCTTGTATTCAAGTGGGGCTCGTCTCTACTTGGATACGGCCGATCTGTTGACGTGCCCGAGGTCCCTGGAACCGGGTCGGGGCGTTACAGATTAAAGTGGTATCAGAGCAGTGCAGATAACCGACACCCTAGTTGCCCTAGAGACTTAGTCAAATAGGAAGGACTGAGTGTGGGGCTGGGTAGTATAGATACGTGTATTCGTAACTGAACTCTGTGGAATCTGACAGGTCACCATGGCAAGTGGACTAGAACAGACTGGGGAGGTACACCCACTCTCCGACGCCATGGAGTGGGAGCATGACGGACATGCCCCCCTTGACCAAGAGACACCTCAGGTAACAGAACCTGACAAGGACGTGCCCGATCTCCTCGGAGCACAGATGGAGCTGACATATGAGGTTATAGGATTGATCCGAGAGATGAGGCGTAATTTCATCGCATTACACCTGGAGGCGGGCCGTGGCCGGGCTTAACTCGTAAGAGTTCAGACGCGTTGAGGTCCGAGCGCCAAGACCCATCCGTGATAATAGACCATCTAGATCTAAGGTGACTCACGGCAATGGTTCGTCTGGAAGTGCTCCCAAGCCAATCAAATGCTTTCTGCCAGAAGGACCACACAAGAAAGCGCATTGTCCGGAGGATAACCGAGGATGCTTTGTGTGTTGTAGTTTGGAGCACAAAAGGCGCAGTGTCCTCGTGACTCAAGAGACAAAAACAACAAGCTGAAGATAAGAGAGAGAAGGACGATCTGGTAGAGCCGCCATCGGCCTTAGCCAGGACACTAGATGAGCCTGAGACATAGGGATCTTCCGAGAACAAGAATAGCTTACGTATTGACGTGAAGACAGTTGTTAACTCACTGTCGGTCATGAACTAGTCCCTAGTTAATAAACCGTGTAGGGTATTTGTCTTATGTGTCTTGGATTACAAGAACCGTGAACTATATGGGTTGTAATAAAATATTTTCTATTTAACCCATTACCGACTCGAATTTTGATGTCCCGAATAAGTGTTGGTTGAAGCTAACCCTTAAATTATGCTAGCAGTTATAATGAATAGAGGACGAAAAAGGCGCGGGGGCAGCAAGCAGGGACTACCTCGCCAAGGGGAGGAGGTACCCCAGCCTCAGGTGGGTGAGGTTCCACCACCTGTTGAAATGGAGGTTGATCAGGAGCTGCCTGCTCAATCAGGTGTTGTAGGGCCACAGGCAGCGGGCCCAGACCTGAGGGAGGAGGTACCCCCCATGAGCATGAGGGACCTCATGAGGGAGATGATGGGGCTTATCCAGGAGACCAGACAACAGAGGGTACCAGCTCCATCTTCACCTGCCGCCACCACTGCTAGCAGAGGATTTCTAGGGGAGATTAGGAGACCTTCACCCAGACCTTTCAAGGGAGCCGCTGATCCTTTCGCGGCTGAGCTTTGGATTCGGGAAATGGAGAAAACCTTTGAGGTCTTCCAAACAACTGAAGCGGAAAAGATTAGGACCGCCGTTTATATGCTCCAAGGACCCGCGGAAGACTGGTACTTTGGAGAGATCAGACTAAGGGAGAATGAACCCTTTCGGACTTGGGAAGAATTTAGGACCGCATTCTTCGCCAAATACTTTTCTAGAGGTCATCTGGTACAGTTGGGACATCAGTTCTCCCAGCTTGTTCAGGGTAGCTCCACCGTGGAGCAGTACGAGACTGAGTTTGATAGGTTGACTCGTTTCTTGCCTGATGTGGTTCCTACCGAGGAGAGCAAGGTAATGAAGTTTGAGGCCGGTCTGAAACCATCTTTGAAGAAGATAGTGACCGGGCATATGTGCAAGACATACACCGAGGTAGTAGCCCGAGCCAAGTATATTGAGGCCTCATGTCGTGAGACACCTGGGGTCAGCGTCATGTAAGGAGAAAAAGAAGGACAAGGGACAGAGCTCCCGCCGTAGTCAGCCGTATGAGGGAAATTCTTTGAAATCAAACGTTGAGCATAGGAAGCACTCTTACAGAAAACCATCTTCTAAGCTTAGCAGCAAGGAGACATCAGACAGTGGGACCCAATCAGTCAAATGTTTTAGGTGCGGGGGACCACATTTCAAGTCTGAGTGCAGACATGTTTTGGGGACGTGCTTCCGATGTGGTAGCTCAGACCACCACATCGCTAAGTGTCCCGAGAACTCTTCTAGATCGGGGGGAGGAAGAGGATCGCAGGGTGCACCATCTGAACCCCCAAGATCTTCTTGTACCACCCGATTATCAAGGGCACCGAGTAGGAAGCGACGCAAGATATCAGGAAGTACGAAAAAGGGGACGACTATGTCAGAACAACCATCCTCATCTGACACAGAATCTGGAGAGCAAGAACCATAAAAAAGGGAACCTCGGTAGATCAAGAGTAAACTGGGTATTGATGTGGAATCTGATAGTATCATATACTAAGTGGTTGGATCGTTGAAAGGGTATGAAGGGACGTTACCCGGTATTTTTGCTATTAGATGTCTTGAAGGAAATTTCGGGGACGAAATTTTTGTAAGGGGGGGAGATTGTGAAACCCACGAATTTTAGGAATAAAATTTTTCTTATATTCCGTAAAATGGTTCATAAATTATTTAATTCCTTAAGCTTGAAGGATGGAGAATTAAAAAGCTTTAAAAGGGGATTAAATTAATTTTGAGACCAATTAGGGATAATTGGGAGTTCAAGGACCTTTTAGTAATTATTAAAAGTATTGGGGACCTAAAGGAATTTTTCCTCTCTCACAGAGAAGGGATGTGATTGCGATTTAAAGAAGTTCAGGGACTTCTGGTTAAATTTCCAGAGAAAAAATCCTAATTAGGATTATTGGGGTCAAGGACCTTTTCGTGAACTTAGAAAGTTTTGAGGACTAAAAGATAATTCTCTCCTCTCACAAGGGTAGGTTTAAATGTGACCTAAAAAATATTAAGGGACTTTTAGTGAATATGTCATGAGAGAGGGTCTATAGAGATGAAACCAACGGATGAGATTAAAAGCGATCTCGGATCGTGGACCATCTCAGGGCATTACAACAGCCCACGGTGAGCCACGTGGCGATCGCAGAGTTGATCCATCTGACCGTTTGGATCGCGAGGCAAGGTTTGAGCATCTTGGAAACCACGTGGCATTTTATGATAAACTCATCAGAAAGGGGTCTTGGATACGAGGCATGGTATGGAGATCTGGCCGTTGATCTTAGGTCCATCCCGACCAGAGATCTCGCCAGTCTTGGGATCACGAGAGTGTCACGTTTAAATCATGGCCCTTGATGCGTGATCAAACGATCTCGGCCTTCCATCGCCAGAACGACGATCCCGAGGCCAGCCGTCCCCTCCACCCGTCGCCGGAACGCCAAGGCTGAGTATCACTGCCACTCCGGCCGTTGGAGGCCGCCGATCACGGCGAGCCTTTTCAGATGGCCGCCGCTTGGCCGCCGGGTTCCGAGGCCTATAAAAGGGGCCTCGCCCCACCGGCCTCAACCCACGAGAGAAGTCGAAGGAAGAGGACGCCGTGAGCTTCGCGGAGAAGGGCTTTCGGGCGGAAGAGGAGCTTACGTAAGCCAATTTCACCACTCAAGGACCGGAACTTCGTGTATGGTTCTTTTCCGGTTTAATTCTACGAATAGATGCGGAGTTTGAGAGGTTAGGGCTCGTAGAAGAGGGTGTAGAAACGTAGGTGGGCCGGCAGGGAGGGAGGAAGGAGGTTACATTGCTTGCGCGAGGATTGATCGTGAGGCCGCTGACGGAGCTCGTGGAATCAATAGTAGGCGTGAAAGCTTTGGTGAAGATTTGCCATTACCGCGATCTTCTCCTCCTGAAGCTCGCACAGAGAAGATATAGAAGTTAACAGCGAGGTTGAAGGCCTGGAATGGGATCTCGGGGTGTTGGGGAGCTCGGTGCAGAGGATGCCGCCCACGATCCTCCCGTGAAAGTCAACTGAGTTCGTACCGCTCAGCAAGTGAAGAAGAAGAAGAAGGTCAGAGGGAAATAAATAAATAAATTATTTATTTGATTAATAGATTACTGGTTAATTAGTTAATAAAACTATACTAGGTGTGACATTATTTTTATTAGATGTTGAGTAAAGTTTTAATTAAAAATTAGAACTTAGGTAGTGTGACAATTATTTATTTAATTGTTTAACTTAGTTAATGTGACACATGATCATGATTAATTAAATCCTAAATCATTGAGAAAGGAAAATTAAACTTTGTATTGTTTGAGTAATTCATTTCTAGTTATAGAAGTGTGACAAAATATTGGGGTGAATATATTTCATTGATTGATATAGTTATAATAACTATAAGAAATCTTATGGGGTGAGACAAATAGAAATCAAATAATTTAATGTCTCCAACTATATGTGTGTGACACATATTTGATTTATTATTTTGACGCATGGTATGTGGCAAAATAATTACTAAATATGGAACTTTAGTGTTGTGACGATTATTAAGTTGTGAAACCTTAATTCATGATTTAATAATTGGAAAACTTAAGGTTTTAATTAAAACCATGGTGTGACAAACAAATTAGTATTGTCTCTGTTAATAGTATTGCTACTATTAATCCAATAGTTGTAAAATCTAGGCAACTATATGGAATTAAGATAAATGTGACGAGAATAAGTATGATTAAAATCATTTAGTAAGTTTACTAAATATTTTAATGGGGTTTGATTTAAAACCTTGATAGTGTGATAACTTCATTAGTGTGACAAGTTAATGGGAATTAATTTGTATGACAAAATAAGTTGAATAGCTACAAGGGAATTATTTAGTAAGGTTACTAAGTAGTTCAATGGAATTTGTGTTAATAAGTCTGGGTTGTGTGACACCAATAATTTAATCAAATTTTGATTAAAGGTTCTTAAGATACTAAGGTCGAGTAAGTAAGTATTAACAGACTTGGAATAGTCACATAAGATTGGATTTAGTGGCCTAATGGGCTGGGCCCAAATAAATTGAATGATATTCTTAAACTATCAAGAGTGAGAATTTAGGGTACTGGAAAGTAAATAAACCCTAAACCTTAAGGTCATGAATTGCCAAATGACCAAAATGCCCTTTCTTATTTAAAAGAGGGCTAAGGTCAAGATAAATGGTGTAATGGGCTCGAAATGGGCCCAATTCAACTAGAATGACTGGAGGTGACCAAATAAGGTCTAGACTCGACAAATGAAGGTGAAGTTGGCTAGGTTTGACCCAGTTGGGTCTGAAGTCAACTAAAGGACAGGGGAACAGGGGATAAGGACCAATAACCCGAGAGGTGGTCTCTAGGACCGTTAGTGGGCCTAAGCCCAATAAGAACGAGAGTCATGCATATGTAACTAGAAACTTAGGGTTTTATTAGAATTTTACTCTAATAGAAACTCTATCTGTTAGATACTCTCGAGAAGTCCAAGAGGCGTTTCAAGAGGAGTCTAGGAGAGGCTTCTAGCTCGAGAAGGAGGTAAGTGCTTCTGCCTAGCACTGTTATCGTTGTTGAACTTTGGTACTTGTGTAAGTACTTTTGCCTCTTTCCTTGGAGATTTGATTCCTTGTTGAACATTCGTATGCATGCTTATTGGATTCCCTGGATATTTATTGATCTCATGCTTGTGCACGTTACTTTCATGCCTTGGATGTTTGTTTCCCTGCACATGCATGCTTGAATGTCCCTTTGGGGGGTATTGCCCCGTCGATATCATAGTTTGATATGGTTGCACACACTCGTATTTTGTTCTCTTGGACATCTGTGCTTGTTGAAGAAGTTAGCATCCTGTAGGGTATGCTTGTGAGTGTTGAGTGTGCCTACCTGTTGACCGGCACGTAGCCGTGGAATCACGTGAGCTTGTGCGCTGGCCGGGTAGGTATACACCAACTATGTTGTTTCAAGGATTCTCCCATCCTCGTACTCTTTGTTTCCCGCCAGTGGGGTAAAACGCTGGTAAGTCTTTGTTTCCCGCCAGTGGGGGTAATAACTGGTAAATCTTTGTTTCCCGCCAGTGGGGTGAAACGCTGGTAAATCTTTGTTTTCCCGTCAGTGGGATGATACGCTGACAAAATTCGTCTATGTTTAGTAGCACTACTAGACCATGGACCGAGGGTCGATATTGGCTGAGGCTGATAACCGACTAGGGAGATGACTTGTGAACTCTTAGGAGTACACTGTTAAGATCTTTTGGATAGGAGACCTATCGTTGTTGTGGTAGACTCCCAGGGTTTGGTTTGTGCGGGGCGTGGCCCTGTTTCTGTGGTTTGATGATCTTCGAATTGCTCATTTTTGACTTTTCTTATATCATCTGTATTGCTTTGGATTTTCATTGAAATTCCAGCGGGGTACTTACTGGGCTTTCCTTTCGAAAGCTCATGCACTTGCTTCCCTTATTCTTTTCAGGTTCCGAGGAGTAGGCGACTCAAACTCGGGAGTTGAGCGAAGGGTTGGGCTAATATTGGAGAGGTCCGAGGACCTAAGGTTATGTGTGAGAGTCTCACTTGTAGGACCCAGATAGGGCCTGATTTTGTATAGAGCTTTGTAGGGTATTTTGAACCCTTCATGATTTTTAATTCCGTTGTATAACTCTGATATTGTTCTTTATTATTAATGAACATTTGATTATTATTGTTATCTGCTTATCATTTTTAGGCCTTGTATTCAAGTGGGGCTCGTCTCTACTTGGATACCAGCCGACCATTGACGCGTCCCCGGTCCCCGAACCTGGCTCTGGCGCACATATGTAAACAATCCTTGAGTTTGAATGCTTTGTACAAATTTAATTATCTGATTCTGTGTGTTATGGTATCTAGTGTCAATGAACTAGTCGATGCTGGTGTTCCACTCCCTGTTTTGGCTCCAATAAAGCAAACTATTACTCAAGTTGATGGTGTGAAGGTAAAATTATTAACTTTGAATTATGATAGCTATCATGGCATTCTAGGTTTTATTTCTTAACTTTATCATGCTGTGAGTCTGTGACCAAGTAACAGTCTGCCCAATGATGATGATTTATTATCAAGCAATTTTTTTCTTAAGGTAATACTTAATAGTTTTCATATTTCATTATAATCAATTTTTTATAATTCTTGTATTTTATTTCTAATGATGATGTGATTCTAGTCAACACAGGATTTATCTTTCACTTCTGTTTTTTAACTTCAGGGCATAAATCTCACATTGCTTTTGTAACTTGCAGCTAATTTTTTTGCATGTTTATGAAGTATATTTTAGTACACTTCTAAATGCTTTTATTCCATCTGGATCATCAATAGTTATCCTTCTAAAGTTGTCCATGTTGCATAAGGGTTGTGTTTTACTGCTTAGGAGAGCTTTATCCATAATCATCCTGTTTATTTATTTCAGACTTCCAAATATCAAGTGAGAAATACAATATTAAGATTCTTATTCCATCCAAGAATTATGGTTGTAAAACCTGTATTTAAATTTTTCTCAGAACATCAATTATTATTACTGTGCCTTTTCATTTCAAGAATTTTATTTGAAGATCTCTATGATGAACAGGTTCATACATGGTCTAGATTATGGCATGTTATGGGTGTGTGGTTTACATGAATTCACTTTTTACTAATGCATCTTTCAATGTAGATCTTAATCAAGAACAATATGGAAGAATTGGAAGTTGGGTTTTCAGAGCAAGATAAGGATGAGACAGAAGTTGGATCTTCTAGTTTAGAAAAACTAGACAAAGAAAAATTGGTACAATTGGATTTATCTGAAAAAGTTGTTCCAAAGGCCGGTATGGTGCTTTGTTCTGAAGAAGAAGTTTTTTATTTGTATGTTGAATATGCTCGGCAAAAAGGTTTTGGCATCACAAAAAAAAGGTCAAGATTGGGTGATGATGGACAATTAAAATATTACACGCTCGCATGTGCAAGAGGTGGCAAAAGGATATCTTCTTCAAAAAACTCTTTCAACCCAAGGCTATCTACCAAAGTAAATTGTCCGGCCAAGATTAATATTGTTGTTGGCACTGATGGGCGGTTTACTATTTCTAGTGCTCATTTGGAGCATAATCATGCACTTAGTCCACAAAAATCTCGTTTCCAAAAGTGCAATAAAAAAATGGATGCATATGTCAAAAGAAGACTTGAATTAAATGACCAAGCAAGCATAAGTTTAAGCAAAAATTTTCATTCATTGGCAGTTGAAAGTGGGGGATATGAAAATTTAACATACACTGATAAAGATTGTAGGAACTATATTGCCAAAGCAAGGCAATTCAGACTTGGAGTTGGAGATGCTAAGGCACTTGGAAATTACTTCTCTCGCATGCAACAGAGAAATTCAAATTTTTTTCATTTGATTGACATGGATGAGGAAGGTCGGTTGAGAAATGTATTTTGGGCAGATGCAAGGTCTATAGCGGCCTATGAAGCTTTTGGTGATGTTATTTCTTTTGATACGACATACTTAACAAATAAGTATGACATGCCTTTTGCTCCATTTGTTGGCGTAAACCATCATGGGCAAACAATATTATTTGGATGTGGTTTATTGTCAAAGGAAGATACAAAAACTTATATTTGGTTGTTTAAAACTTGGTTGGAATGTATGTCAGGCAAGGCACCTAAGGCGATAATTACAGATCAATGCATGGCTATTCAAGGTGCAATTAGAGTGGTTTTTCCGAATTCTCATCACCGTCTTTGCCTTTGGCATATCATGAAAAAGGTTCCCGAGAAGCTTGGAGGACTAACTGAATACAAAGCAATCAAGAAAATCTTGAAAAGCATCATTTATGAAGCAGTAGATATTCAAGAATTTGAAGACTTTTGGTTGAAGATGATGAAGGACTATAATATTGAAAAAAATGAATGGTTGAATTCTTTATATAAAAATCGTCATCGTTGGGCTCCTATATATGTTAAAGGGATTTTCTGGGCTGGGATGTCTACCACTCAAAGAAGTGAAAGCATAAATGCTTTTTTTGATGGTTATGTTGGTCCAACAACATCATTGAAGCAATTTGTGGAGTTGTATGATAATGCCTTGAAAAGTAAGATTGAGAAAGAAAATAAAGCTGATTTTGCTTCATTTAACTCAAGTTTTCCAATGATGACTGATTGTTATTTTGAGAAGCAACTACAAGAAGCCTATACAAATGAAATTTTTAAGTTGTTGCAAGATGAGTTAAGAGGAATGATATATTGCAATCTTACACTCATTAGTTCAGATGGGGCAATGTGTACATTTCAAAGTGTACATTCTCAAAGGAAAAGAAGGCACATTTAGAAAGCAAGTGGTATTTAATGTTTTTCACAATGAGATTGAATTTGACATTAAATGCTCATGCCGTTTATTTGAGTTTAAGGGAATTATTTGTAGACACATATGCAAGGTTCTTATTGAGAAGAATGTAAAAGAGATTCCATCTAGATTTATTTTACCACGTTGGAGAAAGGATATCAAACGGAGGCATACTTATGTGATGAATTGTTATGATGACACCCAAACTAGTGAGTATAAAGTGAGATACAATAAATTATGTTCTCATTTATCTAAAGCTGCTGAAATTGGAGCAGAATCTATGGAGAAATTCAATCTTGTGATGAAATGTGTGGATGGGGTAATTGAGAGGTTGATGGATAATGCAAATTCTTCGGGGAACTATTCCAATGAAGTTCTACCAACAATGTTGGAAGAAAATAATGAGCAACACCAAACAACAACCACCACAAGGTTTCTAACTCCTTTAAAGGTGCGGAGCAAGGGCCGACCACCATCAAAGAGGAAGAAGTCAAAAGTCGAAGAAATAATCATTAGAAATAAGAGAAAGGTACTTTCATCTTATATCAATTTTATTAATTCTATAATTATTTTTTGGCCTTAAATTACTGTTATTTCTTGCAGAAATCCCAAACAAAGGGAAATGCACAAATTCAAATTGACACACAAGTTGAACTTTGCACACAAGAAAGTGAAGTAATGCTATGTTATTTAATATATATATTCAATAAGGTATTCCATATATATTTTTTTTAATATGTTGGACTATAATCTATTTTCTTAGGTGAATTTGAGCTCTCTTTCAAACAAGATGAATATGCAACCAAGTTCTTCTATGGGTTTTACAACTCCAAGCAATGAATGGACATCCTCACACATGCAACTCAATACCTCACTGAATCATGATTCAATGGGAATTGATTACCTGGGTAATTGTGATTTGGTTCTATACTCAATGCCTTCAAGAATGCCTCACACATGCAAATTCTTGGAGGAGAACTCTAATTATTTGGTTTTATGTTTTTTCAGGTATTTATTTAGCCAAACAAGGAGGAGAACTATGATTAATGTGTTAAAGTGAAAGACTTCATTTTTTTGGTTGGTTGATTAGTCTTTTTCTTTTTCTTCATGTGTTTCTGTGATTTATTGATTAATGTTGTATTAGGGTCCGTGTGTTTGATCTGAAGGTGGTGGTAGTTGGAGTTTGGGAGGTTTTATTTTAGTTGTTTTGGGATGCATGTTTTTATTTTAGTTCTTTTTCTTCATATGTTTTCGATCTAAGAACTCTGATTAAGAATTTTTCTGTGCAGAATTTCTTCTATGGTATTTAATAGAGTGTTTCTGTGCAAAATTTTTCATATAACATTTTTGATTAAGAATTTATGTTTAATGATTTGTTGTCTGTGTTTTGGATTTTTGTGAGAAAGCAAGTGGTATTTAATGTTTTGCAAATTCATGCTATGTTTTAGTCCTGCATTTCTAAATTGATGGATAGTTTGATGAATATTTTAATGTATACTTTTCAATTCTGATAACTTTTAGACTCAATTTCTCATATAAATGTATTTATTTTGTTTGCAGGCTATTATTAAAGCTCATAATGTTGTTTCAGATGGGGAGCTGGGTGATGGAGGAAAGGGAGAAACAGATTTGGTGAGGATGAGTTGGATGGAGTTGATTGGTTTAAGAGGAGTATGGATAAGATGTCTTTTAATTGGTTGGAAATAGAGTCAAGTGGGGGAGAAGGGAAGATGAATGAAATGTGGAATTTATGGTATCAATTCAAATGGTTAACTTTTTCTAGATTTTGGATTGGTTTATGTTTGTGTGGTTGATTGATTTTTGGGCTAATGTCTTTGTGTTTTTATCTTTAGAGATTTATATGTATATATAACCTCAACCATGATTCTTGCATAAATACATAATGATAGTGTTTTATTCCCCCCCTTTATTTTCATGCAATCCAAAAAGAAACAGACTGTTTTTCACTGAACAAACAACAACAAATAGATTGAAACACCTCAAAATGTTTGCACCAACTCATTTCCATTACAATGAATAGTCACAACCGCCAGTTACATTTCCAAAGTCAAGGCAAAAATAAACAAATTTTCATGGTGCTGATCAGCTTGAACACAAACAGATCAAGTAGTAGTATATATATACTCATACAGATGAAAAAAATACATAATATTGAAATCTTAGTGATTCATGCAAACTTTCAAGAGAGAATGCAAGTTTCAGAGTGATACACTAATTTAGGTTTACAAACAAAGCTTGTGATTTCAGGGTGAAGTGGTTCTTCAGTCCTACAACTCAGCTTTGCTTGCCTTTGAAGACCTTTGACCTGCTTTCTTTCCCCACAGGCCACAGCCAATTCTTGAACTTAATTGATACTTTGTTTGTGTACTTCTTTACTGCTGCTTTTAGAGTGAAAGAAACCACCACTCTTTGTACCAACTTTTTCTTGCCCCATTACTATCCTTAGATCAACACTACCTCTTAATTCCAAGCTTCTTCAATTGGATCTCAGATACATTCACTGCATGTACATGGAAAAACCAAAATTCTAAAGAATAGATGCAACCCAATTATCAACAAATTGAGAATAAAACAAGAAAAAACAATTCAACCACACAAATAGCTAAACCATCCTAATTACTAAAACCATTGGACCAAAGGTCCAAATTATCCAATTTTCATAACAAAAATAAGAGAGAAAATAAACACAAGGCCATTTACATAAGAGATGAAGAATTCAGATCCCCCAACTAATCAGAAAGAAGAAAAAAATTGTCAAACAGGCATCTCCAAATCAAGTATTAAAACAATAACATAAAAAAAGAATTTTTACTAGGAGAAACAAGAGGATAAAAAAACTCACATCTCCCAAGCCAAATCATGCCACATTACTCTCCAATTTTGCAAAACCCTAGCTAACAATTTGAAAACGAAATTACAAATGACAGAATAAATAAAATACACTTTTTAAAAAATTAAAAAAGGCAAAAGAACTCAAACTATCCCACATCACACCCAAATCCTAAAAATAAACCCAACTTTCCAGACCTAATCCACGATTCCTCAAAATGAACCCTAGTTACTTCAACATTGTCCCAAATAGCACGAAAATAGTTAAAAGAAAATAAAAATCCACCAAATCCGGTCTCCCAAAGAATCAAGCAAAACACCATACAACAACATCAGGAAAAACACAAAACAAACCTCAGATCCATCGAACGCCAAGCTCCATTGTTCCAGTGACCGCATCACAACACCGCTAGCCTTGCTTCTCATGGCGGAGAGAGAGGGATGCAATGAAGGCCGAGGACGGTGGGAAGATGAAACTCATGAATGGTGACAAGCCAAGAGCGAGATAGAAGATGAAGGAAAAGGAGCATTCAATCTGGTTCTCTCTCTCTCTCATTAATGGGAAGATGAAGGCGCGTAAAAGAGCGTTTTTCCCCTTTTAATTTATTATATATTTTTATTTATTTAATGCTGACTCAGATAATGCCATGTCAGTAGTGTTACCAAATAGTGTGACGAAGTAGTGCTATATAGCATTACTCTTTAAAAACCATAGAAAACTATACCATTTAAATGGAAATAAAAACAAACAGGAAAATAAACCATACCATACATTACGAAAACATAAAGCTTAGTTTTATATTTATAATATATAGATATATATATTTGTTGAGAGAGGGAACGAAGAAAACGAAGAAGAAGAAAAGGGTGTGTCAAATCTGGCAAACATTGGGGTTCTCAGGGCTCGGAAGCAGGGGAGCGGGGTGGAGGGCGGAGACGAGGAGGATTGCAGGCCCTGGCGCCGTAGGCTCTCATCCATGACCGTCTCCTGGTCAACCCTCTTCCATGTCTCCCTCCCCCTCATCCTGCTCGCCGCCATTGTCACCTCCTGCATCACCCTTCCCGTTGAGAAGGTACCCACTCTCTTTCCTTTCCCCTTTTCTTGGTTTCTTGCAATGCCGACCCGATTTTTGGGCCATGGCGATCCCGGTGGTGTTGGGTTATGGTTTTCCCTGTCTGGGATGGCTCCTCCTCCATGATCCGGATTCTGATGAGTATTTAGCCGTCAGTTGCTCCGATTTCGATCAATGGCGTGGACTCTTTTGTCTCTGATTTCGGTGGTGGTGTCATGTGTCATTTGGCTATTTGTTGCATCGCTTTGATATTGCTGAATGTTTGATTCAATGTTATGGCAGTGTACACAGGAGATATGAGATCTATAGTAAATTTTGTGTTACTAGATTTGTATAGCTCGCTCTGGTGTACGATTGTGCCTCCACCACAAGAGTACTGGCTATGAATGAGTGATTTATGTATGGGATATATTTTTAGGATGTTAATTTGGGTGCTATACTTTTAGGATCCATTTGTTAGCATGTTGAGGTGTTTTAATCTGATTCAACTTTTGAATGCATGGTTTGTTTGCTTTCTTTTTCTCATTTGTTTGATATTAGCCTTTTTTTTGTGTATCACTAGCATAGTGGCAGTACCTATATTTTTTAGCTCACTGAAACAAAATTAAAGCTTGAACAAATTTTCTCTTGTAGTCAACTTGTTATTCAATCAAGTTTCTCCTTGAAATTGGAGTTTTAGAATACTGTTTTTGAACCAATGAATTGGAACATTACCTTTAGCAAGGTGTCATCATTATGCAGTCTTATATTAGGAAGAAGAATCTTTTTCAAAAAAAAAAAATATATATTAGGAAGAAGAATAAGAATAAGATGCTTACTGACTTAACTTAAAGAGGTTTATATGCACGTGCTAAGAGTTACTGCACTCTTTTGTTTTTTACCCTTAGCTTGTCATTTTACTTGAGATTAATTTAGCATAATAATTCTTCCATCACCACTTCATTTTCTCTGCCTAGTGCTGAATTGTTATGAAGGCTCTTCATATTTATTTCATTTTCACATTTTGTTTTCTTAATGTTTGCACTTAATTAGAAGGGGAGCCTTGGCGCAACGGTAAAGTTGTTGCCTTGTGATCTCGAGGTCACGGGTTCAAGTCATGGAAATAGCCTCTTGCTTTAAAAAAACAGGGTAAGGCTGCGTACAATAGACCCAAGTGGTCCGACCCTTCCCCGGACCCCGCACAATGTGGGAGCTTTGTAGCACCGGGCTGCCCTTTTAATGTTTGCAATTAATTATTAGATTTCTGACCCTGAACTTATTTCATGCATGTGCACATGATTTTTATATCCCTGATTAGATATGCTTGACTACAGATTCTGAAGGACTTTCTTGTCTGGATTAAGCAGAATCTTGGACCATGGGGACCTCTAGTGCTGTAAGTTGTCTACAGACTTTCATGTCTGTTTGATTGTTTCCCTATGTAGAGTTTGAGAATAATCTTAGAAATTTTACACTTCTTGGTAAACTTATTATATGCACGTTTTTCTCTATTAAAATTATCTATTTTAGCCCATATCCACACCCAATGTTTTTTTGCTAATGCATGATTCCAACATAAAAAAAAAAACACTTATTATGATTGATTGAAGCATCTTCAGTCCTTTCTATTCCATGTTCTCTAACTTGTGAATCTCAGGAATTTCATTGTGTAAATGATTACATTAACGATGCAAATTACTCTAAGAATCTGTTCCTGAGATTTGTTTGGTTGTCGTTTTTGCTGCATATTGAATGACAGATCTCACAATAGGATGATGTCACTTAAACAATTCTCTTTTTTTATTTTTTTTTTTCCCTTTTTCTTTAAACGTGTTGTTTAGCATGTAGCGTTATGGTAGGATTTTCAGACAATTTTAGAAGGTTGTTTTATTGATGCTTAAATGTTGAAAGTATTATTGAGAATGCTGAGTTTCATTCCTTTACAGTTCTTGAAGCAATTACTGATTTCTGTGTTTTATAATATCGTTGATCTTCATATTGACATTCTTTGCTGTAACCAGGGCTATTGCTTATATTCCATTGACGATTTTGGCAGTTCCAGCATCAATACTTACAGTATGTATGCATCCTTTCACAAAGTTTGTCTGGACTTTTTGAAAATTTTTAACAAACTGTATAATACTGACATGAGACCTGCACATTTGACTGTCGAGACTGTAAACTCTTAACATAGTGTGTGCATTTGACAATGACTTTAAAATCTGTCTGAAACTGAGCTAGTTTGGGAAGTTTGGACTAATTTGGGGCAATTTTAGTTTTGCTGAAGCTTCCTCATAGCTGAAATAGTTCAGTTTTGCCCATATTCGATACAAAACAGAATTCTAAAAACCATGGGTTGTGTACTTGCATTATACTTGAGATACATATAATTCAATGATTTGGTGTTTGTAAGTGTATATATTGTGATTTACCACCATTATCCATAATTTCCGCCATCAAAATCTGAAATGCCTCATCTTAAAATTTCAAGGCCTTTAATATGTAAGGATCTGCATTATGTAACCCTTTGTGAGACCATCAAACTTCTATTTCAAATGACTGGGCTGCCTCTCTCTTTCACCACTTTTGTCCTATTTGCTTTGGAATTTGTGGACTAGTAGAATAAGTAGCTAAAAGAAGTTTTCAAGTTAAATTGTTTCAATGTATTTTCCTCTTAGAGTATGTGTTTTTAAGGTGTTGAAGTGTGGCCTTGAACTTATTTTGATCTTTGATTTTGAACTCATTTTGATCTTTGATTTTCATACTAGTTAATTCAAGTCAGTTTTATTTATTATTTATTTATCTATTGATCATCTCGTCTGACTAGAATCTTGAAATACAAAATCAAGTACAAAACTGACTAAAATTTCCAATTTTTCCTTTTTCCCTAAGTTACATTACAACAACAATAACTAAGCCTTAATCCCATACTAGATGGGGTCAGCTATATGAATTCTTTGTCTCCATGTAACTCTGTCAAAGACAAAATCTGAATCAATATCTAACAAACGTAGTTCCCTAGACACTATCTCTCTTCATAAATCCTTGGCCTACCTCTACCCCTTTTTTTACCTTATATTACTAAATTATCACATTTTCGAACTGGGGCATCTAGGGGTCTACGCCGCACGTGTCCAAACCATCTTAAACGTCCTTCTCTTATTTTATCTTCAATTGGTGCAACATGCACCTTCTGTCGGATGTGTTCATTTCTAATCTTATCCAATCTTATATGACTACACATCCATCTTAACATCTTCATTTCTACCGCATTCATCTTATGAATATGTTGAATTTTAGTTGCCCAACACTCACTATCACACTCATTATCCTCCCCTAATTGTTGTACCTCTCATTTGTGCATATGGAGAAAGTAAATATCTTAATCTTATTATGAGATTCAAATCTAACGGATTCTTCTGCAAGTCTTCCGATTGATTCTGGAACTCGTATCAGTTTAGACTGGGATAAATAGTTCTCACAATAATTTTGCATATGTATCTTTTATGATCAAATTTCAAAATTTCATGATTGTTTGTTCAAACAAAATCGTCAAATATGATTTTCGGTGATCATTCAGGTAAAACCTGAATTTATATCTGGTTGAAGTTGCAATAGGATTAATGGGCACTTTAGCTCGCTTTGAATCCTGTGAGTGTTGTATACAACTTATATTCATTAAAATTTTCAAAAGGTTTAAGAGACCTAAAGTTTAGAACTTGAATTTTGTATCTATGTCCTATAGTACTTTACCGGCATATGGAAGTACTTTTTTCAAGGATTTTGCACTGAATCATTTTATACATAAATTTATTTAATTAATCAAACTGAATCATATATTATATGGGCCTGTTTAAGTTGTTTGATATGTTGAAAAACTATTCATTGGACATTTCTAGATCTTCCATACAATCCTTTCCTAATATATTTATCTTCTATTCCAGCTTGGAGGCGGATATCTCTTCGGATTGCCCCTTGGTTTTATTGCGGACTCTATTGGAGCCACAATTGGTGCAACTGCTGCATTCCTGCTTGGAAGAACAGTATGTAAAACATATGAGATTCAGCTCAGTTTATCTTTATTATGAAGCAACTTTCTTTGTTATATCTAGCCAAAGTATGCATGTATTGTACTTATGTCTCTTTTCCAGATTGTATGAACAAATTGAGTGCTCTGAAAATTTACATGATTTTATTCTAAGGTTTTTTTATATTAAAGACACCATTTTATGATCTTTGGCTGCATGTGACCAAAAATGTGGTCTATATTGGTATTCAGAGATCATTAATAATGCCTCTCGCATCGTTATGATTATTAAAGTTGGTTTATCTAGCTCTAATAGTTTGATTGCATAAAATTAAGGAATTTAAAAGAAATGAAATTGTAGGGCCCAAATTTTAGTGTGAATATAATCTTACAAATCATCCTTATTTATAAGTTATAATTTTCTTGAACATTCTAAACATGCACATACAAAAAATCATGATAAACACTTATTGGGACATCAGATTTGTTGGAAATGGTGCCTATGCAAAACCTTGATATTAACTTGTGAGACATTATTTGTGTATCTTATCCTATGTATATACAAGGTTTATTTTACTAATTGATATTTACTAGTATAAGATGACTCGTGGAGTACTAGTATAAGATAACTAGTTGAATGAGATTAAAAAAGAAAATCAAAAGGTGATCTTGTAGGACATTCAAATGGTCACTTAGGATGACTGTGGAAGAATTGAATGGTCAAATCTTGACACCTTAAACTTGTCATAACTTAAAGTGGATATGGTTTGCTAACATGGTTGCCAGAATAATAAAGGACCATTAGATGGTGATAACCTTTCTCGGTTATAGCATATAAATATACTATATTGTTTGGGTGTGTTATTACACATTGACAAGCCAATCAAGAGAGCATGTTGCTGAAATACATTATCAGGGCAATGACAATGTTTTCTTAGTGCGAGCACCTTACTTGAGAGGTCTATATCTATGTAGCATTACTATGAAGTACTTTGAGGATAGATTGTGTGGTCAAGTTCTGTATCACTCTAAGTCTTCCTTTGGGTGCTTCTGATCAGGATTGAGATAATAAAGGATGTTCAACAACGATTCTACTCGTATTGATGAGATTATCTAGAGTGAAAGATATACATTTTGATTAAGGTAAAACCTAGTTGGTTATATATCAAATGAGAGTTGATAATATAAGTTGGTGTGAAAGAATTACGTCAATACCTTAATCATGTCTGATTCACTATACGAGTATTGGTTATAAGTTTGACAGAGGTGTTTTCTCCACGATCAGTATAGTAATGCTGTTATAGCAGAAGGCGCTACACACTAGATAGGGAGATGATCTAGAGTATTTCATATTTGTGGAAAGATATTCATATGCTATACTTGGTTCCCAGGTCCCTTGCTTCTTTAGTTATGTTGTATATGATGAGATCCATATTAGGTTGTTCAGTCATTATTGACTGATAACATGGCCAATAGCTCTGTTTGGATGTTCTAATATATTACATGTATAGAGGAATTTATTTGTGTTTATGAGTTGTTACTCAATCGGGACCTGATTGCATCATAGATCTAAGACCATATTGATTTTTGAACAAATATTAATTAGGGCCAATTCATTCGATCTAATTAATTATAAAGAGATCACAATTGTGGTTTAATGTCTCATAGAAGTTCTCTTTCTTTCTAGGATCCCTCTTTAGTGAGAATTAGCCCAAGTATTAAGAAAAGGAGGTTGCATGCTTGTGCAACTTCAAGATCATCAACCGAATTCACAGAGATCTTCAGATTGGTTTGAGAGGAAGTGATCTCAAGTTTTTCTTGTTTACTTAATCACACAATATATGAGATATGTTACAAGTATTTATTGGATGTATATTGGGATCTATGAAGTAGGTTTTTTGTTTTGAAATTTTTTTTGAAATCTAATCGTAGGGTCCTACCCCTTATTCCATTGTGCATGTGAGTTATTGTGTTTTAAGCCACTACCTCCAATAAGATTTGTAACTTGTAAGGTTTAAGTTTAAGGTTTGATGGAAAAGTTATCCTACATAAGTCAGTCTTATGTATATTATGGTTGCTTATTGATGACATAAGCATGATGGATTTGGGGTAAGAAGAAAGGTATGCTCACTTCTAAGGATGTGGCTTCCTTCATTTAACTTAAGTATATGCAACTGGTATATTTGGCCACATATAAAATATATTAAAATTTGATTGTTAATTATAAATAAAAATAAAGTAAATGGAATTTGTGTCCACTTTGATACATACTAAACCATCTTAAGGGCATATCTGGTTAGAGGTACCTCAACCTATATGTAAGTTCAGTTACCTCATGTGACCAATCTCAAGCTTTTGGTCGGTGGTAAACTATGTGGAGGTGCAACTCTACTTGCAGATTTTTTAACAATTATTGTAACTCAACTTACTCTTATTTTGCCAAGCTACCTCAAGTTGAGTTACAATCACTTGCCTATGTTTCTTCTCTAACCTAGATCTTGAATGTCCTTTTTTTATTTCTTTTTACATGGCTAAGGAGATCCTTGTGTTCTCTGACATGTTATTATGTTGTTATGATAGTTGATGTTTTTTGTCTTGTTAAATCTTATTTAAAATTTTGTTGATTTGTTATCTTATTTTATCTTCATTTAGAATTTTTTTATAATCAAAATATTTGATTTTTAGTTCATTATTTCAAAACTTGCATATCCATGAGTAATAATTTCTCATTAGTCTAAGCTACTATTTAGTTATATGGTATGTAATTACTTAAATAAATTTAAAAATAATATATATTTTGTGGCATTAATATTAAAAAGCTTTAATTAATTAATTAGAATTAATTTTTTAATGAAACATTATATAATATAAGAATAATGAGAGTTACTTAATTGTGTCCCAATTAAAGTTTCGAAAAAAAAAACTAAATAAAGTGTTTAGATATTAACTTCACAATTAAAAAGGTAATTTTGTAATTAGATGTAAACAACGACTACACCATCTTACATGCCTGCAAAGTCCAACCAAACATGTGAAGTCAAAATGTGTAACTCATTTTATATAAACCAAACAGTATATCATGTAATTTAAACTGCACTAACTCAACTTACATGTAATCATTTTTACACGTTAAACTCAACCTACATGCAACTTAACCCTAAATGTACATATGGCCATATATATGGGCACTTGGTCACTTATGAGGTCTGTGTATCCTTATGTATGGTAACCACATATATGGACAACATTGTGGATATATGGTGTGGTAGGGTGACCACCTCTTCCTTTGCATCTGAATATATGGTTCATGAAACCACTTTTTAAGACATCAGATTTACTGATAAGAACGCGTGGACCTTTCTAATTTAAAATAATAGAATTAGCACTTAAAGTTGTAATTTACCTACTGATAGATTTCTGGGTTTATTAAATGGCAGTCTTTCACGTCAATGCACTTTAGCCACCTCCATACTTAAATTAGTTGTCTGACAAGTCAACACATGTTTGCAAGCTCTATGTTCAGACTTAATCTATATTGCTAAATTACTTACTAAAAATTACTTAATGCACTTTAACAAGTTCGTTAATAGCAAATCGTCGCAAGGACTAAATTATAACTTTCATAAATAAAGGGATCAAGTTGCTTGTATTGGTAAGCCTCTAGGTTTTATGTCGAACTTTCCCCATCTATATTCAACTCTATTTATTAGTCTAGCATTTGCAGCATTAATTATGTCTTGTTTCTTTTTATTTGGGTTATTTGAAATGAAGCAAGTATTTAACAGTTGACTTTTTGTTTTATTAATGCGTGCAGATTGGAAAGCCTTATGTTATTTCAAAGTTGAAAGATTATCCAAAATTTCAGGCGGTTGCTATTGCCATCCAGAGATCTGGTTTTAAGGTCAGAATGCGCGAGTCTCAAAGTTTCTTACTACAATGGCATGTCTTTCGTTGCATTTAGGCTGGAGCAACCTCCTATTTGTCTAAACATATCGGGTCATCCACCTCCCCCACCCACCCACCCACCCACCCACAATGATGACACTAATAATGTTTTATAACTTTCTGTTGCTTTATGTGCCTTGATTTCTTTTGTTCTAAATGAGTTAACCACACCTAAATCCTCATTGACTGTCATCTCTATGAGTTGCATTAATTTCTCTCTTTAATTAAACAGATTGTCTTGCTGCTTCGACTTGTACCTTTACTCCCATTCAACATGTTGAATTACCTACTTTCTGTCACTCCAGTTGGTATCGTAGAATACATGATGGCTTCCTGGCTTGGAATGATGGTAATGTTTCCCATGTATGAATCAATTTGTTTTATCATTGTGAAGGAACTGATTGGAAAGTTTTGTGAATATGTTCTACATTGTTCGTATTCTTCTGTGTACAAGTGCTTGTATACATAATTCTCCATTATACTATTTTTAGGGGTGTCTTGTGAATTAGTTTATGTTTTTTTCTTTTCTTTGAGAGTGGTTTATTTGCTTAGAACATTTATTTTACTCTATATATATATATATATAATGTCATGGGATGTACATCTTTAGTGTCTACAATGGTAAGATCAGGAGGTTTTAATGGCATCTTCTTAAAGAATTACTATCCCACTATTTGGCAGTTTATTAGTAGTTATTTCATAGAAGAAACCAATCATGAAAGTACATTATTTAACTTTTTTTTTTCGCATGCTGCCAAACGTAAAAATGTTTATAAGTTATTTGTTATGTGATATTGAAATGGGCTATTTGTATCTTTGGCACAGATTTTAATCAATTTTGTGATCAATCCACCTGTTTATCATGCAGTAACAATATAGTTTTGCTCATATTACTCTACTTATTAGATAATGAAATCTCTTCATGGATATTGAGCACGTTGCATTTGTCAACTGATTATTACGGGCTTAGCATTGAAATTGAAGTGAAAGAATCTGTTTGCATAGACTATAAATTTAAGAGCAAAAGAATTATTTTACATAATAGGATAATTAAAATGAAACAAAATAGTCTAGGGATGGTGAGCTGGTGGAGCAAACATTGGGTGACAGACAATGAATATGATGTAAATAGCAGACAGTGTGGCCCTATTGAAAATTTGTGTTTGAGTTTGAGAATTCCATACCAAACTAAGAAGCGCCAAAGATATCTTGCTCCGAGCTTTATGCAGAAGAAGCATCAAGATTAAGAAACAATTTCTAGAACTTCTATGGCATTGGAGGTGAGATCTATGATTTGTTAGATATAGACACCTGCATCAGCTATGGCAAAACTAAAATAAAGATGCTGTGACATTAGATCCTATATATTTTTATGGTCCATCTATCTATGTGTGTTGGGAACCCTTTCAATTCAACATCTATGGGGAACTATAAATTCATTTCTTTTGGCACAATCCCAAAAATATTTTGATGGCCCATCTTGATAATCCTCTGGTTGTTTTTGAAAGGTCAAACAGAACTGTAATTAGCCATGTCCATACATGTGGCACAGCTAACAATATAGCTAGATTTCCTCCCAAAGTAAAGGAAAGGAAAATAAATAGATCTAAGGGCTTTGATCCGCATTTTCCCATTTACGTATTACAAATGGATCAAGAGTAGGATTTTCCTTTTCGTTCTTTTCGATAGTTGTATTTTATGTATCAAAGTAATGTAATTAGGAATAGAGAATCTCTAGCAAATGAGGGTCTTAGATTGGAATAACGGTATCGATTGTTATTTGATATATTGTGATCAGTAACATTAGTCAATTAACAGAAACGGAAAGAGAGGGATTCGAACCCTCGGTAAACAAAAGCCTACATAGCAGTTCCAATGCTACGCCTTGAACCACTCGGCCATCTCTCCTACATAATATAATGTTATTATTGACCAGAAACCGAGTCAATAGCGAATCATTCATATTATTGCAGTACAGGTACATTGGGATGAAATCCAAAATCATAGGTAAGATGGCATGTTTAGAGGAAAGTTTAGAAAATAAACATACTGCTAGTTAAGTGGATATTATGAGTTTGTCATATGCTTTGATTTATAGACTAATGTAGTGCATGGTTATATTAATGTGAATTCATGGTTCATTGACAAATTGTAAGATCTCTAAAAGTAGCTCTAATTTGTCTTTAGCATATTTTGTTGATATTTTTCTTAGGATTTTTTTGACAGCTTTCCCTAAGGTTGCTCATTAGTATTGCTCATATTTTAGACTTACCTTTACTCCTTTAAGCGGTTGAAAAATCTTCTCTCAGATAATGTATTGGTTTGTCTGTTCAGAACTTCTCCATAGATTGTTTGAGAAGCAGATTGGTTCCATCTTGTTGCTTTTCACATGTAGATTCATGGTCTGGTTGCTTAGTGGTCATGAACCAATTAGACTATGGCATGATTGATAGAACAGGGATTGAGTGCCTGGAGAATGGGAGTGCTTCAATATGTAGATTTAGATAAGCTTATTCTATGAAATTATTTTCATGCTATTTGAATTTATCATTGTGCTTCTATTCTTTTTTTTTTATTGCTGGTTTAGAGGGCATTAAATGTCTACGATTACATTATCTTTAATTTAATTTCAAGTATTGATGTCAACTTAACATTTTCGACAAAAAAATGCAGCCCATTACTTTTGCTCTAGTATATGTTGGAACAACTCTAAAGGATATAGCTGAGGTGACACATGGGTTGAGTGAGGTTTCAACTTCTCGTTGGGTAAGAATCTATCTTTGGCCTACAAAGATGTCTCTTAGAAATGGACATATTCATAGGTATTCTATCAATTTTCTTGTCAAAAGTTCACATGAATTTCTGGTAAATGACTTGTTACTTCCATCTATTTGCTCATTATTTAATTATCCTATTAAGTGTCATATATGCATTATGGCTTCACGTTACTGTTAACGGATCTCCTTATTGTGGTGTCATCCCTGAAGTAATTATACCTTGCTGGAATGATATTTTTATTGACGAGCATTCTACTCTTTTAAGGAATTTGAAACCCTTTACTTTATTTTTTATGGGATATATTCTAAATAAGCTTTCTTTAAATTGGATGTTTTCATTTCCATAATGAATATTTTCAGGTTGAAACAAATAACTTTTAAACAGATGGACATGCTTTATGCAAAGAATTTTATTATGTATGAAAAACTAAATTAAATCTAGTGAATGAGATGAACAATGCTATGGGTTAGTGATTAAAGTTCTGGACCAAAGGTTAAAATGTAGACTGGAGGATGTGGATGAAGTGCTAAGAAGCAACACGAGTCCAAAAGAAATTTTATGGATTAAAGTCATTTTTTGTTCTTATGCTATACTTATTCATTTTCTTCCTTGCATGCACTTTAAAAATATTCAATGTGGTAGCTGTATTTTTTGAATTTTGTTTAATTTCATACCTACTGCCATGTGGCACCCAAGTGGCAAAGGTCTAAAATATGTAAGTTTTTTTATTTTTTTATAGATGTGACAGTCTAGGCTGATGTGGATGGTGATGTGGCTTGTCCTGCTAGCATTGGATCATGTCATCACCCTCGTGGCTTTGAAAGATATTTAAAAATTAATTATGTCTTGCTTTTCTATTTTTTGCATGTTGGCGTGGCTTAAGTTGCCACATCATCCACATCAACCTAGACCTCGAATTATGCAGGAAAAAAGATTAAAAAATTTATGTACTTTGGACTGTATGTCACCTGAGTGCCACATTAAAACATGGATGAAAATAAACAAAATTTGCAATGGTCAAGGACTGTATTGAACAATTTTAAAATATAGAGATGAAAAGAAAAAATACACTACACTACAAGGACCAGAAATGGCTTTGATCCAAATTTTATTGGATAACATAGGTGATTGGGGTGAGTGGAGAGAACTTATTACGCGTGAATAGATTTTCCTAAGAGTCAACATCAGCAAACTCATTGCAACTAGGGCTTAGTAATTGCATTCTTGTCTGCTATTCAGTACAATTTTTGTGAGTTTAGGGTTTTCTTTCCATGAACCTCAAACCATCAGATTTCTATGCCTGTGTACATTTCATTTGGGTTTGTTTCTTTTATCTTTTTCCACTGTTATATTTCAACAGAAATTATGCTTTGCTGGTATGAGCATATAGGTATATTAGATTTTGATACTAGTTATGTTTTCTTAACTTGGCTGATTTTTATGCAAAAGATTAAGCCTAACAACATATATCAATAACTATGGCTTCTTTTGTTTTAATGTGTCAACAAGAACATGGTTGTGAAGATTTCTCTATAAGATTTTTCAGCAATCTTTTTTTCCCTTTATATAGTACTTTTTCTTTCCGTTATATAACATTTTCTAGTATCAGCAGATGGATTGTGTGCTTTTACATACAAAATTGTGATTCGTGTTTCATTGTTTTTCATGGTTGAATGCCAATATTCTGCCTAACGTTTCTCATATAGTGGCATGTTTTGCTTTAATGGATGCAGTTGTTCTTCATATTGGGGTTCATAATATCTGGTACGTCCTCTCATAAATGTTTGCTCATTCAATTGCAATTATTTGGTAATATTGTGAATGAAGCCAACAAGTAATGCCTGTTACTATGGATCTAGTCAATCATTCTTTTAAGTTTTGACAAATTTCTATATCTTTCTCTCAAATTAATTTTTAATTTTCTTGACAATAGTGAAATTTAGTTTGTTTGTAGTATAAACTCAAGGACTGCACGCATACATTGCTATGAGGTTAACCTCTTCTAGAGAGATTAGAGTGAGTAAACCTTCAAGCCATATGGATTATAGAGGAATAAAAATGTATGCTTATGCAGTGAACATTTTCGTTCGAGTTGAAATACTTGATTTGATGTGAGCATTTATTGCATTCCCAGATGTAATGAAAAAGCTTTAACAGACATCCTTCTGTTGACCAAATCTGCATCAGTTTCTGTGGGCTATGTTTGAGTAATGAGTATTAGTCCTGGGTATTAATTGGGGTATTACGGGTGAGGATTGGACTAAGTGGATAATGGGGTTAGTTCTTGTAGCGCTAATACTCATGTTATTAGCTAATATCTTGTTAATCCCATATAGCCTTAACAGTTGGTGTTAATACTCATGGAGTTTATTTCACATTTGATTTAGTGTTTGCTTCTTAGGGAGTAACTCACCTTAATATGAAAGCATAGCCGTAGAGGTCCTCTTTTCTTCATTCTTTTTTTCTCCCTTTTTTATAATTTTCAAAGTATATTTTGTTATGATAGCTTATCATTTTATCCAAGGGAATAAGTGTCTTTAATTGCATGAGCTTCACTGTGTGGTGCACAATAATGAACATAATTTAGCTTTTGAAGCACAAACTAAATAAGATTCCCAGTGAATCACACTTACGGAAAGTTACCCAGGCTTTAGGTTTGCAGTGACAACTTGGCCCATTGATTTAGAAAGATGATCATATTATATTTGTTTTCTCTGTTGAGGCTCACTTCAATTGGTGGTGTGAATTTGTTTTATTAGTGTATGATCAATTGGAAACTCAAATACAAAAAAGCTTGAACCTTGATCAACTTTGGAGTGCTTGTATTTCAAGATCCCTGGAAATATTTTACCTTCTGATTGAAGAAAAAACCTTTTCAGGAAAATAAGAGTTACCTTTTTCATTAGGGTTGCACTTTGTGACCCGATACAGTTACATTTTTGTGTGATATCATCAATTACGTTGATGGTTACATTTATAGCTTTTCTTCATTGAAAGTGTAAGTAGTATTGAAAGTGATAGTTCTAGTATAAGAGCTAGTAGTAATGGCATTTCAATACAAGAGAAATTCTAACGATTCTAGTATAAATAAAAACTGCAGACATTTAGGTGTTTGGAAAATGGTTAAGTTTGGTGGAATAAGTTTTGGAAATTTTTAAATCGATTTTGGAGGAAAAAAATTAACTTTTTAGCAACCTCTAACGAAGAGATGAAAGTTTGAGGTAATGAAATTACTTACATACCCCTTATTAGAATTTATTAACCCTAATGAGGTAGTCAAATTACTTAAATATCCCTCATTAAAATTAATTACCCTAATAAAGATTTGAAAATTTTAGTGAATTGTAAAAGGTTATTTTTGTAATTTTAATTTATAAAGTGTTAAACTATATTACCTGTAATTATTGTTAATGATGTGTATTAGTGATTTAATCAATTTTGGTCATAATAATTAGATTGTTTTGGGATGGGTTTGAGAGAGAGTATAGTTTTGAGAGAGCAAGTTTTTAAATTAATTAAATCTTAATGATATTTAAAAATCATTCAAAACTTAACCCTATTCCACTTTTAAAGAATAGGATAGGTGTTTGTTTGGGTTTGAGGAAGAAAAGGGGGATATCCCCCTTTAATCCTTTTCCAAACACCACTTAAGGGCTCACTCCGAGAATTGTTATAGGTTAAATTATAAAATAAAAATAATAATTAGGTCAAAAATGAATATTTGTGAATAGTGTCAATATCATTTGAAATTAGTAGTTCAGATTGACTCGAAGTTTCGATTGATCCGGATACCTGGGATCCTATAGATGGAGATATGTCAAATTTTATTGTTGGCATGTTTTCCTGCATAAATGCTACTTTGGTCTTTGGCAGCAGTTTTATATGTTTGCGTGCGCTAAAAACACAACTGGTGCATGTAGAAAGAAATATAACATCAAATTTGAAAACAGGAAGTGATCAATCATCATCAATCTATCCTAGAGCGTATGTTTCACATCAAAATGTTTCACAAACCTAGGTAGAACCATATATTTTGCTAGTTGGTTGGGGTTAGGATAAATGGTAAGTTTTACATGATAGTAAAGGTTTTACATGGTTGGTTGTTGTTAAATGGATGATATAAATATTACATATCAAGCTAGACCTTCCATGTAATAACCAACTATGCCTTGGCCCTCAACTCTCCGCCTGCTTGTGTGTTGGAGGTTCATCGATGCTCCTCTAGATCAGGTCTTTTACCGTGGGTGCTTCAAGCTAGCTTTATCATAATTTGTGTATGTGTATTTATTAATGGTACGTGCTATCTTTGTCCCAACCCCTAATTTTTTCTTGGCTCCTGGCTGCAGCTATACTAATGGTATGTGTTACAAAAGTAGCAAAAAGATCATTGGAGAAGGCATTGGCAGAGAATCCCGATGTAGAGAACATCCTTGTTTCCTCCCCTCGGTTGCCCATTGTGTCTGCACCGCCATCGAATCTGAACCAACCATTGATAATCAAGGTTGATATGCCCTCTAGTAATAGCCACGAGAATTAAACTTCATTCTTTTCATGTAAATTCTGTTCCCATCTCCTTTTTTGCATGATTATAAAATTGCATGTATATTAGTTCAAAAGACTGGGTATTTTTAGCCTTTTGCTCAGGCACTGGTTGATTGCAATGAATGCTACTCTTTATACAAACAGGAATCTTAGTGTTTGTTTTGCTGGATTTGGAATTTACTGTATTTTCAAAGAGTGATGATCTCATGGGACCTGTCCCATGGTGGAACCGAGATATGGCAACATCATAGTGGTGGTCTTGCCTCAGAATGTGTTTTTTGGTTTAAGTTTGAGGCAAGCCCACTGCTGTAATGTTGCCACGTCTCGATTCCACCATGAGACCGGTCCCATGGGATGACCACTCATTTTTTTTTCAAATACCTGGATTTGTTAAATTCTTTGTTTGTTTCAAGGATTTCATACTCTCTTATGTAAATGTAAATCCAGTGGACCCACTTTTAAGTGGATTTTGGAATAGGCTCAAATTGGATGTATTCCAAAATCTAGGATTTGAAATGCTCATCACGAGACATGTGATTGTCATGTGAGGCATGAAAATACCCTTTATTTTGACATTTCTAAAAATTATTTATTGTTTATAAAAAAATTTAAATTAGTTGTATATTTTAATTTTAAAATTATAAAAACTTTAAAAAATGTTTAATTTTATATGTAGCTAAATTTTAAAATGTTTGTTTTAAATTTTCATTTCCTGCTTATTTTTTGAAATTATCTCTAATATATCTCAAAATAACACATTTTCATAATTTATATATTTTTCAAAATTTAATTCAAAATCATTTCATTATAAATATTCAAATATTTTTGCATCATAATGTTCTGTTTTCATTAAGATATACTAATATAGTTTAAAATTTCATTTCGATGGTTATGTATCAGTAATATATTAAAATTTTAAAGGAAACATGATTAAATAATTAATTATAAAATATTTCATGATAAGATTATTTGATATATGTGTATAAATAGTCTGAGAAATTAAAAAAGTATTCAATTACATTTATATAGTGTTTGAAAACACATAAATAATTTTCTTGTCATGGGACAATGATTGATAGTATGTTTTATATTTAATATAAATATTAAACATATAAAATGAATTAATGCAACAAAAACATAATAATATATTAAATTAATTAAATATATAACTAATTGTTTATTTTTAATTAATAAAATATAATCATGTATTTTATAATTAATAAAACATATGATTATATACCAAATCCAGATTTGCAAATTCAAACACAATTTTATAATCCAACGTTCCAAATATATTTAACCAAACACTGGATTTGACACTCACTAGTCACTGCATTCTCAAATACATAATTTGTAAATACATTATAATATAAAATCCGATGCATTTTCAAGTACACTAACCAAACCCCTCCTAAATCTTTTTTCCCCCCTTATTTTGTTTGCTTGTGATAGTGTTAGGTGGTTGTAAGGATTGAATAATTGTAAGCTACCATTTGTCGATTCTTTAAAAATTACTTGGGGATAGCATGCCAAATTGATGAATTGCACAATTCTTGCCTTTGGCTTGGAGGGATGAGAGATGTGACCAAAGTGTATTTGGTGTTTTCTACCAAGTATAGAAAGTATATTTGGTGTTTTTTACAATAAAGCAGTATATTTGGCGAAGATCAAATTGTTTGTGTGGTTGGCAATGGACAACAAAATACTCACGTTAGACAACCTGGTAAGGTGAGGCTGGAGAGGGACCATCACACTCTGTTACCTGTGCAATGAGCAAGATGAATCTGTGCACCAACTGCTTACCACTTGTCTAGTCACAAGACAAATCTGACATCACTACTGCTCAATGTTCAACCTGAGCATGCATCCACAATCGGCCGAGGACCTATGGGGACACAACATATTAGGGAAGAACTATTGGATTTGTTGCTAAAATATCGGTATTAAACCCGAAACTTCCAGCTTGCACAAAGAGATGCGCATGGGGTGGAATCTTGCTGTCATGGCTATATCCTAGAGCATTTGGCTGGAAAGAAACTATCGATGCTTCCATAACAAACAACGCGTTTGTTCTAGGATTATCTGAGGAGTCGCTTTCTTATTGTTAGCTTGGTTTGCGATCGCTACTGAAATCAAGCAGTAGAAGCTGAGGCAGATGGAATCCATTGCTCACAGATCCTTAGCCTTCGACCCTGGAGGAACGTCACAAGCACTGAGGCACAGCGATGACTTCGAAGATGAGTCGACATGTCAAGTCGCTCAGGGGTAGGCTGCGGGGATTGTTTGAGGGGGCCATAGGGACAATTTTGTACTTATCCAATTCTCAATGTTTTGAATGCTTTCAATAAATGAATGTGGTTTATCTACTTTAACCGAAAAAAAAAGTTTTATATTTGGTGTTGCATCAAAGTGTAAAGTGATAATGAAGTATATTTACTAGTATAAGTAGTATATCTGGTGTTCTCTACAAGTTAAAGTTTTAATAGAATCCTTTCTTTTCTTTTGTGCAAATTTGTGTGGAACCTTAATTATTCTAATTACTCAATTTCTAGCAAAAAAATCTTAAGCTTTACAATTGCATGCACTTTTAGTTTTTACAAATTAGATTTGTGAAGAGAAATTAATAGTTTCCTTATCTAATCGATTTGGTATAAATCATAGATGATGTCTAAAATTTGCTCAATTATAAATTGAAGTTAAATGGATAAAATGTACAGCTTCTTCCCTACCCCATAAGCACATCCAAATTGTTGCAGCAATATAGATAGCATCTTTGGAGCTTAAAGTTAAAACACTTCTTCAGTCAATGAGCAAAAGAGGTAACTGGGGTCCCCAATTCTTAAACCAAAATAAAGAAATCATCCTAGTAGCATGTCCATCTGACGCCGGGCAGGGTAGTGATTAACCTGCGGACAGTGGTAAACAGGGGGATTGATAAAAGAGCAAGAAAAAGGGAGGACAAACAGAGAAGAAAAGTCTCTGAAACTTTAAAGGGAAAATATAACTCAATAATCAATGAATAAAATTCAACGCACAAGCCTGGTTTAAATAGCTAAAAAAAACTAACCTAGATAACCTAGAAATTCTACTTTCTTATCCAAATTTGCCCAAATCGGCAAATTTTGATCCAATAGAAAAACTTATCTAATTCTAAAATAAGTAAACAAAACAGATAACTCCTAAAAATCCGAGTTTAAATCGGATTCATATCCTATCCTAAATTGGCATATGAAGTATTGCCAAAAATGGAAAAAAAACACCGAGAAACGAAGAAACGATGGGGAAAACAGTGGAATTTGAGGATGAAGGGTTCATCGAGCATCGAGTAAAGCTCGATGGACCCCACGTGCGCGTCGAGACGAGCTTTCCGAATTGGGGTTGAGCGCGTAAATCCGATATCGGTAGTCAAAGTTATGGCTAAAATACCGAAACGTGTCCAAAGTGCTCCCCAATTCCGGACTTGGCTCGATCACCTTCCGCCTTTACGTCGGTCCCCCAAGTCGTGGTATGCCAAAGCTCTCATGGTGCAATCAGACAGCTCGGCATCGTCTAACTCGGGCTCTCCGGCATCACTATCACTGTGCATAAACAACCTAAAAAACATCTTCCTAGTATTTTAAGCATGCATTAGAATGAGATTAAAAACCTACAAGTGGAAAACAGTAGGCTATATAATGTTCAAAGCAAGAAGATTCTATCCAAAACATTAGCAAAAGTATTGATTGATAAGCTCTACATTAGAAAATATATAACAATGAACAAAACCGGCGTTAAAAGAAACAATCATATAATATATATGATAAAGAACAAAAGTAAATACATAGAAACACTTTTTTTTATTCATAAGGGGGAGAAACTACATCTTTCTCTTATCTAGAGAAGGAGACTGCATCTAACTCCCTTGAGAGGGAAGACCTAACTTCACCTTAGATCTCGCTTTGACTCTTACAAACACTCTTAGCCCTTATTTATAGAAGGTATAAGGGGCATACAAGTAATTGACTACATGACATCATTGATTAAAAGATAAGAAGATGCTTAAAGAGATTAGGATGATGACGTGGTTGTCCTTTAGATGCTTCAAAGAATAAGAGAATATATTCTTTCTTATCTTGAGGGAATATATTCTTTCACGTCGTCATCATGTAATATTCATGATAGTACCACGTGGTCCTGATCACTATTCATTTGAGTACTATTCATCATTCATCTTTTTCTTCCATCCCACCATGCTTCTGAGCGAACTCTGATGGTGATCAACTTGACCTTTGATCCATTCGAAGACTGTTGACCTTTGATTCATTCGAAGGCCATCTGAGATAGAGCAATGGAGCCTAGAGAGAAAAAGCTAGCTTTACCTTGCAAACACCCAATAGAGCCCTCAAAGCCATCTCATCGTCACAAATGGGCAATAGCTGGGAATTTACAACCTCATACCTCAGCTTCATCTCTGAATCCATTACTACTGGCTCCCACACAATATGAACTCCTACTATCATCGTGTCAAACAAAAGTCTTCTACTATCTCTGATTCAAGCTTGGAGGAGAACCAACATAGTAGTTGCGTTGGCGTAAACGGTCCGAAAGGCTCGAAAGCTTTGACACCATTTATATGAAGAACAAGAGTAAATACATAGAAACCCTTTTTTTTATTCATAAGTGGGAGAGACTGCATCTAACTCCCTTGAGAGGGAAGACCTAGCTCCACCTTAGATTTCGCTCTGACTCTTACAAACACTCTTAGCCCTTATTTATAGAAGATATAAGGGGCACATAAGTAATTGACTGCATGACATTATTGCTTAAGAGATTATGATGATGACGTGGCTATCCTTTAAATGCTTCAAAGATAAGAGAATATATTAATCATTTTCATATTGAGGGAATATATTCTTCCACGTTGTCATTATATAATATTTATGATAGTACTACATGGTCCTGATCACTATTTATTTGAGTACTATTCATCCCTCATTACTGGTCTGCTTAGCTTTTTGGAGTTGTTGTTCTAGTATAACTTTCTGTAGTAGGTTTTGCTTTTCTCGTTCAAGAGTGGCTATATATATATATATATAATGTTTTGTGAATTCATGATAAATTTATTTTGGTGATTTTCCAGTCATATATGATTGTGTAGCAAGAAAATATACGCGACTAGGTGTATCGGGCTTTGTTCCGGGTGAGAATGGGTGCCACATGTACTTCAAGACTAGGGTATTAATAAAATAATGACCATTTCAGTTGACAATGCCTCCTCAAATGAAGTTGCTATTATTATTTTGAAAATGGCTAGTTACTTAAAAACTCATATACACTGACTAGGTAGATCATGAATTCATTCATGTGAGATGTTACACACACATACTCAATCTTATGGTCCTATACGACTTAACTGAAATTGATGATGTAGTAACAAAGTTGCACATAATTGTGAAATATATGAAGGCTTCGGCAAAAAAGAAAAAAGAAAATTGAAGAGTTTATGGAGCAGGTGAAAAGTTGTGTTGGAATTCTGCTTATTTAATGTTGGAAAAAGCAGGAAAGTTTCATTTTGTGTTGCAAAATATAGAGATAAATGGAGATTTTGAAAATATGGGGGATATAACTAAAATTGAATGAACATTGTGTGGACCTCCTGACCTTGATGATTAAAAAAATGATTAGAGCAATGATCAAATTTCTACAAATATTTTATAAGGTCACAAATATCAGGTCATGTAAATTTTCAATTCATTAACTATTGTAATTTGTATATTGTTAATTTTATGTATCAATATGTTTTAATGTTTTTTTACATTTCATGTACATTATATCCTACTTCCAACCTACTCTTCAATGAGATGGAAAAAATCTTCAATCATCTAGATGATTTATACCCAGAGTAGGGATTTTGTGTTGAGTAGTCTTATGACCATGAAAATGCAACAAAGGTTCACAAGTATTGGGGACAATTGAAGGAAATGAACATAATTCGGTATTTATATAGCTTTTGTGTTGATCCAAGGTATATATAAGTTGGTTGTTGTCGAGTTTTGGCTGGCTAGTTGATCATTTAGGACATGTTGATGGAAGGAAATTTGCTAGGATGTTATGAAATGACCTTGAGCGGCTATATCTTCAATATGATGAAACATCAAATATTTCACACCCAAAAAGTAACTCGTCAACCTCCAAAACAATCAAGTGGAAGATCATGTGATGCCCTTGCAAGGTGGCATGCAACACATAGCTATTAGTTATTGGTACTCAGGTCCCCACTAAGAGCTTCGTCTCGTTGAGGTCGCGAGTTTGAACAGTGGGTGAGAGCACTTTTCTGAGTGCATGAACAATGGTAGTGAAGGGGACTTTTTTGTTTACTGTGCATGTATCCCACCCTCCACTGTCTCATAATGAGGATTGTGCACGTCCTTAAGTTTGATTTAGTAGCTAACCACTTGGCTAGCCGCTCTTTCTGCCAAACAAACAAAAAAAAAACACGGAGACTGAGAGGTATTTATTGGAACATGTCAAATCCCCCTTTGAAACATTGGATGTTCTCCAATGAGGAAATTGGATTCCTCAAGGTATTTTGTGTTATCAATGATAGCTAAAGATTTATTAGCGATCCCTATGATTTATAGCTCACTTGCTCCAAAAATAGGGCAAGCTTTGATTTTTCACGCAAAATTGGCTTAGATCTAAACGCATTAATGAACCAAAACCTTATTTGAATGAAGTTGAAGATCAATTAAGTTATCAGTTGATACATGTAAGATTTAAAGAAATTTTGTTCTCATTTTGGTGTTTACTTTATGTTATATTGTTTCATTATTTTTAACATATTATTGTTGTGTTTTTCTAGATTTGGACAACAATTCTAGGTCGACAAAAGTGTTTGCAAAAACTTAGTGGAGTGCATGCAACTTTGCATTTTAATTTATCATTGATTGTTGTACTTGTATCATATGCTAGGACTTTTGTTTGGATGTATGTTAATTTCAGTAGAAAACCCCTAAATTAAGCGGAAAATCTTACACGGAAACTCATAATATTAAGCGAAAACTCATAAGTTGACACGAAAACTAAGAATGTTAAGCGGAAACTCATAATATTAAAAGAAAACCCAAATAAATAAGTGGAAATTTTGTTAATGAACAAACGGAGAGCTTATAACTTGTTAGTTATGTTGTTGAGATATTATCCAATTGCTGCTTGCTCCAGTTCTTCCAGCCGCATGAAACCGGCAGGACGTTTCAATGGGTATCAACGGCAGTTCACTTCATGCTTTCAATTGTTAAGAGCAAGATGTCGACGGTTCACTCACGGCAGCCGACAGATCTGTGATGGTGGCAATGGATGGTTCAGCGACGGCGGTCGACAATTAGTAGTCGGCAGTCGTTGGTGCCTCGGAGCCAGCGGTGGGTATAGGGACGGGGTCGGCCAGTAAATCTATATGAGCAATAGGTGGTTCATTGATGGCAGGGGGTTGTTGAGCTTCGGGGGTCGGAGTCGTTGGGTGGCGGTCGCTAGTGCTTCAGAGGCAGCAGTAGGTACAAGAAATGTGGGCTTTTTGTTTTTCATTTTTGTAGCGTTTGAATTATGCTGCCAAGGGTGACCATTTCGTTGTCGTCAACATCGATTGACACGGTTGTATTGCGGTCAACATCTTAAGTTGTTTTGCCCTTACGGGTATTCATCTTTAGATATTAAACGAAAACACATACACTTAAACGGGAAGTCATTATATTAAACGAGAACTTACCATATTAAACGGGAATTTCCAAAACTTAACGCTGACAAACTTAAAGGAAAGCCGGAGTACCTCATTTCCATCGAGCGATTTCAGTAGGGGACCAAGTAACGCTTACTTTCTGAAGTTGTTCTCCCCATAGTTGAGGATCCTTGGTCGGTGACAGGGCGAGGGAACGTGGTTGTTCAGTTGAGGAAACCGGTGGTTCTTTGAAGGCAATCGATGGCTCAACGTCGGCGGTCGGTCGTTTCGTGTGGGTCTCTTGTGGTTCAGAGTCCGTCGGCACTGAGGTATGTATGGTCGGTGGTTATTTGTTGACAATCGAACATGGTCGGAACTTCATTGTCCACGGTCATTGGCTCAGCGACCCATGTGTCGTCCTTCCGGGTGGGCTTTCCGTGCTTCTATTTTTTCAGTGATTCGATTACACTGCTAAGCATGACAATGTCGTCATCGTCAACATCTTTCAATGTTTTGGCATCGCGGGAAGTCTTCTTTTTATTCTATGGAGGGTTTTGGGGCGAGCGACATGCGCAGACTGAGACCGGGTCACCATGCGCAGACTGCGGCGGAAGATTTTCTTCACCAGCTTCCCCGTGGGAGATGATGATACCGGTGAGGAGCCAGTTGTTCAGTTGGAGCTGTCGGAGCTGGTGCATCAACGGCCTGCTCGGGATTGCAACCGCCCTAGCTACTAGTGTGTGCCTTGGAGGGTATTTTTGTAATATTGAATATTATTTACCCACATTATTCTAAATCCATGCCTTTTGGTGGGCCTAGCCACCATATTGTTTTAAACTTTTCAATGCATGTTTTTGAGGGCATTTTCATAATATTGGATATTATTTTCTCACAATATTTTAAATGCATGCATTGGGGACCAGCTCTGACAACCTTTTTCAATTAATGCTTTGGAGGGCATTTTCGTCATACATGAGCAAAAGTAACTCTGTTAGTGGATGGAAGGTTTAAAAAGTCAAAGTCTCAAAAAGGAGGGATGTTTTGGGATACTCCAAACTTCGGTGGATTTTTTGTAGATTTGTGGAACTTTGAGGGATCTTTTGTTCATTAACACTATGAATTATGGATCTTAGGAGTTTGTTTGTATGTTTTTGTCATACAATTTGATTTTTGCATGTTTTATATTTCTAATTATTGTAAAAATAGAACCATTACATTTTTTTTAGAATGTTTTAAAATTAAGATTTGCCAATTCCAACCTAAATACGTGGACCTAAATTTTTCAAGCCTCATATTTTTCGGGTTGAGCTTGGGACAAAAAATGACTACCTAGTTTAATTCGGATCGGGCTTGGGGCCTGGCAACAAAATCAGGTCAGGTTCGATATACAACCCTATTGAAGGCGACAAGTGGAACACCAACCTTAGAAGACAACATACCAAATGTCAACTTTGTCTTTTGGCACCAATTTTATCATAACATATCTAGTTTTGCAATTAAAATTTTTAAAAAAGTTTTTTTACATGTCACCCTAAAAAAACAGCTAAATCATTTGTCACCTCCCTCTTTTATTTTTATTTTACTTGCCACCCCTGAATTAGTTCTCCCAACCAACGACCTTGAATATTTCTTAAAAATCATTTTAAAAACTAAATAAAAAAAAATTCTTTTTCCTTTTATGGTTGATGTTTTATGGTTGATGTCTTCCAATGATTAATAAGCAATTAAAAATATTCTGAAAGATGTTATAAGTAAATTATGATTTTATTAACTAGACTACAAGTAAATTTGTGTTTAATTTATAAATAAAGAATATATGGGATTAACCTATATTTTTATTTAATTTTTAATGACATACATGAAAAAGAATTATTTATAAATTATTCAAAGTAAAACAACATAATTAGATTCTTAATAAAATTAAATATAAAATACATCATAATTAGAACATTGTATATCCTTTGAGTTGCTAAATTTCACATGAGAATATGAGAAAGAATTAATAAAAAAAGATATGATATATGAAAATATCAAAATAGTCATTTAATATATATTATAACAAGAGATTTTACATCTAACTAAGGGTAAAATATAAAAGTTTAGTCCAAAGGTAACAAGTAAAATAAAAATAAAATGGATGATTATAGAATATTATTGAAAATTGATGGGTGACTACTGATTTCATTGTTTTTCAAAGAAGTGGCCGATAAAAAAACTATGTTTTAAAGTGGACAAATTTCCTATTAGTCCCTGACATTATTTGATATTATTCATCACCTAAAACACACACACCCAAAATACTATTACACTACACCCCTACACCCCCAAGGACCTATAGACAATTTGGATACTATTCAAAGGACCTATAATTAATTATTAGTTTTTTAAAAATTATTTTATGAAAAAAAGTACTTGAAGAAACTTAACCCGGGGATGTGTAATTTATAGTTTTATAAAGGTATATATGTAAACACTCTTAAATTAAAATAAAGGTTGTTTCTATAAATTTGTTAATGATTTTAGTATCGGAATCTATATATTGGGTATATTCTCCGTCTCATCTTCGACCTTTCAATCCTCTTCTCAATTCTTCACCGGAGAAGTGAAAACATTGAAAGCTTGCCCATTTGATTCTCATCCGATCCCTATGGCAAAGGCCGAGCTTCTCAAGCGGGAGGAGAACATCCTCCCCTTCTCCATCTTCGATTCCCAACAAGGTTAGCTCCATATGGATTCATGGACGAATCGCAGCAGCCAACTTATTTTTTTGGATCTTGATCCAGTTTTGTTGGATCAGAAACATCTCATCTCCTCAAGTTCGATTTTTTTTTTCTTTTCTGTTTTGAAGGTGAGGTTGCGAAGTCAAGGGGGCAGTTGATTGAAAGGAAAATCGAAGCTCTTGAGAGCTTGACGGGAAAGGTTTGTGCTTTGGTTTTAATGGGACGTAGTTCATTATGAGGTTTGTCCTATGGTTTTAATTTGACTTAATTCATTCCAAATGCTAATCAGCAACAAAGGAAACAAACTAACCATTGCTTAATTGCTTCTGCTGCTGGATTTTCCTACTTGGTTAGCAAGTTAGTGGAATAATTCATTATGCCTGATCCCTGGATCATGTGTACTTGTTGAATTCTTGGATCAATCAAAATGGTTCTTCTCAAGTATAAATTGGATTCAGCACTTCTCTATCTGATATCTAACAATCACATGCAGGGTATGATAATATTTGGTTATTTATCTATAACACTGAAAAGAAAGGGATGAGAGAGCAAGTCTTCCTACTTTTCAAACATTAAAAATTTTCAAAAATTGGACCTTATTCTTTTCAGCTTGCTTTCAAATTTTGGGACTCTTAAATTTAATAAAATAAAACCAACCTTTGTTAAGATTCATCGTGTGGCAAGGTTAGTTATACAAATAGGAAGGGGAAGACTGGTTACCATTCTCGAGCAATGTGAGAGGAAAAAACTAGTATAAACTAAGTACAAATGTAGCCAACACTTTCAATCTCGTTACAAGTGATGGTTATACTTCATAATTTGGAGGCTGAGGTGTCTCTATTTGTAGTTGGATTGATCACTTGTTTTTGGTGACGTTTCTCTGTCTTGAAATTAATACTGGATGTACACAGCACTTTCTTAACTCAAATATTTTTGGTTAGACAAGGCACAACTCACATTAGTCATCTTGATGTTTCTTGGTTAAAACAGTTATATATGACATGTATATGGTCAGATTGCAAACTTTTTTTTTTTTTTTTTGTTAGGGAAGTTAAATGCAACTGGATCAACCTCTTGATGTTGATCATTTTTAAAGCTTAACATGAAGTAATGGTATTTGTGTTTCTTGATGTTCTGTTTTGTTTTCAATTTTCATCATGTACAGGTTAGTAACCGCAGGTCCCGCAGATGGTTAAATGATCGCTTGTTGATTGAACTTGTCCCTAGATTGAATGCTGATGAAATTAGAGGCCTCTTTGCTCCACCACCTTGGGGTAAGGATCCATCAGTCTTAGAAACATATCTTTGTCTCCCCTTGTTTCAAGCATTTTTTTTTCTCCATGTATTGGTGCAGGAGGTCAAAACCACTTCCTTGTTTTGAACTAGTTTATCTACCTATGAGCATGAATATCGAGCTCGGCAACCTAATAATTGTCAAGATACTTGATAATTGATGCTTTCTTCAATAGTGTTGGTTTCTTGAAATTACTTCTAAGATACATTACATCTGGTGTCCTTTGTACTGTATCTTTGTCAGTGTCCTTGCTTTGCTTGGTATATTACTTTATACCTGATGGAATTATTTGTTTAACAATGATAAATTTTAACTATCGAGTAGTTTGATCTGTTATGATGCTTTATTTTTTTTCACACCCCAAACCCTGTTTGGGTTCGAACGCGAGACAACGTTACATACCTATAAGGGCTACTTCCAAAGCATATGTAGGACACAATAAACCTATCTAAAACATTATACAAATAATCCCAAATAAGCATTCTTTAATTTATTTCCCAATGAAAATTGTTTTCAACAATCCTGGTTGTATAATAAATCTTTTTAAGCGATTCATTAAAAAGAAACATTGCTCATGCTACACAACTTCATATAAACCTAGTACAAAGATAATTCTAGCCTAGTAAGTGACCAACAATCAACCTATCTAGTTGGATTAAATTAGTGTTTAAAATAATACAATACAGTACAATACCATAGAAGGTATGTTATTCAATTTAATTCGATTTCAATGTGATTAATGTCACAATTCAAAAGCATGCTCACCATAGTACATAATATCTTTCAAAATATAGCAGTTTTAATAAACATGCTAAAATCAATCCAATGATGATCATTGATCAATATTGAAGACTAACAATATAATGTTAAAATAACAATTATGCTATTCTTTGTGGTTAGGAATCCAATTTGTCAATGTATATTCCTCATTAATTGGGTGTCAATTCTATTTACCCCTATTAGCAGGGTATCAATTTCAATGTTTTATCGCCATTGGTAGGGCATCAATCATAGCTTGAAAGTTCATTTAGGGCTTGTTTGGATTGGCTTTTGAAAAAAGTGCTTTTTTAAAGTTTGATAGAAGGACTTCTTAAAAAAGTGCTTCTCAGAGTAAGTTAAGCACTTATGTTATTTTTGTGTTTGGATATGTTAATGCAGAAGTAGTTTTATAATAATAATAATAAATAGAAATAAATAATTATAATAATAATCAAGAGTGTTTTGGTAATTGACATAGCTTTGAAAAGGTTTGAGAGGGGTACTTTAGTAATTGACACTTTTTAAAACAGCTTCTACAGAACAGCTTTTTTCAAAAGCTACAAATCACTAGCTTACAGCTTCTGCTTTTCTGAAAAAGCCCATCCAAACATGTTATTTTGCCCCAGAAGCGCTTAACTTACTCTAGAAGCGCTTTTGGGGCAAAAAAAAGCCCATCCAAACAAGGCCTTAGTCCTTATACAAAGTCCAATATTCAGAAATAAAGTCATTTAACATATGTCAACCAAGTAAAAACAATTATGTCCAATCAATTCATTTGTTATATATATTTGAGGTTGCTCTATGATTTGTATACACAATATAAAAGTCGTCATACACCTATAAATCAATATACTTTATGAAAACACTTAAAGACGGGCTGGGGATAAGTAAGTTATAACACCAAACGATCACTTCCCCCTTGAGCACCTTCAGAAGCAACCAATCATAATGTTATATTATTATAGGTTTTATGAAACCATTGATCCAAACTATTTCAAATACCCTTTTTCAGTAATTTATAGATGCGCTAGACAATCTATAGGTCTACACTAGTCTATTCTTATACCTTTCCACTATTTATAATAAAAGTAGTATTGAAAACTAATTAGATTTTAGATCTAAATGATCACAATAGAATCAATTAAAAGGAAGAGGAGGTTTCACAATGACTTGTGAAATAGAATCAATAAGAATTAAATAGAATCAATAAGAATTAAATGATCATAATAGATTGATTCGGATAAAGTATCGGATTTTAATGTTGGCTCAACTTATTGTACCTTATTTCGATTCAGATTCCAAATCAAGGTTAGTAGAATAAAAAATATTTTAGATTTCACATAAATCTGAGGATTTCAAATGTTTTAGAAACTTACATATTTTTGTAATTTCACATTGTATTAAAATTCAGATCACAGAAATTTACAGATTTTACTACTATTAAAGAATTAAGCATATCTGTTAATCTACTGTTTGGTTTCTTTTTTTTATGAAATTGGATTCTTTGGATTTGTGAAGAAGAGGAGAATCTTAATTTAAAGGTTTTTAGACCATAAATTGAAAAAAAAGTTGACCAAACTTGACAAAAGTTACAAATCTGCTGGGTTTTCCTAGGTTTTGGTAAATCAATCACAAATTGGACCGGAGTATAATAAGATTTGTTGGATTCGTAAGAATAAGAAGAATCTAGATCATTTTATTTGGATACAAGGTGCCATAAACGATGTAGAATATGTTATAATTCTCTGTTCTTGGTTCTAGATCTTAATGAAATCAATTGCCATTTATTTAAGCTTATGTGAAACCTTACAACTCAGGATCACATAGCCTATAAATCCATATTTAAATAAAAAGGGCAGCCCGATGCTATAAAGCTCCCACTTCGGAGAAGGGTCGGACCACTTGGGTCTATTGTACGTAGCCTTACTTTTTTTTTTCAAGAGACTACTTTATTTAAATCCATATTTAAATAAAAGTAAAAAAAATAATCAATAGGTTTAAGAGCTAACTTGGATCTAATCAAAGGTTTAATCTTTGGGGGAGATTCATATGGAGATCAGAAACGTCCTTTTCTAATTTTAAGGTGGCTAGGTTTTAACTTCTAAATAATGGGTAATTTGCACAAACCCCTTAGAAGAGTATAAAATTATATAAATGTTCTAATTGGAAGGTATTTTTTTAAAAAAAGAAATTTGGGTCTTATAGATCTCCTGTAACGTATTATCTTTTATGGTGTGGTTTCTCCATAGGCGATGATGTCAAACTTCCTTCTCAAAGCTTGGGCATATTCTCCTTTTGAGTGTTGTCCCTCTAATCCAATTTTAGTATCCATCACAAAAGCTCTTAAGACATACATCAGAGATCAGCGGCTATGGTTTTTTTAGCTTGTTGTAGCAAAATAATGAGCTTTCTTTATTATTATTATTATTATTATTATTATTATTTTTTGAGTGAACCATATGCATTATATTCAGGTTGTTAAGTGTGAAACTAAGTAATGTAATTGAACTCTTAATGATAATTTTTAGGCCTGCACGTAATGTGTCTGATATTGAAGTTTCTCTGTTTTGTTCAAATGTTTTAGGTTATCACTACCCTTTTTAGACCCGTATGTTGTTATCTTGTGGTGTATCTTTCTTCGTTTTACAGGTGATAGTACTCCATTATCAGCATTTTGCATGACAAACATTGGAGAATGGGATGCATTTAGACATATTGACATGGATACAGAGGTTTGTTACCCTAGCTAATCTTAAAGCCTTCACTATTCACCTGTAATGTTTGTGTTGGAAGAGGTAATTGTTGTGCATCTCTTTTAACCAAATTGTAGAAAATGTGTTCATTCACAACAAAAAGATCTAATTTGGAGGACTAACTGGAAAAGCATGAATTGTCACATAGGTTCAGATAGTTCATTTAAAAAAAAACATCAAAAGGGCTTAACACTTTTTGGAGTTCAAAGAGCCAAGGGATAGTATTGGTGGAGAAAGATGATTTAGTGGGGAGGAGAGTAAGAGAAGAAAAATAGTGAAAGTAAGAATCAAAAGATAGAATATCAAGGCAAAGGTTATCTATTTTTATGATTTTATGTGATTTTCAGGACTAAACTTTGGCTTGCTCAGGCTTGGACATAGCTCTGTGTTCCCCAAATAGTTTGTCTATCTGAGTAACATATGAGTACATGTCTGCCAGACTGCCACATAGTCCTAATTTAATTTATTTTAAATCAATTTTCTATTTTTCTATTTTTTATTTTTTGAATTCACCTTAGCTTTTACCTGTCCTTTAAAAAGCTTCATCAATTTTCTTTCTTTTCCTTAATTTTTAAGATTTTGCCTAACTTCCTAAATATTATTGAATCTTCAAGTGGCATTTGGCAAAATGAATTTCAACCGCCCTAAAACCTATAGCAAGTTTAAGTTTTCAAAAATGGTTGAATGTTTTGACAGGAAGTAGTTAATGAAGTTTCTTAATATTTGCGGTTAGTGTTTAATGAATTAAAAAAGTCGAGATGATGGTAAAAGACCAAGCATTCCTTACCATCTAAATAAAAAAAAATAAACTAATAAACATCTAGAATGTTAATAAGTTAATTTGTCCATGGTTTATGACTTAAGTTGCGGAAAATATTAGATTTTCTGTTCCATCTCTTTTTTGTTTCTGGACGACATGGCTGTACTTGGTATTCTCATATGATCTAGGTAACTATAATCCAAGGCTTGAACAAATCAACTGCAAAAAGAAAGGAGCAATTGGATAGTGATAAGGTGGTTGCATTGAGTGCATGGCATAGAGTAGATTGCAGAACAAGGGAAGCATTGAAGCGGAACTTCCTCTCTGATCTTGTTCTGGGTTATGAGGTAAGTTTTTGGCAGTATCAGAAGAAAATTTGTTGAATTCCATTTTAATTTCTTTGTTTTTCTTCTACTCCATATAAACCTTACCATATAGGGTCTGGCAAGATGAAATCACATTATCTTAAGATTGGCATTCATCTTTCTCTTTGAATTTGGTGTTCTATAAAAATGCATGTCATATTTAAATTGTGGTTGTGACTGAAATTTATAAGTACTTGGTGGAAGATCGAAAGAATTATATAGTGTTAATACCCTGGTTGGATTGCAAGATCCTGGATCAGTAGCAGTCAACCAAAAGCTAAAAGCTTTCTGTAACTTCCCTTGATATCATTACCTTGTGCATTACATGGGTGTGGATTGATTTGTACACTCTAGAAAAACCAAGAGGTAGTAGACTTGTTATTTGATGTGTATTAATTGTTACAGTTATGAGGGGAAAGATCTTATGGTGATTCATAAAAAGACTTTTAATAAGATGTCCTCTTTTCTAATATCAAGTCTAATCATTTTTCTTACAACTTATATGTTAAATTCAGCCACCAGATTGTGTTTGATACTCCATCAACTAATTGTTATTCTGTTCGATTTCTTAGTTTTGCAATGAAGCTTGTTTGGAAGTACTCTTTTTGGTTTTGTCTGCACATTCATTTTTTGCCCTCTAAATATTCTTACAACTAGTTGTTTGCAACTGGATATATATGGTAAGAAGCTTGAGATAAATACTGTGTTGATGACGTTACCACTTATTTTCCTTCATCTTATTCTTATTTGTTTCTTTCAATTTTACAACTTACCCCATGTTCCTTCTTACAATTCCGTTCACCTCCATTTTTAACTACTCACATTTGGTTGACTAAATTATGAATTTATTTACTATTTGTCTACTTCTTCCTTGTTGGTCAATTTATCATCCACTTTTGTTTCCTATAACAACACATAATTTTAGCATGCTGGATGGTTAGTTTGTCAATGACCAGTGAGGAAAATTATAAAATCAATGGTAGGAAATTGTTGACAAAGCTTTTCAACATTCAAGTATCATATGATATACATCTCACTGGCTGACCTCTTGAAGTTTCTAATGAGAATATCTAGCTACTTCTTTTAGAGGTTAACTGGTGAACAACTTGGCAAGAGCTCAAAATCTCTATCTATATTTGCAATCTCAGAGCAACAACTGATGTGATAATGATCAAAATAGAAAATCCTTTTCACTGAGTTGTTAATAGTTAAAATATGAACTTTTTCTTTAGTTTTTGGCCAATCCCTTATTGAAGCTGATACATGTTTAGAGCACTCAATATGTTTTGAGCTTATACTGAGTTTGACCAATATTAGAAACATGCATATATTTTGATTCAATCTTGAATATTTTGTGTTGTCGGCTCATCTTATGGTAACTATTGTTCAGGTTTTGGTTGAGTCTATCCATTTCTAGCCAAATTGGAAAATGTTGAGGGCATATTGTATGCATGAGGAGTTTGTATATAGCAATGCATGTTTCAAGACTTACATTGCATTTCTACAACATGGTACATGTAATTGCATCAGTGTATAGAGTTTTGATTGGGGACATGATTAATGTAGAACTGCCTTGTGTAGTATAAGTGTAAATCATAGCAAACATCTAAACAAACAACTGCTTAGGTTCAATGTGATAGAACTTTGAAAAGCAATGATTGGTTCTTTCCTTCATGCATTGCATCCTTTCTTTGAAAGGGACAAAGAAATGCTTTAAAAACCTGATAACGCCATTTAAGTTGTTGCCTCTTGCTTCTCTTTTATTGTTTACTTTATATTGCTAATCAAAAGCATTTAAAACCTTATCTCATGCAACTGGCACTTCACCCTAAGCTTGGTTAACTTAAAGCATATCATATTGGTTCTCTGTCCTTCATTTTCTTTTCAGTTTAGAGGAAACAATCTTAACATCATAGTGACATCAATAACTCCACAGCTGTGTGGCATATGTGCACTAAGTTGTAACCATGCAAACAGTTAGAATCTACCCCTGCCTATATTTTCTACCTTTTTTGGTGGATACTATTTGCTATTTTATGTCCTCATCACTGTCTGTGGCATCTTTCTCTGTTTTATCTACTTTTGGGATAATCTTGTTTCCTTGTAAGCACACTAATGATGGATAAATGTTCCTAGGAACGGGTACTGGCATTCATCAAGGATAGTGGAGACGCTGACGTGCTCATGCTCCGTATTCAAGACCCTTTTCACAGACTGTTACTGCATGGCGTATGCGAGGTATTTTTCTTTCTTTTTTTTTTCTATAATTAAGGAACCATGTTATGTTGATGTGGTGCCACATTACTGTTCAAAGAACTCGCATGTTATGTTTCAAACAATGTTACCTTTGTTCTTATGATCTAAAGACAGAGTTGGCAAGGAATCTGAGAAGTTGTTCATTGTAATGTACATTTACGAGTTTAAGTGTTTAACTAGTGAAAAAATGTCTAACCAGTATAAGCTATATGACAGCTCTACTAATACAAACTACCTGACTTGTTATTTTACCAAGTATGAGTGGATGTATCATTCATACTGAACTCTGTTTTCCTGATGCAGTTCTACAACCTGAGGTCTGTCACCATTTCGACTCTTAGAGATGCAAAAATGTGGAAGATGACAAAGATAATGAAGAAATCGCATTCCCGGAGTAGCCCACCACAAATTAAACTCACTCAATTTCTGAGAATGGCAAAGGATGGTGCATTGTAGCATCATTTGCATGAAACCTGTTTGTACCAGAGTTATATGTTAAAATTGGAATTCAATCCTTCTTTCCCTGTAAATTATTGTTTGTAAGTTGTAAAGGAGGCAATGCCTCATATGCCAAGTACCTTGATTCTTTTTTAACATAATTGCCAAGTACCTGATCAATGATGTGGTTTATCATGTATGTGATTAGGTTGCTGCAAAATCTATTATTAATTGAAGCTTTTGTTTTTATAACTAATTTTATCCCTTTAAATTAAAAATTGTGAAGATTAGTTTTTAAAAAAATATATTTATTCCCATTTTGAATGTGAGATGTAATCTTCATTTTTTTTTTAAATTTAAAGTCATAGAATTGTTATACAAACAAAAAAACACCTATATGAAACCTCATCAACTAATTATATATTTTTAAGGTTTTTAAAATTTTGATGTCATTTTTAATATGAAGACTTTTTTATTTATGTTTTTGAAATTTGAAGTAATGAAATTAGTTATAAAAACATTTTTTTATATATTTTTTATAAACTTCTTTTTTCTTAAAAAGAAAAAACAATAATTCATGGTCAAACTAGTGTTTAGTGTTTGGAAGGCCAGTGGAAAGTTTCTAAATAATTTCATTAAAGCCATTCCAAACATTGGTTTCACAAAAAAACAAAACAAAATTATGGAGAAAAATAGCCAGTCTGTGACGTTGTATTTGGAACTCATGCTTTAGTAATATGACTATTTTTTAAATTATATTTAGTCTATTAGAAAAACAATATGGAAAGCTAATATAGATGGGTTTCTTCTTCTTTTCTTTTCTTTTTTAGTTATGAGAGAAGGCCAAAGGTCATTATTATGGTGGGAGGCCAAAGATTACAATTATGTTCCTTAAAAATTTAAAAGTTACTATAATAGTTACAGAAAACCATACTAGCTATAATGGACATTCATTATCTTTCATAATATAGTCAAACATTTTTATCTTTTTACCATCTACATCAACAATTAATGCTGATTAACAACAACAATTGGCTTATTGGTAGTCGGATCTCTTATTAAAAGATGGGGTTCTCCTGCGGATTATCAGGGATTGAACCTCACTCTTGTCAAATAAAGATCAAGTGTAGCGATGTTCTCCTTTTGTGGGAGCACTTGTCCCCTTTATAAAAAAATAAAAAAATAAAAAAAATAAAAACAATTAATGCTGATTAAAAAACTAAAGATAACTAATAATGGATCATAAAGAAAAAAAAAATCATGCATATATATATATATATAAATAAATATCAAATTTTACAGGGTTATACAAACAATTAAATAAAGGGCATCCAAGCAATTTTGTGAAAAGGAAAATTAATTTGAGTGTTTGCTTTAAATATTAGATTATATTAGATTATTAGAATAAATTAAATCTAAAAAAGGAAGACTCATAGTCATCTAATATAGTTGTAATTATATTTTGGTTTTCTCTCTTTTCAACCCCCGCCCTCCTTTGTCACGATTCCCCCCTCTTTTCCTCCCCCCTTCGTGCTCTCTTCTGCTCGCTCTCATGGCGTCCGAGCCCCAATTGGAGGCCGTCAAGGTCTCTCTCATGGCTATTCCTCTGGCTTCTCTTCTTTTTTTGCCATTCTTTTCCGTTCTCTATTAGAATTGCTTCTTTGCAGGGCGCGAAGGTGCTTATGGTCGGCGCCGGCGGTATCGGGTGCGAGCTCCTCAAAACCCTTGCTCTCTCCGGTTTCCAGGATATCCACATCGTAAGTTTCTCGAGTGTTTGGGGTTTTCCCCTCGTTCTTAGTTGTGTTTCTTTCCTTAGGGTTTTGCTCCGGTAGTGGCTTTTGCATCTGTTCTCGTTCTAGGGCTTAGTTCTGGGATTTGTGTTTATGAGTACTGTTGTTGTTGTTGTTTTTTTTTTTTTTTGACTGCTGGTTTCTCTTCTTGATTCGCTCAAAACATGACTTAAGTTTGACTACCTAGTTTCACTCTTCTTCACCTGCCTTCTTGTTAGTAAGGTTATTCGTTTGGTGCTATCTGTTTGATGGTCATGCTTCAACTCACATGCGGAGCAGGGGAATACTTTGCTAGTTTGTTGTGTTATAGCTCACTGGGATGATCATTGTCGTTGTCGGTTTCTGATAAAGCAATTGCTTATTTGCTTGTGTGATTTGGCTGGCTGAGAGACGTGGGCTAGTGACCTAAGGAAGTTCTTCATTTTTCTGACTGGTAAATGGGGCGAATTGGGTTTATGTTGTGGTTAGTATATTATTTTTCCTTGTGAGTGTTGAGATAATCAATTTGAAGCTTTGGACAGCCCGGTGCTACAAAGCTCCCGCTATGTACAGGGTTCGAGGAAGGGTTGGACCACTTGGGTCTATTGAATTATACACATCCTTATCATGCTTTTTTTGCAAAAGTTGAAGCTTGCTCAACGAAATTATAAATGGCATTTTTGGTTTGGTTGATAAATAGGAAAAAAGAGGAGATTTCAGGTAATAGAATTTATAAATAGGTATTAAAGATAAGATGCAACACCTGCACAGTAAAGGACTTTTCTAAGTACAAAGTGTGCCAACTAAAACAGAGAAAATGTCATTGATTGATTTCTTGGTGTTTCTTCAAGCCTTTTTTGGACATTTGAATTTCTTTTGGTGAAGAAATGGGATAATGCCTTCACATATGCATGGCAAAATGTTAGCTATAAGTCTAGAAGAGGTTGTAGCAAAAGTTCATAGAATCATAAAAAAGAAGAACCTCATTTTTATGATGTACCCAAGGAGCAGAAGTATATGAAGTCATGGTATAATATATCGCAGAAATGAAGAGTGAATTTTTTGACTGAGGAAAATAGTCAAGGTGTTATATATGTTTTTTTTTCAGAAATTGCGTGGGTAAATAAATTTGGTGTAATGTGGAGGTTAAAAGGGCAAGATGATAAATGCTGTTGTTAAAAAACTGATGGCTGGACAGATAGTTCACACAAAAGGGCAGTTAAATGCATTCATTCAAATTGCTTCATTATGGTAAACAATTAACCAAATCTGTTTATAGAATCAAGAGGAGCAAGTCTGTTTGAACAGTTGTTCCTTAATATTCTGTGTAATATATGATATCTCTCGATGTTTTGGGGCATGCTGGGTTAACTTTTTTTGACTATATCTATATGATTCATCAATTATCAAGGACATTTTGGATGATGATGCAAAAAGAAATAGGTACAAGCCTATAAGGAAACTTAAGTGATCTAAAAAGGTAAGTACAAACTGAAATTTTTTGCTGGAAAAAAGTAAGTGGTATCTAGTTGTCCACACAATGATTGGTGGATAAGTAGCTGTAGTGGAATAGGACATTCCTTCAGCTTTGTCATTCTTTAATTCTGGTTTTATATCCTTGCGAATATTGTCTGTTGAACCGGATTGATCACATCTGTTAGTTTGTAATTAGAGAAATGCTATAGGTTATTATAACAAGGATGAATGTTTACCAAAAATTTTAAGCACCTTCATACTTGGATAGCTCCCTAAGTTCATCCTTTTTTATGTTCTCCATGAGCTAATTGTAAGATGATTTTGTGAATTTATTGATCCTTGGCATTTTGTCATCATGACTTGATCCTTTTGATTTTATGCTGCCATACATCTCTCTCCCTGTCTCTGCCTCTGTCTCTTTTTCTGTCTGTCTCTCTCTCTCTAAAAGGAACTTTTATTCTACAAAATTGAATTAGTATTTTAGTAGAAATAAACCAACAATGACATTTTATGTAATTTCCTCGCAACTTCACACTTCACGCAGTTCATCATCTATTTGGGTTCTTTATATGTTGATTTGTATGATTTCATCGCTCATTTGTTTTATTTTATATCCATGTAGCATTGCAAAAGAACAACCTTTTGTTCTACACAATAGACTCAGTTCTGGATTCATATTTTTTTTTTTTGGTAGCTGATAAAGTTTTTTTTGGAATACTTTTAACTATGTATGGCTCTTTGATGATGTAAAATCTTTTGTAGATTGACATGGACACAATTGAAGTCAGCAACCTAAATAGACAATTCTTGTTTCGGCAATGCCATGTTGGGCAATCAAAGGCTAAAGTATGTAAGCAGATCCATTTGTATTTTACCTTTCTTTTCTTGGGCACAATTGTTGTCAAGATTCCTCCAATCGTGTAGTTTCTTGTTTTCTTTTAACTTAGTTGCTTTTTGGATTTTCTTCTAATTAGGTTGCTCGAGATGCTGTCTTACGATTCAGGCCTCACATCAATATAACACCATACCATGCTAATGTTAAAGATCCAGAATTCAATGTGGATTTCTTTAAGCAATTTAATGTTGTCTTAAATGGTCTTGACAACTTAGATGCCAGAAGACATGTTAATCGACTCTGCTTGGCTGCTGAAGTTCCTTTGGTTGAAAGTGGCACAACAGGCTTTTTAGGACAGGTATGTTGATTTTATGATTCCATTGTTTTTACTTCTGCATAATCTTAGCCTTTTATAATTAGTTTAAGGGAGGTTTTTTGATAAAGCTAATTGTTTCTTCTGTTTATTTTGACTTTTATTCTCATTTATTTATTGTTCTGATGGTCTTTGTATGGGTCTTGTGTTTTTGTATTCTAGTTGGTCTACCTCATATGATTTAATTTTTGAAAAGAAGAAAATAATTGACAAAATCAGTTATTTAGCATATGGATAACAATTTCCAAGTTTTCCAAACTTAAGGATTTTGTCATGGACGCCTTCTTTGCCTGTAGTGATTGTTTTACTTCCTCATCACAGATATGAACAACGTTTCTGTTTTAGATGAGTCCTTTATGGCTGTGTTTGTCATTTATTTCAACCTTCAGATGTTTTTGTCATGTTCAACTTAACTTTGATACCCTGGATGCAAGTGACTTGATGGTTCCTTTAAGAATCAGAGTATTACTATTAGTTTAAGATTTAAGATTGAGATTTGCTTTCTTTTTTTTAGTGTGGAGTATTTGTGTTTTAATTGAGGGCTTAGCTAAGCTTGAATCTAGTTTTCTTTAAGAATTAGAGTATTACCATTAGTTTAAGATTTAAGACTGTGATTTGCTTTTTTTTTATTATGCATTTTTTGTGGTTATAATAATGATCTAACTGTGATTTACTTTTTCTTTTTCTTTTTTTTTTCTTCTTTTTTTTCTTTTTATGTGTTTTTGTGCTTTATGATGAAGAACTAAGTTAAATTGCTGATAGTTCGTGGTATTTTTATCAATTATCTTTGATTTATAAGTTATTCTATTTTTAGATTGAGGCTTACGCCTCGATCCGCCTTGAGGCTTACGCCTCGCCTCAACTAGGCAAAGCACCTCGGTTCCCGATTTTGCCTTTTTAAACCTTGTGCAAGTCCATCCCAAATTCTTAATAAGCTATTAGTTTTTTATAAATACGAGTATAGATATTATTTCTGGTGCTGGTGGCAGTTTTTCCAAACATATGAGCATGTGGAGACATGCACACATACCAAAGTAGCCGAAAGGCTCAAAATGCCTAGGGGACCCTTGGTGGTAAGTTGCCCCTGTAACCTTAAGACACAAAACCTAGGGATCCAGGTGCACCTAGAATTTATTTATTTTAGAATTCGACAATGAATGTAAAGTTATAAACAACCAAACAAATTAATGTTTCGTTTTATTAGTTGCACAAAGTACCCAGTGATTACCCAGTGGATCATTATCTAACAAGTGTTTCAGATAATAGTTGTCAAGTCTCTCGTCACATTGAGTGTAACTGTGGATATTGATTTAAGTAAACAAATGCAACTATGAGTACAAGCAAATGTTACAACTTGAAAATGTTTAGATTCTGTTTATAATTTACTTTCTCATTTAAAGTGTAGCCCACCCCATAAAGAGAATAGAAATGTGAGATGTTTTAGGTTTTGCCATCTTTAATTATTTTTATTTGAATTAATACTATTTGGGTTTTTTTTTCTTTTGTCTTTTCTTTTTTCGCATGTATATTAGTTGGATCTATGGGCGTAGATCTATGCATCAGAACAATTGCATGGCTCTTATGTTTAAATACTTGCATAACTTTTTTGCAACAAAACTGTGGTTGTCTATTTGTAATTCCTTGTCTGTTATTTGTATCCTTTCAAAACATTTCTTTATTTTAGCTAATGGTGTTCCTGTTGTTATATATCATTAACTAGCTTCATTTACACATATTGTATGTTCCATGATGCTTATAGTGCATAGTTTACAGTCTTGTGGATAATGAATGACTTGTATTCTTTCAATGAACCAATTGCTTTTTATTCCTGATGCAGGTCACTGTCCATGTTAAGGGTAAAACTGAGTGCTATGAGTGCCAACCAAAACCCATTCCTAAAACTTATCCCATATGCACCATTACTAGCACCCCCTCAAAGGTCTAATCTTTTCTTTTTTATTCTGATATCAATCACCATTTCTTTTCTAAGTTACTCATATTGATTGGTCTTGGCTTGAATATTCTTTTTATTTAAGTTAAATATTATTTATTTTGTAATTTTGTAAGAAGAAGATAGTGGATAATTCTTCTCTATTTGGGAGGAAATTTGGCATTGCTATATGTTGGAGCATAGTTTTAAAAAGTGTTAGTTTGAATTAAAATTTTACAACTTTAATGTTCATCTGCGAATATACCAAGACTAAACTAAGTTTATGTAATTTGTTATGGTCAGCTGTGAAGAGTTATTTGTTCTGTTCAAAACTTGATCTATTACATGTTGAAAATGTACACTGAATATTATTGTCCTGATGCAAATTCTATGTTATTTACTTTATGAAATATTAATTTCTTCATGTATGATGTTACCATGCTAGTGTCTGCAACAATATCATTAAGAGTTGCATGAAAGCTATGCAGGTTAAATTATTTTTAACTTATAGTCTGGGAGCATCTCCTAATAACTATTTAGTGCCTATGTTTATGTTCATGAGTCTAGCATCCAGGTCTAGGGGATCTAGGCCTTCTCATCATCTTATTAATGCATGGGCAATGTTAATATTGAAAAATTCAGGTTATACTATAGCATGTCACACTAGCATGCTTTAATATGTTATTGACTATGTAATTAGTTAGTTCATCTACCCTTTTTAAACCCTAAACAGGTGTCACCAACTCCAAGTTTGTCTTTACATAGCTTGTTATCTTCTAGTTAAAGTTGCTTATTTTTTATTATTATGTTTAATATTCATTATTCTGGTGCAGTTTGTTCACTGTATTGTCTGGGCAAAGGATCTACTATTTGCAAAGCTTTTTGGAGACAAGAACCAGGATAATGATTTGAATGTTCATTCTGGTGATGCGGACAATGCATCAAGACATATGGAAGATGTATTTGATCGAAGTGTAGATGAGGATCTCGAGAAGTATGGACAAAAAATATATGATCATGTTTTCGGATATAACATAGAAATTGCTTTAACTAATGAAGAAACATGGCGGAATAGAAGAAAGCCTACACCCATTTATATAAAAGATGTGCTGCCAGATAATCTCTCTGGGCAAAATGGGAATTTGGAGAACTGCACTACTGAAGAGTCTGCAGTGTCTGCTATGTCATCCCTTGGTTTTAAAAACTCACAAGATGTTTGGAGTCTTGCTGAAAGTTCAAAAATCTTTTTGGAGGCTTTGAGATTGTTTTTTGAAAAACGACATAAGGTTTAATCCTTTGGCAGAACTTAATGGCTATCACTCTTTTTTTTTTCTTGAATAAAATGTTGTTTATATTTCTTTGACTAAGTTTTCTTGTTTGTATTTGTTCTTTTTCTTTCAGGACATCGGGAACCTGACCTTTGATAAAGATGATCAATTAGCTGTGGAGTTTGTGACTGCAGCCGCAAATATTAGAGCATCCTCTTTCGGGATTCCTTTGCACAGCTTATTTGAAGCTAAAGGCATCGCGGGTAACATTGTGCATGCTGTTGCTACAACCAATGCCATTATAGCTGGTTTGATTGTGATTGAAGCAATTAAGGTGCTCAAGGATGATTATAAGAACTATAGGTGTGTGCTAAATGTCTTTACTCTTTTTGCTACATTTCTTGCTCATTTTCTTTAATTAGTTAGCTTGGCTTTTTTTTTTCAATTTGCTCATTATGATCATCAATTAGTATGTTACGCATCATTTCATTTAGTTGATTGATCCAGAATCAAGTTTATTTCCTTTTTTGAAAAATCACTATATCTTGCTTATATCTGTTTTATATTTGAGGCTTTGCTTTGTGGAATTATGCAGCATCACCTGCCGGTACATTTTTTTACACTTCTCTGCACAATAATTTTCTATTTATATGGTACTGAAAGCAACAGATTTGTGTTGCTAGATTATCTTGCGAAACCAAGTCTTTGTGATTCCATTGTCCTAAAAATTTGAACGGTGAATGATGTTTTGATTGAGAAGTTCAGTTTGATTCTATCACTAGTTAATTTTTCTTTTCTAGTTGGAACAAATTAATTTTGGGTGTCATTTTGGCAAGCAATAATATGTTATTTGAAAACAGAAGAGAGACTCTATATACCAGTGAAACAACTGTATGACATGCTTAACTGGCTTAAAGAAATTCCATGGTCATGTGTTTTGATTTCTTGGTGGTATTGAAATAGAACCAAGGTGAGTTGTATACCTATTTGTAATCTCAAGGGAGTTTGGTGGGCAGATTTGCTATTATTAACATGTTACTTGACTTCTTCATGAGCATGACCATCAGTTTTTATATCATTGATTTGTGTATTTATGTTGGTCCTAAAGGTGATTTTTTAATTCCTATGTTGGTTTCAAAGGTGATTTTTTTATTGCAGCATGCTGCAATGCTTTGTTTGCTGATTCAGGATTTTGCCTAATTTAGTAGATGATACTGTATTTTAAATTAAATATTGACGAAGTATACACTCATTGGAGTAGATTTGGATCATTCAACGCAGCTATTTTGGCTGGATACATGGAGAGAAAACCAAAATACCATGTCTAAAGGAGGTTTAGCGAGAATTGGATTTGGTTTGGATCTTAAGTCTTTTAAGTTGAAACACACTATGGATTTTGGTTGCTTACCATGAAAACATCATGAGCAATATTGACAAAATACTGAAAACACATCGCCTTTAGCATAATTACAAGGTTGCTACATACCTCATTGGGTTCAGAAGCAATAGCATGTTTAAATATTGTGGGAAATTATATAAATTGTTAGTAGAGTGTTCAAAGATTCTATGATTTTTTAACAAATTGGAAATATAAAAGGCTTATTTGATGTGAGGATTTAATGGGAAAATTATATTGGATGATTTTGATGGGCTTTTGGAAAGATTGCTGTAAATTTTAGAATTAATTCCCTTGTGACTTCTCCATGAGTTAAATTTATCGCTGCGGACATCTGATAATGTTTATTTGCAATTCTTGGAAAACCATGTTCACTTCTGGGTAGAATAGCTAAGGGGGCGTTCACATGGGCGTAAGTGACTGAGGGAAGTGGGGAAGTGGTCCACTTCGGCCACTTCTGACGTTTCTTTGGACGTCAGTGGCACTTCGGCCTACTTCGGTGAAGTGGCCACTTCCCCCATTTTGTACTAAGACCACTTCAGCAAAAAATGCACCGAAGTGGCCGAAGTGGCCGAAGTGGCTTTGGCATCATCATCATCATCATCATCATCATCACCGAAGTGGCCGAAGTGGCATCATCATCATCGCCGCAGTCGTCGTCGTGGGCACTTCGGTGGAAATGAACACCGGAAGTGCACCGACACGCTAGTTAGGTTCACGTACCCGTGTCAGACACGTCCACGACACGGATACCCGCCCGACACGCTCAAATTCGTGTCCGATACGGTAAATTTCGTGTCCCTTTTGTTATATTGTTTTTAATCGTCGTCGATACGTCCTCGACACGCGTGCGAACATGTGAAGCTATATTTCCAGCTTTCACCGACGGTGTGATTGAATGACACCGACCTGATTGAACGACATCCGCGACACGGATACCCGCCCGACACGCTCAAATTCGTGTCCGATACGGTAAATTTCGTGTCCCTTTTGTTATATTGTTTTTAATCGTCGTCGATACGTCCTCGACACGCGTGTGAACATGTGAAGCTATATTTCCAGCTTTCACCGACGGTGTGATTGAACGACACCGACCTGATTGAACGACACATTGTGAGGAAGATTGGATACCTGAACCTGCAGTTGGAGTGGATGTACTTGTTGAGGAGGAGCACGCTGATTTTTGAAGAGTACCAGGAGGCCACGAGCCCGACGATGAAGAGGCGCCCGCTGCCGCTTCCCGGCAGCCCGGCGGCGGGGAGACACCCATCGAAGCCAGGGTTAGGGTTTTGGAGGTGAATGGGGATCTGAGAGCGAGGATTTGTTTAGGAGTTTCGTGGATGGCTTCTCTTGCAAGGAACTCAATCTTTATAGTAATCAGTAATGAAGATGGAGCAGTTTCTCGAGATGAATGGCTGGGATTTATTACTCCATTTGATTTTCTTTTGTTTTGCTTTGCTTCTCTACGGTGAACGCGTGCCATGTGGAGTGAGGAGAAGGACAACAGTCACCGAGTCACGACACGAGTTTAAATTAATTTATTGCTCTCCTTACATTTACACCCCTCTATTTCACCAAATTACAAAATAGGCCCCGGATAAAACCCAAAAACAATTGTTTTCATTAATTTTACAAAATTTTATTCAAAAAATTAATTTTACAAAATAAAATAAAAAACCTTCATAATCATTTCAATTATAACTAGGCCTCTCAAATGATCAAGCTTTTACCCCTCAAAATATAAAGTTTTCAAGTTGAGGGGTATTCAAACCAAGTTCTCAAAAGCTTGAAATTATATTTCATCAAAATATTATATATATAAATATTTTTATGTGTATTTATATTCAACGTATCCCAACGTGTCCGTGTCCTATTTTTTTTAAAAAATGCCGTGTCGGCGTGTCCGTGTCGTGTCATGTCCGTGTCTCGTGTCCGTATCGGTGCTCCATAGCCGCCCACTTCAGCCCAATTCGCACTTCCCTGCACTTTCCCCCAAGTGAACGCCCCCTAATATAGTGTGTTTCTAAATGTTGAGCACATGGTACAGCTAACTTGGATAGTTGTTTTCAGCAATCAACAGAAAATTTAGTGCCCCCTATCTGTTTCTATGCTTGGCAAATGGAGCTAGACTATGTGTTGATTAACTTGTCATGGTGGCTGTTTGTAGTTGATGGTGGCCTTGTGGAAATGTTACTCTTTTATTATTTTGACTGTAGATAGAAGCAATCGGTTAAAATATTTATTGGAGAGGAGGATTTGGAGGGCTAAGAAGATCTAATTCTAATATGAAAGTACTACTTCGATGAATGGGTGTAAGCTCTAGAAGGTAGTTCTAATTCAGTTCATGGGTGGCTGGCCACAGAGCATCAAGCACTATGTCCTAGGATTGCATGTGATTTGAGAAATTGAGGCTACGGACTATCAATTCCAAATGTACACTATTATCATCTTCAGGAAGGCTTATAAGTCAAGGTTCCTTGGCAAGGCTAATTTTTATGTATGCACTCATCCTGTGGGCATGCTTAGATAAATCTACTTCAGTAGTTGTTTCTTCTTAAATGATCTCTATGCCATCGTCAAGTCTTTTAAATAGTTTTAGTCCCATATCTTCACTTGGCTTCTGTTCTTTCCATTAATAATTTGGTGCTTTTGATCTACTTCTGTCATGTGCATTGTGTATTTTCAGACCTATCTACTTATCCAAATATATTTCTTTTCTTTTAGGATGACATATTGTCTTGAACATCCAACAAGGAAGATGCTCTTGATGCCTGTGGTGCCATTTGAGGCTAATAAATCTTGCTATGTTTGTTCTGAGGTAACATGTTTCTTCTTTGACAGCCATACTGATAACTATATCAAGTCATTTGCAATCTGCTATTTCTGATTACATGATATCATATGATACAGACACCCCTGCTCCTTGAAATCAACACTCATTCCTCAAAACTACGAGATTTCATTGAAAAGATTGTGAAGAACAAGCTAGGGATGAGTTCTCCTTTGATCATGCATGGTTCAACCCTTATCTATGAGGTTGGTGATGATCTTGAAGAAGATGTTGCTGCTAATTATAGTTTGAACCTTGATAAGGTCAGACCTCCTTTCTTTGGACTATCTTGTGCGCTCTGGTGTGGCTGTATATCACTTAAAGATTGAGACATCTAAAATTGTAGGTTTTAGCTGAACTTCCGACTCCAGTTACTAGTGGAACAATTCTTACAATTGAGGATCTTCAACAAGAATTCTCGTGCAATATCAACATCAAGCACAGGTCTTGCTTTTATGATCTGCTTGCAAAAACTTTGATTTGTCATTCCTTTCTTTATCTTACTATGTGAATATAATAGTCCACAGCATCTTATGTTCTTTCTATATAAATGCATGAGTAGTGAATACGTTATAAGTTAATATGCTTTTGGTTGCACAGCACAGCATACGATATTTTGGTTGTCTAGTTTTCATTTACTGGCCTTTCCTAGTTCAGAGTATGATAGATTCTCCCTGTTTTTTTAGACTTTTCTGTTTTATATATGGACATATCTTTTGAAGGTTTGGGTGCTTGTACCATTAAAAGATATAAACAGTCAGTTCAGCAAAATTAGTGGGACAGAACAGGATAAAAAATGCTGACAATGTAACAATACATTGATAGAAGAGTGACAAAATGGATCTCATCACATAAGATAATGCAATAATGTTCTACATTGGGTATTTTTCACTTTATTCTATAAATGTATTAACTCATTAACATGTGAATAATATGCTTGCGATCCTGAATATTGTTAGAGAATGCCAATATTGTGGAGACTAGTGTCATTGTACAAGTAAATAAACAGCTGCGTTGTGGAATGATCAATAACTTACCACATACTGAGTTTTTCAGACTGTGTCAAACTTTCAGAGTCCCTGTGCTCTATTTAGCTCTAATACAAAATTTAACATCTATAATGCTTTAATCTGTAATACCAAAGTTCCCTTCGAACATGGATTGAATTATGTGGTATCTTAGGATGGTAAAAGTGGGAAATATAGGCCAAGGTCCTTATTATAAGCTTGTTCTATGTTCAAACAAGATTCAGTAAAACCAAACATGACCATTGAATACAGATCTTTCGTATGACCCATTAGTGTGGGAATTTTGCACCTTAATTTAATCACTCTGGAATATCCATCCAATTTGAAGTGGAACATATGTGAACTGTTGCTTTATTAGCATGATTCATTGAATTTAAATCTTGTTGCTTTAGACAATAATGCAATGGCTATTTCCTAACCATTTATTGGGAGTTTGGAATACTATTAGTTCTCAGGGCACCTTTTGAATAAGAAGTATGGTGTTCCATACTCCTCCTTTTTGGCTGTTGGTAATAATGGATCGTACTAATACGCGATAACTTGAAACTTACCTTTGCAACTTAAGAAGGTTTCTTAACGGGATGCATTAAGCACTTCGGTTTTTTGGCTGCGAAGTGGATAACTCATTTCATGCAGTAATCTGCTGCTTTATCAAAGTGAACCATAAACTTCATGGTTCCTTAGATGGACATATCATGTTTTTTGGGACATGAGAACTATACTTGGTAGGAAGGAAGCATTTCGAAACACAGTTGGTGATACTCAGGGATAAACTTGTGGTAATAGTTCTCATAAGACTGCAAATAACTAATATATAATTATGGAGAACCTAGTTTTGTCCTCATGAAATTCATTTAGTGATCAATTAAACTTTGTAACTTGATAAAGGGGGTTTGATCTAAAGATAAAAAGAGGATTCTGGTTTTGTTTTGAGCAAAAGCTGACTCAAATTTTTTTACTTAGCCAAAGTCATCAAATAAGGTGCTATTTTGTTGGAGTTAAAGTTGAATCAGTCCAATTGATTTGTTTAATTATGGGAAAATCACCAATACATTAGTATTCAATTAAATATATTGGAGTTTCCTTGAACAGGAAAATTTTAACAAATATTTGATTATTAATTATTTGCTATTGTGGCTGTTGGAGCTCTCTATTAACCCAGGTTTCCCAAAATTTTCCTATTTTTTGAGTTCCGTTCTTTCTGATTTTGAAGTTAAATTTTACTGAATCTTAAACGGTGATTGAAATATTTCAGTTTTGAGGATGTGTTGGATCCAAAATTTGTAAATTTGATGGTTCTAACTCGCTGCCATCTTTTTTTTTCATATATATAATTATCCTGCATAATTTTGTTTAAATCATTTAAAATTGAGGAAGACTTTTAGGTTTGACGTTCAAATTTAAGATAAGCAGACTTGTAGCCGCTTCATTTTTATACTTGAATCTCAAAATAAATTAAAGAATGCATAAATATTTGCGTGCATGTAAAGAATTGGGCCACATATGGCTGTTAAAAAAATGATGAGAGTGTATCCTAGTGGACCAAATCTTGTCTTTTTGAACTTTTTTTGTGATGATAGACAAGCTCCTGACTGCCTGGATGCATCTGAGACTAGTTGGTTAACAAACTCAACTGGGAGATTTATTGATGGATTTCAAACTGAGACCAACAGATAAAAAGGTTGGTGGACTGAAACTGCCTATCCATCCAGATTTTTCTTGCATTTACCCTTTTCTAATTGTGAACCATTGATCAAAGTCACTTCATTTTTTGAGATTTAGCATGATTGTGTGATTGAAACCCCTTAGCAAATCTATTTATGTGTGTAGCCATTCTGACATGTATTTTTGTGGCATGAAAGCAGCATAGTGTAAAACATCTGATTGGATTGAAGCTGACATGATGGCATTGGAGAACATGGAAGGATGGATATGCTATTTTATTTTTCTGTTGGCCTTTTTATTTTGCACCTAGTCTATGTTTTTTGTTTTGTTCTGTTCTCTGGTTTTATGCTCAAAAGAAAGACTTGCTTCCATTGTAGATGCATGATCTGTTAGAAGCTTTTCATTGCAGACATGAAATTCTATAATAATCTGACCTTTTGGCATCCTTTTGACATTTGTTTTCAGAGAAGATTTTGATGAAGAGAATGAACCTGATGGGATGGTTCTATCTGGTTGGACAATGGCTTCCACAGAGAAAGATAACCGGATTATGAGCAACGGGGAGAGCACTTCAACTGCTCTTGAAATGCAGGGCAATACTGATGACATTGAAATAACAGCCGGAGAACCTATTGGTCTTGGCGGTATAAAAAGAAAGCACTCTGAAACATCAGAAAGACTGGAGGAAGCATCATTGACACACACGGGCAGTAGTTCAGCAAATCAAGCTCCTCCTGAAGATGTTGATGATAATGAAGAGGAGGATGATCTTGTATTGCTAGATAATGATCCTGAAATAGGCAAGAAGAAAAGGTTAAAATGAAGCATGATATGATATTTGAATGATAAATGGTCTTCACCCTGAGATACTTGACAGAGGTATTCTTTTAGCAACCTTTTAACTTATGGAATGAACTTTAGCGCTAACGCACCTCTGGCATAGAATCTGTGTTAACTTGAACCGATAGGGGTTCCAGCAAATAATATTTTTGTTGTATGTTGATTAGAGATGCCTGAGTAGGGTCTTGTTTTGGTGGGTGCTAGAAGGGATTCTAGGAAAATTGTGTATTATTTTTGATGAATCATTGCATTCTTAGTTTCTCATTTCAGAGTGTGTTTTATCATTGTCTGAGATCATATTCTAATCTCTTATCTAGTAGTATCCAACAAGAGTTCATTTTGGAGCAGTCATAGTGAATTACTTGCCATTTTGGATATCAGTCATTGGAACTTGTGATCTGGACGGTCATCAATATTAATCATGTTCATCTGCAATCAGTGTCGGTCGTTGCTTCCTGCCAAACTTGAAGATTGGCATTGCATTCAAAACCCGCTTACTAACAGTTTTATCCAGGTGTTGAGTACTAATCTAAACACAACTGAGAAACAAGTATAAAAGAAACTTATATTATTCCAACACTTAAAAGACAAGACAAACAGAGCACCCTGCAGCAGACTCACTGACGGCATCTTCAAAGTTCAAACACCAAAAAGAACAATATAGAGATAGTAATTAGTACTATCATCACAACAGAGAAATCTAATCCCCTCCCCCACCGGCCGGTGGCGTCGTCCCCCATCGCCTGATGCAAAGATGAAGCTCCACCGCGGTCTTGAGCATGTCCAGGTTCTGCAATGGAGTTAGGATCTCCACCAACCTGTTCACCGTCCTCATCCTGAGGTCATCAGCACAAAACACCAGGTGTTCCAGCACCCCCAGCAGTGCCTCCCCCTCCTCATCACCATCCCTCCTCCCCCTCTCCACCCCCAACATCTCCGGCGTCGCCAGCACCTCTTGCACCTGTCTTATATATGTGTTACCAAATAATAATAATAATAATTTCTAACATCAATTAATTAATTAATTGGTTAACTTATGATTTAATAAATATACATGTATGTAAAAGATATATCTATAATTAAAGAGAACAGAACAGAACAGAACCTGGGTCATCTGGTTGGTAAGGTCCCTCTCCCGGGCGGCCGTGTCCCTACGCAGGTTCTCCACCTCCCGGCTCTGTTCGGCGCTCATGCCCTCCACTCCCCCCTGCACGATCTTGAACGCCAGCCCCGGCTTCCACCCCGCTATCCATAGAAACGTGCGCTCGAAGTGGGTCAGCCACGGCGCCGAAAACAGCACCAGCACGTCCCTCGCCGCCACGCGCGACTTCTCACAGTAGTAGTCGTGGTAGTGCGCCAGCATCCGCGCCACCAAGTCACGCTGCATGCCGACCTCCACCAGCCCACCTCCGCGCGGTGCCGCGCGGAGCTCGCCGAGCAGCTGCTCTAGCCTCGCCATCCATCCTGGGAAATAGGAATCCATGGATATATGACAAGAACGTGAGATGATGATGTATCTATATATATAGAGAGAGAGAGAGATTGGCGATGCCATTGTCATTGATTTCTTTGGAGTTAAGCTTTCTGTGATCATTTTTGGGGAATTTTGGATTGGATTCTTCTGCTTTGGCTCTTGAAGGAAGTGAGTGGCTTCTCTGCTGCATGCTCTTTTGTTTCTCTTGTTCTTGTTTTGCAAGTCTTTTTTGTTTTCTTTCTTTTATTTATTTAAAAAACAAATTAAATATAATAATTTATAGAGATGGAATTATATATATACACACAATTTTCTTAAAACGTTGTCCAAAAATAATCCTAGTGATCGATTAGATTTTATAGGGTTAATTTTTTTTAACCCACCTGAACTAAGTTGCTTTTTCGATCCGGCACCCCAACTTTTTTAAGTCTCTCAAAAAGCCTGAACTTTTTTTAAGTTTCAAAAAGGCACCTCCGTCATCACCCAAGTGACGGCGGTGAGATTAAATCATTAATTTATTCATTAATTTAGTTAATGATTAATTTATTAAGTTAATTAAACTTTAATCAAAAAATTAACTTTTCAAAAATTAAACTTTAATTAACTTTTCCTCCTGGCCCTGACCGCCTCTCCTCCCCCGTCCCTCATCTAAGATAACTACGCCAGTCAGCCGGCGACCTCCCATCCCCCCATGACGTCCTCCCCCTCCTCTCCCTTGGCCCAACCCAAGTCCGCCTCTACGACGCCAACCCCATCTCCACCTCTAGATCGTCTTGCCATGCTTCCTTCCCTCCCCTCCTCTCCACCACCAGATCCACCCAAAAGACAAAACCCACAAAGAAGAGATGGAAGCAGACCAGACCAACCACCTGCCATAGATAGATCTCCGCGCTCAAATACATATAGAAGAGGCTGGACATGGCAAGCAAATAGAAAAAGACATCGCGTCCTTAGGGTTCTTAATATGTTCATCAATGATAGAATCAATGAATCAATCCAACGAAAGCCTGGCCTTCTTCATCCTCTTATTGATACCCTGCAAATCCATCCAAGCGAGCCATGGAATGAAATCTCCGGCATTAAACTCACCGAATAGCTTTGAGAACTCCTGCTGTTGAAATTTCAGGGTTTTAATTGAAATAATGGCATCATATATAGCTTCCCAATTTAAACTATTTTGCATACTCAAAATATAATAATCAATAAAACCTTGAAGCATCAAACAGATAACATGATGAATAAGATCCAACAACATGCTACATTGGATAATCAAAATATTACAGGCAGTGACATGGATAGATGGCAAATAGATAAAGTATGCAGTAGTATTATTAAAGAAACCTGACTGTATGTTCTTTTGTAAATTTAAATCATGATAAGAAATTATATATTTAAATATCATACAAATAGGATATGTAATGATATTATAAATTAAACCTAACAACATACTGATATTCATATTCAAAACATGATGGATAATAATATATTTAAACATGATATTCATGAGATAAGGGACAACCAATAGTATACTAATTTGCAGATTGAAATCATGATAATTAGTAGCACATTTAAAGATGAGATCAATAAGATTTGTAATAAATTATAAATTGGATCTAACAACATGCTAGTTTTTAGATTTAAAATACGGTAATAGTCAAAACCTAACATGATGAAATGTCTGTGGATAGTTAGAAAATCAGAAATCAGAAATCTTACCAGATGCTTCTGAGAGATCGACAATGAGAGAAGCGCGTGGGTACGCTGTCCCAGAAGAACTATTCGCCGTCTCGTGCAAGGCTTCACAGGCGATGTTCAACGGAGATACTTCTCCTCCCTCCGTGATTACCGCCACGTAAGGGTTCGAGGATCGGCGTAGATGCAGCACAACACAAAACAGGATTTCCCCCAAAAAGAATGAACAGAGAAAAGAAAAGAGGAAGAGAAGGAAAGAGACGATCTCCTCCTGTTTTATCAAAAAGAAACCCTTTTTTTTTTCTTTTTTCAGATCGTGCCCTTTCACTTCTCGTTATAACGGATAGCGCCTGCTCGCACGGGACATGACCCCGGTTCAACATGCATCATGAGGAGTTTTAAACATTTTCACAAAAGTCCCCAATATGTTATAAAACCCAAATTAAATATGTTTTGCAAAATAGTCCCCGTATTTATAAATAATAACTTTCCAAAATAACATAAAGTTTTTTTTTTGCAAAACAAACCCCATAAATTTTGTATTTTTGCATAACACCTGCAAGATCGATATGAACTCGTCCTGATTCTCATGGCGCACGGCAGAGGCGGCTGCGCTCATAGCGCGATCGACCTCGTCGTGGACGGAGGCCCAGGACTCGGCGCGCTTGCTGCTGAAGAGCTTCATGACGCACAGTTTGCGCATCTGGCGGGGCTGGAGATGATGATGCGCCGAGGAGGAGGCGGGGATGGAGATGGAGGTGCCATCTCCAACCCTATCTTTAATCAACTCTGAGTTAATTAAAATTTAATTAACTCAATAAACTAATAATTAACTTAGTTAATGAACAAATTAACCATTTAATCTCACGGCCGTCACCTGGGGATGACGGAGGTGCCTTTTTGAAACTTAAAAAAAATTCAGGCTTTTTGAGAGACTTAAAAAAGTTGGGGTGCCGAATCGAAAAAGCAACTTAGTTCAGGTAGGTAAAAAAAAAATTAACCCGATTTTATATTAAATTTGTTTTTTTCTTGTTTTTTTGGAAAATAGTGAGATCACTTATCATTTATTTATTTTTTTAATAATATTTTATAATTTATTTTTATCTTACATGTTATCCCGTGATCAAATTTTTATTATTAGGGTTTTTTAATTACACTTTTTATGTTTTAATATTGAGGTTCAATCTAATTATTTTTTTAAAAAAATTTATCATCTCCCACCGGTTTGGGGGTTTAGGGTTTAGGGTTGGGTCGAGATATAAAAGATTCCAATACATCTAAATTTATTATCTTAAAACGGTTAAGGTAGTTAGGTTAGTGTTTTATACGCATGAAAGGTTAAGGTCAGGTCGCTAGAAATTTCAACTTCCAAGAGGCATCTCCCCCGATGCACAATCAACTTTTATTTAGAACACCGTGAACCAACAAACAAAAGAACTGCGAGTGAACACCGCTTGGTGGTTTGTTTTCTTTTAATCACAATATATTTACTCTAACAAAAATATAATTATCTCTTTTGACTCTAACTATTGATTATTATCTACATATCTCAAAGTGTTTTTTAGATAATTATAAATTAAATTATTAAATGGCAAATATAAATATTGAGTTTCAATTTTTAAAATTTTTTAAAATAAAAATTATAAAAAAAGTCTTACTAAATATAAATGGTAAAACCCCCGGCTGAGATGATAGGTAAATGAAAACACTATAAAATTGTATAAGAATTAAATCTCTCTTATTAAAAAACTTTTAAAAAATCAATGTATTTTAGTCATCCTAATAACTAATTTCTAGTTTTTTTTAATTTTAAAAAGAAAATCTAAATTAATGTCTAAAATAAATTAACCATCTCCCACTGTTTTTATTCTTAAATTGTGATAATTGGATCGAGATGTAAGATTCCAATACATCACGATTTCTTATTTTAAGGATTAAGGTAGTTGGGTTAGTGTTTCATGTGCATGAAAAGTCAGGTCTCTGAAAATTTTAGTTTCCAAGATGTATCTTCCTAATGCCACCTTTTTTTTTATAACACTGTGAATCGAAACAAACAAAAAAACTGCGAGTGATTTTTTCTTTAAAAAAATTATAATATATTTACTATAACAAAAATATAATTATCTGTTTAACTCTAAGTATTGATAATTATAAATGTATCTCAACAAATTTAGATTTTATAGATAATTATAAATTAAATTATTAAATGACAAATATAAAATATTGAGTTTCAATTTTTAAAAAATTTAAAATTTAAATTTAAATAATCTTACTAAACATAAATGGTACCACACCTGCTGAGATGACATGTAAATGAAAATAAGCAAATGACTCCCGATCATCCAATCAATGTGGGACATCTGGCACTGGGCACTCGCAGGCTGTGAGAAGGGGTAGAGCGGATCGGGCTGGTCATACGGGCCGGGCACAAGCCCGCCCAGACCCAAGTGACCCATCACACAATCAGCCCAACCAAGAATTGGCTCAGTAAACCTTCCATCAAATGGGCTGCTCTTAATTGAGAATAATGAAGGCCCACCTGAACTTGTAAACTCAGATGAAAATGTTCTAAAACTTAGAAATGAATTACAGGGCATAATTAGCGGTATAACTTTGGGTCCCATGTATTAGGTAATTCTTTTTGGGCAACTCTCGGGATTGAGCTCCACCCCCGTAAATGGGGGAAGCAAGCTCGAGTCAAGTTTACTCCTCAAGATCCGACACAAGATGGCGGTGAGAGGCCAGCGTCGAGTGAGTTCTTTCGCTCGCCCACTGACCCTCTCCTCAAGGCGGTCTTTATGGCCTATATCAAAAAAAATAAATAAATAAATAAATAATAAAATAAAATAAAATTACACGGCCCAGCAAAGCTCATTGAACCCTACATAACAAGAACCGCCCACTAAGAGCAAAGCACAAGCCGGTACAGGACTTGGATTGGACCAATCTAAAGTGGCCATCCGATTTGTAAATGGAACATGCACCTTAGTCTCAGAAGATGTATGGGCCCTTATAGCAGGCCCAAACCCAGAGAAGGAGACTCTGAACTAAGGATCACAACCTATAAGCAATGAAGCTGAGGAGATCCAACAGACAAAGAAAATGTTGGGGAAGGAACAAACAACTAATGGGCCTTCATTAGTTTATTGATAATATTTTATAATATTTTATTTTTTATCATATTTATTACCTCCTATACTTATTTTTTATATTTTAACTTAAATTAAATAATAAAACCTTCGCCGTGATTTTTTTTTCTCATTTTTCCAAGAAATTTTTTGAATATCTCGTGCAGTTTAAAACCATGCCAGTGTAAGGCGCGCGCTCTTCTTGCATGTTGGTAATGGAGACCTTTTGTGCAGTCGCCAGATATAAGGGGGAGGGAGAGGGATGAGTGTTGCAGTTTACCATGTTGACTTCATGCACGTCAATACTAACCGAGATATATAAGCGATGTGGTAAATATCATGTCTTTTCTTTGGATGACCCAACCAACCCGTCAGCATGTCCATTTAATATTTAGTGCATTTCGTGTTTCCGCTTAAATATATGGGTTAAAGTTTACCATTTTGACTTTCCGCTAAAATATATGGGTTTCCACTTACTTTCCGTTGTTTTGGTTTAACATTCTGACTTTCCACTTAAGATATCCCAATCTCATTGGTGATATATGCACCAACAGGAGGGATTCATTCTCGGAGAGCATATCGTTCAACCGAGGCACAATTCCATCCCAAAAAGGATCTACGGGGGCCTTAGCCATTTGTACTCTACCAGAGAATGTTGAAATTGTACAATAATTCAATTAAACTGCCAAGTATGACCAAATCGTTGTTGTCATCGTCGCCAACATGGGCTGACACAAATGGACTTCGGTAACATTTGTAGTTGTTTTGCCCTTGCAAGAATTCCTCTTCAACGACTTCTCTTGAAGGAGAGTGGCCTGCACAGACTAAGACCAAGTCACCCACTTCTGCCAACGAGTGGCCCTGTGGATGACTTTCTTCACCCGCTTCTATATAATGGGTGGGGATGATACTAGCGGTGCCTCAAGCTCCTTTTTCTCAAATGGCGGAACTGGTGGTTCAACTCCCTGTCTCTGTCCCTCCATTTTGTCATGTCAGGACATGATGCAGGCAAAGTTTCTTGAAATAATACCATATTCCTTCTCAAGGCGTGTTGCAGTGTCCTCGTCCATTGGCCTTCTTGCCGGAGTGGCCGTAGAAGAACGACGTTGGGTAGTACGCGGGGGGCTGTTGGGCTGGGAGCGTCCCCAGACCCTTTTCATACACTATCTGTATTCCCCTTGCCACTCTTTCCATGGGATGGGGCCGCAATGACAACTTTTTCATTTCTTTCCGGTCGGGGCGGTTGATCGTCCTTTCTCATGGCTTGTACATTGACTTTTTCCACCCATGTGACAGGGACAAGCTCGGAAAACTGTGAAGAATTAAATAATATCATATGTTAAACGAGAACTCTAGATATTAAATAGAATCTGATAATATTAAACGCGAACTCCTAAAATTAAGCTGAAACACCTTATATTAAAAGGGAAGTCAATCTATTAAACGGGAATACACTATGTTAAACACAAACTCCAAATATTAAGCGAAAACACCTGAACTTAATCGAGAAGTTTTTATATTACACGAAACAAATTATATTAGAAAAGATGATGAAACTAAGCAAGGAAGATATTGAAGGGCATCCTTGAACACATTAAACAAGAAAAAAGAAAGGATGATTCAAACAAAGCAAGGAAAAAAGATGAAGAAGTCCAGGACCACCATCAGCAACATCTATTCAATCAATATCTTCACCAAGGGTACTAAGGGTACTAGGAGGAAGATACTGAAATGCGTCCTTGAACTCCATTGCAGTCAAGTCTAGCTCAACATGATGACGAGAGATATTTTGAAAGATTTTGAAACCTTTCTCGACACCTTTTCTCCCTTCCTCACCGACCAGGCCCTGGAATTCGTCGGATTCCTTGAAGTCGGAGACAGCACAAGAGGCGATCTCCCACTCTCGGGCCAGGTTCTTATTTGATATCCGGTAGAGCTCGACAGCCTGACGAATATCCATGTGGAAGATTACCCCGCGTTTATACGCCACCACAACGTTCTCCCGGATCTTTTTAAGGGAGACCGGTTGTACGGTAGGTGACTCCTCCTCCTCCTCCTCCTCCTCCTTCTCAGAGACCTCTGTACTCTCTCGGAGTTCGGGGCTCGGGATCGGTGGAGATCCTTCGGTGAGTTCCCTTAGTGATCTGCGCAGCCGGTGAGGATCCATTCGAGGGGGATAGAACCCAACAGAGGAAAGAGTGAGGAGGGTGTATCCCCATCGAGGGCTATTTAAAGAGCGAAGGGCGATGTAGAAAGGCACACAAAGGATTCGTGCGACATTTCATGTTTCGAGAAGTGTTATTATAACTTTGCCCACCTACATGTTACGAAAGGAAGGGCCGTCCGAATAACATAAAGCAACACGGAGCGGGCCAAAACCTCATAAATGGAAAAGGGATTTAGGAGAATCAAATAGCGGTGACACGGAGTGGACCAAAACCTCGTAAATGGAAAAGGGATTCAGTAGAATTAAATAGCCGCAAAACTACTCGGGTAAGAAGTGCATGGTGGACTAAACCGGCGGGTCTCACCACTAACAAGTCATAGCTCACTACCTCACTCCCCTGAAGAATACCCCTAGCCACCTCATTCCCCAACCAGTGAGATTGGAATTTATTAAGCGAAAAGTCTGAATGTTAAACGAAAACAACTGAAAGTAAGCGGAAACTATGCAACGTAAGCAAAAACTGTAAGATATAAGCGAAAACGGGACATTATAAATGGAAAATAATTATTATAAGCGAAAAACTTACTAAGTTGAGAAACATCCCAGTTGCTGTTTGTTTAAGTTTGTCCAGCCACATGAAACCGACAAGACTTTTCTTCTTCGGTATAAAATTTGTCTTCATTGGATTCATGTCGTTAGCCATGCGGTCCTCTGTATGGATCAGTTCGTCCATCTCCGGATTGGTGGTCGCGATCGGCATTGCAATGGAGGTGGTCGGTGGAAGGGCGAGGGAAAGTGTTTGTTTGATTGATTAAATCGGTGGTTTGTTTTATAGGCAACTGATGGCTCATCGTTGGCGGTCGATGGTTTAAAGTCCATCGACACCTTGGTATGTATGGTAGGTGGTTCTTTGCTGGCAACCGATGGCTCAACGTCGGCAGCCGGTCGTTCCATGCCTGTGGTTTAGAGTTCGTCAACACTGAGGTAAGTATGGATGGTGGTTTATTGCCGTCATTTGTTGGTTTATCAGCTGGTTATTTAGAGATGGAGGTGGGTAGAGGGACTGCGGTCGGTGGTTCAGCAGACATGGTCAAAACTTCATTGTCCATGGTTATTTGCTCAATGACCCATGTGCCATCCTTCCGGGTAGGCTTTCCGTGCTTCAATTTTGACAATGATTCGATTACGATACCAAGGGTGACCATGTCGACTTCGCCAACATCTTTCAAATTTTTTTGGCATCAACGGCCTGCTTATGATTTCAATTGCCCCAACCGTCGGTGCATGCCTTGGAGGGTATTTTCATAATATTGAATATCATTTATCCACATAATTCTAAATCCATACCTTTGGGAGGCCCAACTACTACATTGTTTTAAACTTTTAAATTCATGCTTTCGATGGCATTTTCGTAATATTGGATGCTATTTTCCCATAATATTTTAAATCCATGTCTTGGGGGCCAGCTCTGACCTCCTTTTTCAATTAATGCGTTCGAGGGTATTTTCGTAATATTTAAATCCATGTCTTGGGGGGCTAGCTCTGACCTGTTTTTTCAATTAATGCTTTCAAGGGCATTTTCGTCATATATGGGCAAAAGTAACTCTGTTAGTGGAATCTCAAAAATGAGGGATGTTTTGGGATAGTGCAAAATTGGGAGGATTTTTTGTGGATTTGTGAAACTTTGGGGGATGTTTTCTTCATTACCACATTTTTCTTTGGTAGCGAGCACTATGTATGTAGTATGTATATATTATAATAATAGTTAATTCACTATTCATCCCTTGAATAGTGAAGTATTTGCCCATGGGTCCTTGGGCAAGGAGTTGTGGGGGCTTAATGTAAATAGTGGGTTGGGTGTGTATTGTGTAAAGTTGAAATAGTGGCAAATAGTGTGAGGGACTAATAGATAATTATCTCTATTAATAAATAACATTTATTATTTATGGTTTCATGTTCACGGTCCCAGGCAATAAAAAGGAATGGAAATGGACATGCTACTACTTTAGTTTTTTTTTTTTTTTTTGGTTATTATGATAATATTTCATTAAGATTTTCATCATTTTATCTTTGAATGTACTAAAAATAAAGTAGAATTTAATTAATCAAATAAAATAATAATAGATTCTGTTTTATGTTAAAACTAGTAGAATTCCTTTTTAATTTTAAAAATTGAAGGACACCTATATGTGTGTTTGTGTTAGAGACTGATCCTGTATGAATGCAATTCTGCTCAATTAGTTATTTTGTAACTTTGACTTGTGATCCTTCGCTTATTTGTGTGAAAAAAGCAACAGCAAAACTTATATTTTTACCAACAACCTCTTGGTCTATTGTTACCGGGTCCTGTTGCTAAGCGGTGGGCACCAATCTTCATAAACAGATCCCGGGATCAAACCTCTCCACTTGCAAGATGTGGGCATGAGTTGCAAGGGTGTTGTGCAGTCCATCCTTGACTTCCTACAGGGCGCTTGTCAACTTTATCAAAAATAACTTATACTTTTAAATGTTAATGAATTTCAAGTCATATTACTTTTAAATCCGATTTCTTTATACCTTATCATATGTTTTAGGGAGGAGGAGGATTGCAGGCCCAGAGGCGGAGGAGAATTTAATATTACGGGGGCAAGATCAAAATATATTTTTATAAAAACAAACAAACTCATAACCTAAATTATAAAAAACTTCAAACAAACTAACTAATTAATACTTATGTAAATTATTATGTGGACGGATCCGAAGCATAACCCCATCCATATTGTTTACCAAATGCTCATAACGACTATAAACTATAAAGATTTTTATAATTATATTTTAACATTTATGATGTGAACTTTGTAATTATGCGGATGAACCCATAAATTTTTTATATTCTCATAATATATGAATTAGTGGTTTTTTTTATTGAAATAATAATATTTATGGGGAACAAATAAAAAATATCCTGTATATTTTTTAAAAATTAAGGGGACAATTGCCCCCCTTCTCTAACAAGTGGCTCAGCCCTTGTAGCTATGACATTGTCACATTTGAAGACCTTTGAGAGGAAGAAACTTCAAAGCTAGTGCTACAATGAACTTATTTTTCCCCACATTAATATCATCAGGCAAATAGGAGCTCTCATACGCAACTTGTAGCGTGAAGGAGAGCTTGATCATAGTACTATTTGACATATACCTTTCGGTTTCATTTCATTTTTTCCTCTTCAAGGGCTTTTGTTTCTTTTGAGAAATGAAAAATGTTAACAATGTTTATATATGAAAAATACCAATCCCTAAAACTTTTAAATCAAAATAAAATTTAAATCTTTAGTCTTGATTGATTTAAGATTTTTATGAGATAAATAAATAAAATTTAAATATGTCCTAATCTTGATTGATTTAGGATTTCTTATGATAAATATAATGTTATTTGGTTCTATCCCGGGCTAAAACATAAATCCCGAGATAAGCCAAGAATATAAATTCCAAAATAGTTTGAGAACACATATCTTGAGGCGATCTCAAATTCCAAGATGGTCCGAGAACACATATCCCGAGGCGATCTCAAATTTCAAGATACCCGAGAATACAAATACGAAGGCAATCGTTAAGAAATAAAAATCTCAAGATTGCCCGAGAACAGATCTCGAGGCAATCTAGAAAAAATGCAAATCCCAAGCATCATGAGGATACCAATCCTGAGGCAATATTTTAAAAAGAGAAGGGATTTCTCAGGGAGGGATTTCTCTTCGTGGGGATAAGCATGAAAAATCTTTTAAAAAGAGAAGGGAGGCCAGACAAAGGAGAGGACTGGTGGTCTGAGAAACTTTCCGTCTTTTTGAGAGGCTCGCGATTATCCACTAGTCTACGAGAAACAAAAAAGAAAGGTGATCTTCTTAATTTTATATATTATGTAATAAAGCCTTAGAACCCTATCTTGATCATTTTGGAGATTTCAGGGGTCATATGTAACCTTAGTTTTCGAGGGAGAGTGAGATTGCATGTCATAGACAGATAAAAAAAGTGATATATATATATATATATATATATATATATATATATATATCCTTTCTTCCTTTATGCCTCTATGCCGCCGAGCCACCTCTATCGTTCTACCGCGCCGCCTGAAGTCATCCTGCTTCACCGCGTCTTTCTGTCGAGCATCGCCTAGCCACCGTATCCCCGGAGGAGAAAGAAAAAGCCGCCGAATCCCCTACCGAGATCCAGCCGCCGCTGTTTCATCGAAGTATGCCTCAATGTCCCCTGACTCTCGGCAGAACGCCGCCAAGGTTGATGCCAAACAAGATCCAATCTATGATCTTCTTTCCACCGCCTCCGAAAAGAGTTATTGAAGTTACCTACGTGACTAAGCCATTAAAAAAAGCTCCATCGCCGCTCTCCACCGCAAAAGCTCGTCGTTCTCCGCCGCTGAAGCCCTTAGCCGCTGTTAGAGGAGAAACCCGTCTTCCATCACTACCCCGATCTACGAAGATGCCATCGGTGGTTGGTTCTGTCTTGAAGCCCTTCTCATCCACCGGGCCCGACTGATCACTGATGGGCTACTCAAAATCAACCCCATCGCCGATGTCCAAGGTCATTCTCATATATAGCCGATGAGGCACTTGAGATCATCTCCATCAACTACGAGACACTCGAAATTATCTTCGTCATTGATGAGACGCCAAAGATCATCTTGATCACCGACAAGACGTCCGAGATCGACTCCATCACCTGCATCTTCAACCCATGCCCCATGATTCTTGAAAGAAAGCCTTAAGCTCCAGCTGCCATGGCCGCTTCCATTGGCAGCGCCACCGATAGTGACAACCGTATTCCTCTTTCCATTCTCTTGTTTGCTATTCTTTTAGTGTCTCGGCCGCCTTTAAGTCGGGGATGATACAATGATGATGGCCTCGATGAAGATCAGAAGTGTGCCCAGGCTAATCTGCTCTTCGCCCGAGTTGTCTATGAACGGCTCTTGGGCCTCACTACCAGTTTTGCTAATCTTATTAGAAATAACCTCAACTTTTGCGTCAACGACTCAGAAACTGATTGGAACCGGTCTTTCAAATTCTCTGAAGATATGACTTTTTTGTCCAATTGCGTCAAAGAAACTGATGGAGATCCTACATTAAGGATGTGCACTGCTGCGGAAATGAGGTTTCATTTTTCTAGTTACTTGAAGCTGAACAAGAACTGCAATCTTATTTCATGGGTGCCCGGATATGAGTCAGGATGGGCATGTAGTGTTGCTGCCAACCAAAAAATTAATCTCAAGGACACCAAGCAAACGCCCATCATTTCTCAGTGATAGATTATGAGGGAAAGTTGATCAACTTTCCAACCTGTTGAGATAAAGCACCAAATAGTATAGATCCAGAATACAATTAGGGTTTGTTTGATACGCGAAAAAATGAGGGACAACACAGGACAACGCTTTCAGACGTTGTTTGATTTCAGAAACGGGATCTTGATAACACAAAAAGGTGTTTGAGATAACACAAGTATCAAAAATTTTGTCCTCAAAATATACAAGATAACTTTTTAAGTGAGGACAAGACAACTTAAAGCATTAAATTTGCTCATAAGTTAAATTAAAAATTATAACAATACCCCCAACTTAAAGACAAATTTGCCCCCAACTTATATTAAAATTACAATAATGCCCCCAACTTAAAGATAATTTCGCCCCCAACTTATATTAAAATTACAACAATGCCCCCAACTTAAGAACAATTTTTCTCCTAATTTATATTAAAAAATTATAATATTGCCCTCAAGTTAAAGACAATTTTTCCCCAACTTATATTAAAATTACAACAATGCCCCCAACTTAAACATAATTTTGCCCCCAATTTATATTAAAATTACAATAATGCCCCCAACTTAAAGACAATTTTGCTCCTAATCTATATTAAAAATTACAACATTGCCCCCAACTTATATTAAAATTACAATAATTGCCTCAAGTTAAAAACAATTTGGCCCCCAACTTTTATTAAAACTCTAAAAAAATTTACTACAAAACAACATAAGAAAGCATAAGGGTATTATAGTAATTTTATAATTTTTTGTCCAGTATTTGTGCAAAACAAACGGAGAACAATACAAAATGTTTTGTGATGTCCATTGAATATCAACAGAACAAGACAAACAATATGTGTTGTCCCACAACCACTTATCTTTGTCTTTATCTTTTGTATTTGTTCTTTTCAGTATCAAACGGACCCTTACTCTTTGATGCTGAAGATGGGATCAAACAGATTGAATGTTTATGAAGAATTCTAAAAGCTATGTATGATGCTTGGTCCTAAAACTGCCCTCTAGGTGTTCGACAAAATGTCTCAAAGAGGATCTCAGGTTGGTAAATGCGAACCTGTTGGCAAGTAAAACCTCCTCAAGTGAACCAATTGGTGATGTTGCAGCTTTTGACCCATCCATGGGCATTGAAAGACCCAGTGTCAAAGCTCTGCGAAGCAAATGTGTCCTTGACCTTGGATGAGTTATCAAATAGGCTCTTGATTTTCAAGGTGGATGAAAAATTGATGTACATGTAAATTTGTTAGTATTGGGGGACAAGGATTTGAGAGGCTAGTGTTAGGATTGGGAGTGTAGATAACTAGAGAATAGTGAAAAGAAGTAGTTTGTAGAAGAACTTTGTATTACACTTTGAAGATTTTGGACTTGTTACAAAAGAGTTGCATCACATCCCTTTATATAGGGACACCTTTAGAACCTTCTAGACTATATTCTAGAATATTCCATATTCCAGTACATTTTTCATTCTAGTATATTCTATTTTTACATTATAGAGAATGTTTCAAGGATATTTAAGTTCCTCCAAGCTTCTACTTTGATGAAAAAGATTCTATTTGATATTGGACTTCATTGAAGCTTCTAGAAAATGGATTATTTTCTAACAAAATTGATGTTGGAACTCAAAAATAGTAGGAGTTCATTTTCTGTCGAAAACCAATGAGCATGCCACATGAATCTTCATTTACGTTCTTAGAGCTTGCCGAGAAATATGAAGAGTATATGATATTTCTAGAAATGATGCAGAGGAGCATGGTGTCTTGCAACTGTTGGCAGCCCATATATAGGTTGGTTGACAAGTTTAAGGTGGACGAGGTTTTAGACGTGGTGCTTTTGATTGCAAGGAGGAAACAGACTCTTGAACTTTAAAAAGACCCTGTGGGGGTTTAATGTTCATTTTCCTGGGATTATTCAGAAACTTAACAACAAAGGGGAAGCAGCTTGATGTTGTCAAATATGTTCAGGCTTTCAATTTGGTAGACAAATATCCTTTAGTACCCCTTCTGAAGTCATATCTAAAGGCAACTCAAAAAAAAAAAAAAAAACAAATAAACAAACAAACAAACTGCCTAGGAAATACGGACAAGGGAAATAATTCCTTTTAGCACATAATTAAATGATGCAATGGTAAAAAAAAACTTGGTGCTCTGAAAAGTGTAGTTAAGGCTGTTGAGGATTACGAGTTAGCATCAAAGTATCCACGTGAGAATCTTCATAAGCATATCATAGGAATCTTCAAATACATGCTGTTTCTATTGGGGAGCAACCAAAAATATTTATATAAAATAAACAAAAGAATGATGAAGGCAAAAAAAAAAATGATGAAAAGGCCCAAACACTAAAATGTTGAATCCGGATATATCTTCACGGCCCACACCTAGCAAATTTTAAAGTCTAAATGTGGAAAGTCAAAAACCAACGACCCTTGGGTCGTGTGGTATTCGTGTTCTGCAGCCCTGCGCCCCACGTGGGTTCGAAGCCTTGCGGGGGGAGTCTTGGGCGATCCTGTGCCCCTGGGTGAGCTAGCTCTCCCCATGTGCGTGCCGGGATTCGATCCCTCGTCGCCCCGTCCCCCTTTGGTTCTTATCTGCTGAGTGGCTAGCCACTTGGCTTATCCGTCAAAAAAAAAATGTGGAAAGTCAAAAGAGTAATCAATGAAGCTTAGATTTAAAAATAAAAAAAATAAAAAAAAAGAGAGCAGATGAAGCTTGAATAAAAATGATAAAAAAAAAAGGAATGAAGTGAGGCAGCAAGAGTGGCTAATATCATTGATGGAAATACTTAAATGTCTTGAGATATGGCAAAACACCGACCTAATGGTGTATTGACGCAAATGAAATCTGATGGACTGGATATTGAAATTTCCATGCTCATTAATATTGGGCCCATAAACCCACATCTCCAAGTTGCTGCCAATTTGGAAATATAGGTGTTCTTCATATCATTTTAAGGTTGGAAGCAACCTGCTTCTTTGAGAGGGTTGAAGTTCAGAGATTAATAATTGACATCAAATATTAATGAGGAAATCGAAATTGTAAATGTTGATGGAACACACATCTTGAAACGGCATGAAGTAATTGGCATTAAATATGAATCTTAAAATAATGCAAATCTCAAAGTGATAGTGGAGCACGTATATTAAGATGGTCGAAATATAAATCCAAAAAAGGTGCAAATATCATGGCGACAATAAAGCACATATCTTGAGACGGCGATATAGCGGCGCAAATTAGAAGGTGACAGAGCATGCATTTGAGGCGGCCGATGAAACATAACTTCCAAAGTGGCAGAGCATACATCCCAAGACGGAAGGTGACGTCATTTAAATAAATAATACGTATAAATATCCTATGATGATATTCATATCTAATAAAAGTCATGATTTGCAAATAAATGAATTATGTTTATTCATTGTCTTTACTTGTACTTTTACCCTTAATCAGAGATTCCCAAGACTCTGTTTGAGGTAATTAATAATAGAGGTTGCTTGTATTAGGAATGGAAGAATCTACAAAAATCAAAGCAAATATGATATTTGTTGTAACGCCCCGGTTTTCTTATAAATAACTACCAGTGTTTAGTGTGATAATTTGGGGGTTTTATGTTAATAAACACGAGGATGATTGCCATGGTATAATATGGTGGTCAATGCCTAGGTGTTAAAATAGATTTAGTAGGGATTATTAGTATGAATAGGAATACTAAAGGATGTGACAAAATAGTTTGAATGAACATGTTGGGCTTTGGATCACTATTGGGCCGAGTCTAATAAGCAGGGTATTGTGTTAGTGTATAGAGGAGAAAAGAGGGAGCAGGAGGTGGACAAGGAACAGAAGGGATTTTGATGGAGCTCGAGTAGGACGTGGCGCGGTGCATGTGGGGATGATAGAGAGGCGTCCACGCAGCTCCTCGGCGCTGGCAAGCAGAGAAAAGGAAGGAGGGATGGTTGTTCCTGGGGACTGGGATCCGTCCACTCAGAGGAGAAGTCGAGTCGAGGGTTCCCGCTCCTTCTTCTCGACATCAACTGGGCGTCTCGGCGAGGATGGTACCAGCATGCGTCGCCGGCCTGCACCTGAGTTTCAGACCCCTGTTTTCCTGCCTTCACAGCAGCGCTGGTCAAGTATCCTCTGTTCTATGATCTTTTGTCCTGCGTCTGAACTTGGCCAGCTGAACAACCAAAGAAACTCCGGCCAACCACTGCACAGTCTTCTGCAACTGCTTTAGCGACCGTCCGGCAAGCTGTTGGTGCTGGTTTGTTTTCAGGTGGGTCAAGGCTGCTATTGTAGGTGTTGTAGTGTTGCTGTTGTTGTTCTTGTTGCTGTTCTTATGGTTGTTGTCTGTGTGTTAAATTGGTGATGCTGTTGTTATTGATGTAGTTGTTGTTGCTTTGCTTATTGTCGCCTGGTTGTACTTAAATGGGATTCGAGATTCAAAGAAATGAGATGTTATAAAACCTTACTCATGCTTATCAGCTGTTTGCTGAAATGACTCAATGAGCTTGTGTATATTGATTAGTTTGTGTTGTGTTTGTGTTTGCATTTGAGGATTCTAGAAGGAGTTTAAGAGGTGTTTTGTTGTTGATGTAGTGCTGTAAATGTTGATGATTGTGATAAAGGAGTTCGTGCTGTTAGATGTTGTTCTTGCTAGAATGGAATTGAAGTTTGCTTGTAGTCAATTGGAAATAAGAACTCAAAGAGGAGAAGTGCTCTGTTGGATTTATTTATGCCCAGCAAGTGTCCGTTGACTTGTCAATGAAGAGATTTGTTTAGGAATGCTTTGCTAATTGAAATGTTTTGGAGAATAATGGGGTCAGAGTTATCCAGGCATTGATTAGTTGCTATGTGTGATGTTGTAATGCTTAACAGAGAGCTTGCAAGGGGATGAGTAGTTTCCTCCATGGTCATCAGTTGTTTCAAATGTATATTTTGGAAGATTAATGATGTGGTGAGATTCTTTTTGAAGGTTGTTAAGAAGGTGTTAAGGTGGCTGTTGATGCTACTGTTCTGATTGTTGTTGTTGTTGTTGTGGTTCTAGTCGTTAGAAACTTTGTAAACCTTGTATTCACGGGTTCAAAGCGAGGAGTTTGTATGGAATTTCAGTTTAAAACTGACAGTGCCTTGAAGGTGTTCTAGAGAGGAAGTGGTCATGAGGTAGTTCATACTATGAACTCATACTGTGTTGAACATTTGGCTTGTTCTCTATGAGAGGTTGGAACCGACTACAATGTAGAAGTGGCAAGCTTGGTCATGCCAGCACTGGTTTGATGACATGTTTGTAAGAGCCATTAGCATGTATAGGTATTGTATAGAGTGGAAGTGAGATGAGTTGATGAAGAATGTTATTGATGTTTCCATGATGCTTGATTGAGTCTAATGAGCTGTAGTAGTATATTGATAATAACTAATTTTAAGATTGCGTGGCTATAGTCATGCTTGAATATGAAGTGCTTTGCTTGTTGCGCCCTAATCTTTATGGACTTGGGCCCATGATTGAGTAGAAGAGATTGTTAAGTAGGGATTGATGTACTGTGAACTAGTACTTATGTTAAGATATGGCTGCGTGAACTAGGGAACGGAAAGGGCAAGTTGGGAACTTCCGGAGATCCGGGTCAGACTTGACTTGCTTAGGACTTCAGGTGAGTGGACTTGCTGTATATTCTTGTGTTTTATCGAGATTTATCGGGTTTTCAGTTTATATTCCTCAGCTATGATTTATCCTCGGTTTTGAGAATGATTTCGATTATTTACAGCTATTGTAGATTGATGTTTTCTGCATATGAGTAGCTGTAGATCATTGAGATAGATATGAGATAGATATAAGACGTGAGCATCAAGGTTTGCATCCTGTTAGACGGTCCTTGCTATGCAGAGCGTGATACCGAGTAGGGGAAAGGTTTTCTTGTTTCCAAATGAATTTCTAGCATCAAAACCTTGTTTTAAAAATGAATTTATCTTAAAACCCTTTCCCAACTCTTTGGAGTGCTCGGTACCACGAGTGAAGACCTGTGATCGGGGAAACCTCGCGCTTCACGCTGCATGTGCATTGGGGAACCTTACGGCTTCACATACAGCCCAGATTGGGGGATACCTCACGGCTAGTTACCTGAGACCTTAGCAAGTGATCCTACAGAGTTGCATTTAATTCGATAGACGCTCACATATCTAGACATCTCATGAGGCATAGTCAGGCATGTTTGTGACTGATGACTTTTCGGGTTTCCTCGGACATTGCATTAGATGATCTTCCTGATTTTGAAGATAATGCATAGACATTCATGCTTTATTGTCTTTCTACATGTATATCAGTACAAACTATTTTTCATATACATGCTTGTATATTTTCGGATGCACAGGTCTTATTTGACCCGACAGTAGGGGTCACATTTCACTGAGCTTTGTAGCTCAGTCCCTTTTTCTCACCCATCTTGTGCAGGTAGCAGAGAGGAGGCCGGGTAGAGACTAGACCTGGTGAGATGTGAGGACTCGTAGATGGCTCTGGCGTCCTAGATTAGCTTCCTTATTCCGCACTCTGTATATTGTTGTATTTTACTTTTGGAGACTAGACACAGGCGTATAGTTTGTGGAGTGTTGTATCAGATAAGACTCTCCTCTTGGATGAGCTCTAGACTTATTATGTTTTCTTATTTTTGTCTCCAGTTTCCAGTTTATTCCGCAGGTTTGGTTTTCAGATTTGACAGCCTTGGGCTCGGGACACTCTCCTGAGCTGGCTGGTGTGACACGTGTCCCTATTGGGATTGGGGTGTTACATTTGTGATTCGATATATCGTCTGGTGTCTCTTCACAGACACGATGCCATGCATGTATTTTCGATCCCACAAACAATTCATTTACTTAGCTGCTTTGTTTTACCGTTTTTTTCTTTTGTTTTCAAATTGATGAGTTGTGGAGCTGTACCAAGTATTTTTATTTTCTTCAGTTGGATATTGGTATTCTGTGCATATGTACTTTCTATAACCAAAGCATACACTGTACATGCAATGCTAAGCTTTCTATATATATCAGTTTTGTTAGCATCCGGCCGACAGCACTGTGACCGACCATTAACACACCCAACAACCTTATTTAAATCTCATGTCTAATATAAATATAAATCTTAGGCTACGTTTGATTGGGCGTATTTTCCATAAAAAATAATTTTATCATTAATCATTTTTGAAAGGTTTGATACCATATATATATATATATATATATATATATATATATATATATATATATACACACAAGAAGAAATTGGTTAACCAATTTCTCTTGAAAAAATTAGTAAATATATTATTTTAAACAAAACTTTATTTTGGAGATGGAAATGAAAACTCAATTGTCATTACCATCTGGTGAACAGTAAATAAAGGTAATAATCGCTAATCCAAAATAACATAATTAGGATTGCCAAATAATCAAACTGTTTACAAACAATTAAAGTTGTGTTCAACATTGACTTGAGTTCAACTCGATCATTTTAATAATAAATTGAACTTGAGCCCAAATTTGAGTTTGAATAATTATTACGTCGAACTCAAGTTGGAGTCATCTCATTCAAGCTCGGCTTGAAATTCAAACACACACATATATATATACACACTAGCAAATGTCACCCATATTATTCTTGATTTTTTTTTTCTTACAAAATATAATTATAACTTATTTATTAGTTTTGTATATAAACCCTTCAAATTTTTAAAACTAATTCTCTAACACATTAATTAGTTTTTTTATTAAGTGAATTGCATTTGATTTAGGTTAAGGATTATATGCCATTTTTTTAGTATCACTTATTATTTTATAATTTGGAAATAAATTTGCTTAATTTGATGCTTTGTAAATGTTTTTATTTAAAATTTGTAGTTTTTGTGATAATTTATAATTTTATTCTATTTTTATAAAAAATTAATTTTAACCATTTTCAAATGAAACTCAGAGCTTTTATAAATAATTTAGAATTTAGAATTTATTTGAACTCGAGCATAACATTTGAAATTTCAAATCGAACTCGAGCTAGGCTTAGCTCGCTCAAGTTGTACTTGTTGTCACCCCTAAACTCGATGCTTGGATATTTATGCCATCTGCAATTGAATTCAAGTTTGTAACACTTCCATTGTATAATATCCCTTCAATCCAAACATAACAACACTTTATTCCGAAGATGGGAATTATGAAAGCTCAATTGTCATTTCCTTCTTGAGTACAATCTTCACGACTAAACAACAACTCATTATTTATAAGATCAAAGGTGAACCTAGTATACCACTGTTGGCAAAGTAGAGAAGCAGATGACATCATGCTCCGGATCAACAATGAGAACTTCGGATGAATCAATGACAAGGTCAACACCTCTCAAATGCCAAATCATGATCTTTAGTATAATCGTCTCAACATGTTGTGGCACTCTATAGCATAGATCAAAAGGCTATGGATGGATTCTACTATCAACAAGCTGCATACCGATAGAATTGAACATAATCACTAATGCTCAACGTGCAATAGCATACACCTGCCTAATGAGAAAAAAAGCCGTGCTACCACTGTCGATGATCACATGCCCGAACATCCCGAGGTTTATCCTCAGTCATCGGGATTGTATACTAATGCTCTCCAAGTTAAGGTTGAAGAAACTTTCTTGATCGGGGATATTAGCGAACTGAGTGCGTGACACTGGATTTTGCATCACTATGCTATTCCCGAAACTTAAGTAGCCAAGTTTTCCGGCATTAGGAGGAAAGAAACAATGCAAGAAACGACCATTTGTGACAAGAGTCAGTTGCACTGCTAGTGATTTGGCGTTGTGGTCCATCCCAATGACACATGCTACTTCACCATCGAAGTTATTCATATGACTGCTATATGTGTGATGCGTTGAATCCGCAAGTGTACGGGTCGTACCAAGTAATAAAGATGACTAATGTCGGGTTGTCGATCCTCAGGGAGAAAGGAAGTACTAGTAGTGGCTATTTATCTATTATCTAGTCGATTAAGATTGGTTGATGGTGACTAAAACCTAAATTCTAAGATTAACAATGCAAATTAACAAAGCAAATTGACCTTGGAGATAATCAATTGATGAAGGGGATACTTGGGTGATTGAATCCCCCTTGGATTTTCTTAGAGATGGATAGTGCTATCTATGCTAATTCTTGGTGAATCATTGGCCAAGGGTTCCTAATGTGCTTTCACTCCCTCGCTCGAGGGTAATTACTAAACCTAGTGCCCTTACTGATTATGTGCTGGGGAACCTATCTCTTGGAAGAGCTATGGGAATAAGGCATCTAAAGGATTCTCTTTCCTTAGTACCCAAGCTCCCTGTGTACTCATAGCCCTCTCTATTGGAGATTGTCTACATATGGGGAGGCGCTCGCATCTTCCACTATGTGGACTATAGAAACCTCTCCGGGCTCTCGCAACATAGAGGGGTTAATACTACCATACATAACATCCAATAGACCGTAATGAATTCAACCAAGCAATTAACATAAAAAAAAACAATATCAATAAAACATTATCCAAGGGTTCATCAACACCCAAGTATCAAGAAATTAGCTCTCCATCAATGGAGAGCAACAATCCATGCTAATAGGAAAAGAAATCAAAAAGTTCATGAGGAAAAACCCTAATCGTGCTCCGTTGGTGGATTTCTTGCTGTTCCTATCACCCCTTCTTCTCCTTCTTGAGCTTTTGGATGGGAAGAACTCCTTCAATCCTCTCCTCCTTGGTGGTGGAGAAGATGATGAAACTCCCCCCAAGACTTGATTTCCTTGCTCCAAGATATCCCAAAACTCTAATTAAGCTTCGTATTTATACCCCACACTAGGGTTTTGGGCGCCTTTTCCGATTTTACCCTTGGTTCGATCAAAATGCAGTTACAGACTTACGATATATGGCCCCATATACGGACTCCCATACGGGGTCGTATGGCTCTCGGGAGTCCGTATATAGAGTCCAGTCAGTCCGTTTAGGGGTCCGTACAGCTGTGGAGGTTAGTTCTATATTTGATAAGTGTTCAAATGAGCATCATTTATATATGAAATTCATGCATATTACTTTAAGTTTTGGAGGAATGTTGGCCCGGTTGTACTCAAAATGGCTTTGTTTTTGTAAACATGGCAGAAAATAGCAATTCCAAGAGAAAGGAAGCGTTTTCAAGAGAATGCGGGCCAAAATAAGCGGAACCGAGCAAAAGGACCGTCTATACGGAGTCCCATACGGACCCGTATGGACCTGGAGATTTCTACAGACCCCCGAACGGACTGACAGGACCCCGTTTACGGGAACCTGAGGAGTATACGACCCTGTATGGTACTCCGTATGGGAGTCCGTATACGGGGTCGTACTGGGCCATAAGGATCGTATACTGGGTCGTATATCGTAAAGCTGCAGCTGAGATTTCGGCCGAACCGAGGGTAAAGTTGGAAAATACACCCAAAACCCTAGTGTGGGGTATAAATACAAAGGCTAATTAGGGTTTTGGGGCATCTTGGAGTGGATTGGAGCCAAAGCATCAAGGTTTGGGGAGAGATATTCATCATCTTCTCCATCACCAAGGAGGAGAGGATTGGAGGAGTTCTCCCATCAAAAGGGCTCAAGAAGGAGAAGAAGGGGCAAGAGAGAAGCAAGGGATCCACCAACGGTCATCATTAGGGGTTTTCTCTCATGAACTCTATGTTTGTTTTCTCTTTTGGCATGGATTGTTGCTCTCCATTGATGGAGAGCTAATCTCTTGATAGTTGGGTGTTGATGAACCTTTGGATTATGTATAATTGATATTGTCTCTTCTATGTTGATTGCTTGGTTGAATGTATTGTAGTCTATTGAATGTTATGTATGGTGGTAGCATTAATCTCTCTACATTGTGAGAGCCCGGAGAGGTTTCTATAGTCCATTTGGGGGCCCATGTGTAGGCAAACTTCAATAGAGAGGGCTAGGAGTACACCGGGAGCCCGGGTACTAAGGCGAGCGACTCCTTTAGATGTCCTATTCCCTTAGTCCTTCCAAGAGATAGGTTCCCTAGAACTTAACTAGTAAGGGCACTAGGTTGAGTAATCACCCTCGAGCGAGGGGATGAAATCACATTAGGAACCCTTGGCCAATGATTCACCAAGAATTAACATAGAGAGCATTATCCATATCTAAGAGAATCCAAGGGGGATTCAATCACCCAAGTATCCCCTTCATCGATTGATTGTCTTCAAGGTCAATTTTACTTGTTAATTTGCACTGTTACTGTTAGAATTAGGTTTAGTTATCACCAACCAAACTTGATCGACTAGATAATAAACGAATAGCCATTACTAGTACTTCCTTTCTCCCTGAGGATCGACAACCCGACATTTGTCCACTTTATTACTTGATTCGACCAGTTCACTTGCGAATTCAACGCATCAATATTCCCCAGATCCATACGGGTCCGTATGGGACTCCGTATGGGCTGGTTCTCTTGCTCTATTTCCCCTGTTTTGGCCCGTATTCTCTTGAAAATGCTTCCCTTCTCCTGGAACCTCTATTTTTTGCCCTGCTTACAAAAACAAAGCCATTTTGAGTACAAGCGGGCCAATACTCCTTCAAAACTTATAGTAATATGCATGAATTTTATATAAATAATGCTCATTTGAACACTTATCACATATCTCCACACTTAAAGGTTTGCTTGTCTCAAGCAAAGAAAAGAAATTAACAAAAGAAGATAAGTGTTCAACCTTGGGCTCTACAAACTATACATGAATTCTAGTCCAAGTGTAGCACCTCATTATGTTTTCCTATCCCCACACCAGGGCTTAGATTGATCTTGTAAATTTTTCGATATAACCCTAGATAAAGCTTGTCCACTCCACATGCCATGTTCTAAAGTCTTAGCAAGACAAGCATGATTTCAATGGACTCTAGAAAATCCTTGAGGCCCTAAGGTCAAAAGAGTTACTCCCCTATTAGATGAACGGTGGACAGGTTCAGTTCAATATTTTATTTTATTTTATTTATTTATTTATTTTTTTCTTCGGGTAGGGTATCTCTATTAGATTCGAATTTCCCGTGCTAGAGATCAAGGTAAAGTGTAATTCCTCCCTTTTGCAGAGGATCCATGCTGATTAGGCACCCGAACCCTTATCTACTTAGGTGGTTACAACTCTACCTGTAGATGTTCATGCTAAGTAGTGATTTTTCGAATTGAAGAACACTCTGGTTAGGAGCCAGAACTCCAAACTAGTTCATCACCACAAGCAGCGGAACATTGTCTTTCTTAACCTATACTATGTGCTAAACTATTTTATTTTCATTGTACTTGTCCACTATGTATATTATGAGGGGGTTAACAAGTTTGAATTAGTGCCACAAAATTTCTTGGGGTCATTGAAAACAATGCTTAGCTAGTCAAGTCAAAAGGACATGGCAATGGGTTATCTATTGTCTTTCACATTCATAATTGTCACAAGGATGATCTCTACATACCCATGGTGTTTCAATTGGAAAAATTTTAAATCACAGATGGTGTACTAGGAAAAAGAATTCATGTCACATTTATCTATCCATAAAGTTATCATGCATATCAAACATGGTGAACAAAAAATATTTGCAATGAATGATCTTAATAGCTACCTATCTCCACACTTAAAGATTTGCAATGACCCTAAAAGGAGATAGGTAGCCACCCATCCCCACTCTAAAGTTCTACATTGTCCTCAATGCATGAAAATCAAATTCAGCGCATGTAATTAGTGGAGAAAGGTGAACGACACTCCCCTGAATCTAGTTGACAAGAATGGTTCGTGTGAGTTGAGAAGTGATTTGCTCATCGGGGGTTGTGGATCCAAGGTTGAATTCTGCGAAAATAGAGAAGGCATCAACTCCAACAAAATAATAACCAATATAAACCATATAACGGAAATAAAGGATAAAGTAGTAGGGTGATGCCCTAGCTCAATGTACCACATTGCACGAAAATAAAATATAACAAGTCTAAATAACAAGAGTCCAAATAAAGTAAAGGAAATGTGAAAGTAGTATCTCAAGTGTCCGGAGCAGGCTCATCATCGGCTGATGCTGGAGGTGGAGGGTATGCAAAGGCGACATGTCGTACCCTTTACAGATTCCGTACGGACTCCTATACGGGGTCGTATGGAATCTATAGTGGACTCCGTTTGGCTTTCTGGCGTCCCTATACGGACAGCTGTCAGTCCATATGGGACCCCGTATATGCATGGGTTTAGGCTTATACAGCCTTCCTGTGGTTCATTCATTCCCCTCCCTTTGCACGGCCTGATAAAGATCAATATTCTACAGCTAATACAACATCCAACTCAAGAATAAAGGGAATTGGACATGAAACACATCATTCATTTATTTCAAACACAACTAACTAATCAAGAAGAAAAATTACAAAAGAGAATAAAAGAAAGTTTTAGAACTTGGGTTGCCTCCCAAGAAGCGCTTGTTTAACGTCACTAGCTTGACATCAATTTACTTTATGGGGGCTCAAATACCTTGAAGCTTCCATCAGCCCTTCCACTAAAACATGCATCATGATACAACTTGAGATGATGACTATTTACCTTAAACGGTCCTCTATCAGGATGGAGGATCTCCACTGTACCTTGAGGGAAAACATTGGTTACTTCGAATTCAACCTTGGATAGTAACACTCTATCTCCTTTAGTGAACTGCTTCTGGCGCTTCAATGCTTGATCATGCCGCCTTTTGATCTGCTCTTTATACAACCTCGAATTCTCATATGCAGATAGACGTCATTCTTCAAGCTCATCCAATTGAAATTTCCTTTCCTTGCCAGTAAGAGTTGTGTCGAAATTAAGAAACTTCGTTGCCCAATAGGCTTTGTGCTTGAGTTCAACCGGTAGGTGGCACGACTTACCATAAACCAGCCTGTAGAGGGGTATTTCCTATTGGTGCTTTGTAGGCGGCGCGATAGGCCCGTAGTGCGTCATCCAATTTATCGTCCCAATCCTTTCTGCTATGCGAAACAGTTCTCTCAAGTATTTTCTTCAATTCACGGTTAGACACTTTCACTTGTCCACTCGTTTGAGGATGATAGGGTGTAGATGTGCGGTGTACAACGCCATATCTCTTGAGTATTTTAGCAAACTGGACATTGTAAAAATGTGTCCCCCGGTCACTTATTATGGCTCTAGGTGTTCCAAAATGAGAAAATAATTTCTTCAAGAATTTAACCACTCCTTTGGCATCATTAGTGGGCATGGCTTGTGCTTCGACCCATTTGGAGGCATAGTCGACTGCCACTAAAATGAATCTATTGCCACGAGAATTTGGGAATGGTCCCATGAAATCTATTCCTCACACGTCAAATACCTCACATACTTGCATTGAACTTTGCGGGATTTCATCGCGTTGTGATATATTCCCAGATCACTAACATTTATTACAGGATTGAGCGTATTTCAACACATCTTGGAAAAGCGTTGGCCAATAAAAGCCCGAATCGAGGACCTTTCGAGTAGATTTGTTTGCACTGTAATGCCCCCCGTGGGTCCTGCGTGACAATGCTCTAAAATTTGCAATCCTTCCTCCCTCGAGACACATCTCCTTACCACTTGATCTGCACAAACCCGAAATAGATACGGATCATCCCATGTGTAGTATTTCAACTCCGCAAAGAACTTCCTTTTCTGTGAATAATCATAGGAGGTAGGGAGGATTCCTAACACAAGATAGTTACCAATATCGGCAAACCAGGGGTTTTCCTTCTCTTCATCGGCAGTTTTCAACTCCTCCGGGATTACTTGAAGACTGCACAAGTGTTCATCCGGGAGGTTTTCATTAATGTCTTCCTCGTTCAAATGTTTTCCTCCAGGATTCTCCAACCGAGATAGATAATCGGCTGCTAAGTTTTCAGCGCCCTTCTTGTCTTTAATCTCTAAGTCAAACTCTTGGAGGAGGAGTATCCAGCGAATCAACCTCGGTTTGGCATCCGATTTGGCTAGTAAGTAATGTAATGCTGAATGATTAGTGTAGACCACTACTTTAGACAATATCAGATAGGGACGAAATTTGTCAAAGGCAAAGACTATTGCAAGCAATTCTTTTTCAGTAGTGGTGTAGTTTGCTTGAGCATCTGTCAAAGTCTTGCTAGTATAATGAATTGGTTGGAAATGTTTGTTCTTCTGCTGTCCCAAAACTGCACCTACAACATGATCACTTGCATCATACATAAGCTCAAAAGGTAGCTCCCAATTTGGAACTGTCATAATTGGCGCTTGTACAAGTTTATCCTTCAATGTATTAAAGGCATTCAAACATTCTTTGTCGAACTCGAATGGAGTATCCTTTTCCAACAACTTGGTGAGAGGTTTAGCTATTTTAGAGAAATCTTTAATGAATCACCTATAGAACCCGGCGTGTCCCAAAAAACTCCGAATGGCTTTCACAAAATTCGGTGGTGGTAGTTTTTCAATAGTATCAACCTTCGCTTTATCCACCGTAGTCCCTTTGTTTGAGATCTTATGCCCCAATACAATTCTGTCTTGAACCATGAAGTGACACTTCTCCCAGCTCAAAACTAAGTTGGTTTCTTCGTATCTTCCCAACACTTTGTCTAGGTTCTTAAGACACTGATCGAATGAGTCCCCCAAAACTGAAAAGTCATCCATAAATACCTCTATGATATCCTCTACAAAGTCTTTGAAAATGGCTAGCATGCATCTCTGAAAGATGGCTGGGGCATTGCAAAGCCCAAAAGGCATACTACGGTAAGCAAAAGTACTGTATGGGCAGGTGAATGTAGTCTTCTCTTGGTCCTATGGGGTGATGGGAATTTGAAAATATCCCGAAAAACCTCAAGGAAACAGTAGTGCGAGTGTCCGGCCAGCTTTTCCAACATTTGATCAATGAACGGTAGTGGAAAGTTATCCTTTCTTGTAGCATCATTCAGTTTCCTATAGTCAATGCATACCCTCCATCCGGTAACGGTTCTTGTAGGAATTAGTTCATTCTTGTCATTCTTTACCACGGTCATTCCTCCTTTCTTGGGGACCACTTGTACTGGACTAACCCATGCACTGTCTGAAATAGGGTAGATAATCCCTGTATCTCGAAGTTTGATGACCTCTGCTTTTACAACCTCTTGCATATTCGGATTCAGTTTCCTTTGGTGTTGTACTGATGGTCGGTGATTATCTTCCATCAAAATTTTGTGGGTGCAAAAGGATGGTTTAATACCCTTGATGTCTGAAACTTTCCATGCAATAGCTCTCTTGTGTCTTTTGAGCACCTGTAACAATATCTCCTTTTGTGAGCTTACTAGAACTGAAGCAATTATGACTGGGAGCTGTGATCCCTCATCCAAAATGCATATTCAAGGTGATCGGGGAGTTCTTTCAATTCAAGCTTCGGATGTTCTTCTATTGAAGGCTTTAAAACATTCATACTCTCATCTGTTTCCTCACATTCCCCTTTTTCTTAAAGAATTTGATGATCTTCCCATTGTTGATCTTCAACCAATGCACCTGGGCTTGATAAGTTAGTTTCTTCCTTATGTGTTATGGTGTCAAAGTGAGTAAAGTCAACTTTACTTGGACGATCGGAATAGTGGTATTATATTCCATCACAAACCCTTTCTGGAGATGCTTCCCTTGACATATAAACATACTCTTCACCTCCAAAAAACAAATCTTGTTGCGAATCTCTCACTGATCTGCTAGCTTTTCCTCGATCCACTATTCAAGCAAGTCTAATTTGAGTAACATTATGTCCTTGAGATTCGCTATGTGATCCCGCGCACAAAAGATTGTGAGAAAAATTAGTATTCAAGAAATCAAACAATTTTTAAACAAAGTAAAAATTGAAAATAAACGACTAAATTAATAAACTCCTAGATTTCCTAGTAGTCCTAAATCTCCCCAGCAACGGCGCCAAAAACATGATGCGTTGAACCGCATGTGTACCGGTCGTACCAAGTAATAAAGTGGACTAATGTCGGGTTGTCGATCCTCAAGGAGAAAGGAAGTACTAGTAGTGGCTATTTATCTATTATCTAGTCGATCCAGATTGGTTGATGGTGACTAAAACCTAAATTCTAAGATTAACAATGCAAATTAACAAAGCAAATTGACCTTGGAGATAATCAATTGATGAAGGGGATACTTGGGTGATTGAATCCCCTTGGATTTTCTTAGGGATGGATAGTGCTATCTATGCTAATTCTTGGTGAATCATTGGCCAAGGGTTCCTAATATGCTTTCACTCTCTCGCTCGAGGGTAATTACTAAACCTAGTGCCCTTACTGATTATGTGCTGGGGAACCTATCTCTTGGAAGAGCTATGGGAATAAGGCATCTAAAGGATTCGCTATCCTTAGTACCCGGGATCCCGGTGTACTCATAGCCCTCCCTATTGGAGATTGTCTACACATGGGGAAGCGCTCGCATCTTCCCCCATGTGGACTATAGAAACCTCTCCGGGCTCTCGCAACGTAGAGGGGTTAATACTACCATACATAACATCCAATAGACCGTAATGAATTCAACCAAGCAATTAACAAAGAAAAAACAATATCAATAAAACATTATCCAAGGGTTCATCAACACCCAAGTATCAAGAAATTAGCTCTCCATCAATGGAGAGCAACAATCCATGCTAATAGGAAAAGAAATCAAAAAGTTCATGAGATGGAGAGCAACAATCCATGCTAATAGGAAAAGAAATCAAAAAGTTCATGAGGAAAAACCTTAATCGTGCTCCGTTGGTGGATTTCTTGTTGTTCCTATCGCCCCTTCTTCTCCTTCTTGAGCTTTTGGATGGGAAGAACTCCTCCAATCCTCTCCTCCTTGGTGGTGGAGAAGATGATGAAACTCCCCCAAGACTTGATTTCCTTGCTCCAAGATATCCCAAAACCCTAATTAAGTTTCGTATTTATACCCCACACTAGGGTTTTGGGCGTCTTTTTCGATTTTACCCTTGGTTCGATCAAAACGCAATTGCAGACTTACGATATATGGCCCCGTATACGGACTCCCATACGGGGTCATATGGCTCTCGGGAGTCCGTATACGGAGTCCAGTCAGTATAAATGGTTTTTATACGGAGTCCAGTCAGTATAAAAACCCTAATCTACATTTAGTGCTTCATATTAATTTCATGTAGAGCAATTACTTCAAAGTTTTAAATGGTTTTTATGTTTATAATTAGAGTAATATTCCTTTGTAGACAATTAATAATAGGAAAAAATGTATTTTTGGTCCATGTGCTATAGTATATTATTTATTTTGGTTCTTGTATAATGTTCAATACGGTCCCTATACTTTGAGAGTTTTGGCAATTACGATTACTAGAGCTGACATGGAAACCACATAACATACACGTTAAATACAACCATTTTTTATTATGACATGACAACTTATGTGGCATGCTGATGAGGCAAGATAGATGAACTTTCAATATATTAATCATTTAATGATCACATGGCATGGCAACTCAGTGTGCCACATGTCAGAAAAAATTTTAAAAATCTAAAAAAATCTGAAAAACAAAACAAGGCACTTGGGATTGCGTTTTTACACAGGATTTTATACCTTAATCACAACAATTAACCCAGAAATTAGTAATACAAATAATAGAATTAAAAATCAACATGTACATCATTAAATTAATTGACTAAACTCTAATCCTAACCTTAACCCTAACCCTAATCCTAATCCTAATCTAATTACACTAATTATAATAAAAAAATAATACAAATAATAAAACTAACAATTAATTTTTTTTACTAATTATAACCAAACTCGGTTTAGAATTTTGAATTTATTCAAACTAGAGCCGAACTTGAGCTGGGCTCAGTTCACTCAAGTTAGACTCGTTGTCACCCTTAAACGCAATGCTTGGTTATTTATGCCATTGGTACGTGATTCAATCAAGTTTGGAACACTTCCATTGTATAATATCCCTCATCCCATTTTAAACAAGACTTTATTTTGAATATGGAAATTATGAAAACTTAATGGGCATTTCCATCATGAGTACAATCTTCACGACTAAACAACAACTCATTATTGGTAAGATCAAAGGTGAACCTAGTATTGTACTGTTGATAAAGTCCCAAGATTGCTAGATGATCACTTGGCATCATAGCAAAGCATACGACACCACGCCCCTGATCAACGATGAAAAGTTCCGATGAATCAATGACAAGGTCAGCGCCTCTCAAATGCCAAATCATCTTTGGCAAAATCCTCTCAATATGTTGTGGCAATCTATAGCATAGATCAAGTGGCAATGGATGGGTTCCACTACCAATAGGCTGCATACCGATAGAATTGAATATAGTCACTAATGCTCTTCGTACAATACTATACACCGGCCTGATGAGTAAAGAAACGGTGGTGCCACTGTCGATAAACACAGACCCGAACATACTTGTGTTTATCCTCAGTCACTGGATAGTAATGCCCTCCAAGTTAAGTTTGAAGTATGTTTCTTGACCAAGGACACTGGATTTTGCATCACTATGTCATTCCCGAACCTCAAGTAGCCGAGTTCTGCAGCATTAGGAGGAAAGAAACAATGCGAGAAACGACCATTTGTGAAACGAGCCAGTTGTACTGCCAATGATGAGGCGCTGCGGTCCATCCCCATGATACCTGCTATTCTGCCATCGAAGTTAGCCATGCTACTATACGTGCATCCAAAGACTAAGTTCTGGTAGGCACCGTCATGAAGGTGATGGTGTCAGTTGAGACAACACCGGCCACACTTTTTTGGCTATAATATTGAATGTTATACATGCACTTATCACCTTGGTGATAAAATGGTTCTCTACATTTAGGGTCATTACTGGGGAGGGATCGATAGGTTGGGGATCGCTGGGGATCGAAAAGGGCTTGTTGTTGTGGGAAACAAGGAGAGCATGAGACGCATTGTGTCCAAGTAAGGCTACTGCCGGTATCTAACACTAGGGGATAGGTTTGTTGGCCACCCTGAGTGCCAATGCTGACAACTGCTATGTAGTATCTTTTTGCAGAATGGAGTGAAGATTTAATGGCGGTAGTGTTGTATCCTTTGATGATTCTTGATGTCAACTCATGAATGTAGGATTCTGTGGACTTTAGTTGCCTAGGAGACGCTGGGTTGTGGTAAGGTTGGCGAATAAGCTAGGGTTTTGGAAAGCGTCTATGTGGAGTAGTTGTATGCTAAAGCCTTTTTGGGAAGGAAGGGTTGTGTTGGTGGCTTGGGAGATGGTGAGATGGAAGAGGAGAGCAAGAACAGTTGTGTTGAGTAGCAGGAGATGGCTTGTTTGGGCCATTGAGGAGCTTGGTGAGGATGATAACACAAGAGAGGGAGTGTATGTATATATATTGGAATGGCAGATGGTTTTGAATTTAATGTGGTTATAATCTACATTTAGTGCTTCATATTAATTTCATGTAGAGCAATTACTTCAAAGTTTTAAATGGTTTTTATGTTTATAATTAGAGTAATATTCCTTTGTAGACAATTAATAATAGGAAAAAAAATGCATTTTTGGTCCATGTACTATAATATATTATTTATTTTGGTTCTTGTATGATGAAAATATTCAATTCGGTTCATATACTTTGAGAGTTTTGGCAATTACAGTCCCTAGAGCTGATGTGGCAACCACCTAGCGTACATGTTAAATACAACCATTTTTTATTATGACATGACAACTTGTGTGGCATATTGATAAGGCAAGATAGATGAACTTTCAATATATTAATCATTTAACGCTGACTTGGCATGACAACTCAGCGTGCCACATGTCAGAAAAATTAAAAAATCTAAAAAAATCTTTTAAAAAAATCTTTTTAAAAAAAACTAGGCACTTGGGATTGCGTTTGTACACACAATTTTATACTTTAATCACAACAATTAACCCATAAATTAATAATACAAATAATAGAATTAAAAATCAACATGTACATCATTAAATTAATTGACTAAACTCTAATCCTAACCTTAACCCTAGCCCTAATCCTAATCCTAATCTAATTACACTAATTATAATCAAAATAATACAAATAATAAAATTAACAATTAATTTTTTTACTAATAACATAATTAACAACTAATTAACTAAAACAATGCAAACATAATTATAGGAATCAACATCAGGCAGACCGCACCGCCCTCAGCCTCCGTCCTTCGCCTTGGCCGCCGCTGCCATCGGCCCATTGACAACTATAATCAAAATAACAGAAATCCTCCCATTCTGACAAAATATATTATAAAAAACAACAATCAGAGATTTGATTCAAAGTAAAGCAACAATCCACATCAATTCCAAGATATAATTTCATCTTTTCCTTTTCGTGACAAAGAACGATCCTTCGACATCCTTGCTGCTCTGGGGAGAACATCAAACCAAAACCAAATACCCTAATTAGAGACCTCTGTCTCCTCCCTCCCAAGCAAAGATCTTGGCGAAGGAGAAACCCTTGTACCTTTACAAGCATAATAAGCAACCCTCGTGGAATAAAACCTCGGAATGAAGAGAACTGACCCAAGAATTGCAAAGAAAACCCCTAAACAAGCACCAAATCAACCAATCAATCGAGTAAACAAAGAATTGTGAAACCCTAAAACTAGCAAAGGGCTTAGAGAGGGAAGGAGACGGTTATGCCATAGGCTCGATCGTCGCCGACGTGGTTGCTGGCCATGTGACGTGAGGGGAAAATGTGAGGGGTAGGACAGAGAGGAGGGGAGAGGAAGAGGGGCGGAGGGAGAGGAGAAGGGGAGCAGTGGGGGAAGAGAGAGAGGAAGAAGGGTGGTAGGGAAGAGAGAGAGGAAGAGGGGCGGAGGGAGAGGAGGAGGTGCAAGAACGGGGGAGAGAGAGAGGATAGGGTTAGGCTTAGATAATTAAGGTTTGGGTTTAAGTAATTAGTTCTATTAAGAAAAGGGTTTTAAGTAATTAGTTGTTAGTTAATTCAAAGCCAGTAAAAAGGAAAATGGATTTTTTATTTTTAATTTTTTTGACACGTGGCATGCTGAGTTGGCATGCCACGTCATTATTAAATGATTAATATATTAAAAGTTTATCTATCTTGCCATGTCAGCATGCTACGTAAGCTGCCATGTCATAAAAAAATGGTTGTATTTAACGCGTATGTTAGGTGGCTGCCACGTCAACCCTAGAATCTTAATTACCAAAAACTCCCAGAGTACAGAGACGGTATTGAACAATATACTATAGTACAGGAATCAAAAATACATTTTTTGCCTTAATAATATATTTTTGATAAACATGGATAAACCATTAGAAATTTGTTTCAATAGTGCTTCGAATCCTCAACATTCTACTTGTGAGAGGGGGTGAGGTAGTCCAACTTTTATTGTAAAAGTTGTCAATTAACTTTCCCAGACAGTACCTCCTTTATGCCAAAGTTATTTTCCAGCCCTTCCAGCTCACTCCATCAGTTAGTTTTTCCTATAATGCCTACTTTACCCTTATTGTTGGTGAAGAGCTTTCCGATCAAGTCATGTCAGATTTTTTAAATATTACACTCCACCCATCACTGCATCACCTTTGCCATCTTTTCACTTACTTTTTGTATTTTTCCCAGATTTTTATACTCTTCTTCTTTTTTAATCAATTTTGTACTTTTCTCAGCTTTTTATACTTTTCTTCTTTTTTAATCCATTTTGTACTTTTCCCAGCTTTTTATACTCTTCTTCTTTATTACCTTTCTGCTCCTCTTCTTCTTCTCCTTGTGTGACGAGCTCTATGACCATCTCTATCTCGGCGAATTACTGCCCAAGACTAGTCGAAGAAACAACCACCTTCGCCGTGATTTCTTTTTCTCATTTTTTCGAGAAATTTTTTGAATATCTCGTGTAGTTTAAAACCATGCCAGTGTAAGGTGTGCGCTCTTGTTGCAAGTTGGTAATGGAGACCTTTTGTGTAGTGCCAGATATAAGGGGGAGGGGGAGGGATTAGTGTTGCAGTTTACCGTGTTGACTTCATGCGCGTCAATACTAACCGAGATATATAAGCGATGTGGTAAATATCATGTATTCTCTTTGGATGACCCAACCAACCCGTCAGCATGTCCATTTAATATTTCGTGCATTTCATGTTTCTGCTTCTGTGTAGTGTCTGCTTTTTCTGTTTACCATTTTGACTTCCGCTAAAATATATGGGTTTCCGCTTACTTTTAGTTGTTTTCATTTAACATTCTGACTTTCCACTTAAGATATCCCAATCTCATTGGTGATATATACACCAACAGGAGGGATTCATTCTTGGAGAGCATATCGTTCAACCGAGGCATAATTCCATCCCAAAAAGGATCTACGGGGACCTTAGCCATTTGTACTCTACCAGAGAATGTTGAAATTGTATCAGTAATTCAATTAAACTGCCAAGTATGACTAAGTCGTTGTTGTCATCGTCGCCAACATGGGCTGACACAAATGGACTTCGGTAACATTTGTAGTTGTTTTGCCCTTGCGAGAATTCCTCTTCAACGACTTCTCTTGAAGGAGAGTGGCCTGCACAGACTGAGACTAAGTCACCCACTTCTGCCAACGAGTGGCCCTGTGGATGACTTTCTTCACCCGCTTCTATACAATGGGTGGGGATGATACTGTTTATACCAAAAAAATAAATAAATATAAATATAAATAAATTTCCAAAGGGGTCAATAATTATGAAACTTTTGAGGGGTATATAAGCAAATTTCCCATAAAAGTTTAAATCTCGAAATATCCTGAAATCGAAATATTTTTGGGGCATATCTCGAGACGGTCCAAGGGTACAAATCTGAGGCGGGCCAAAGTCAAATTCCAAAATTGCCCCCGAGAACATATCTCGAGGCAAAGTCAAATTACAAAATTGCCCCCGAGAACATATCTCGAGGCGAAGTCAAATTCCAAAATTGTCCCGAAAACATATCTCGAGGCGAAGTCAAATTCCAAAATTGTCTCCGAGAACATACCCTGAGGCAAACACAAATTATAAAATTGCCCTCGGGAACATATCCCGAGGCAAACTCAAATCCCAGGATGCCCAAACACAGATCCTGAGTCAATCCTAAATAATAAAATAGCACAAATCTCGGGATGCCCGAATACAAATCCTGAGGCAATAAAAAATAATAATTTAATTAATTAACTAATTAATTAATTAAAATGGGGATTTGATCTTATCATCTCGTTGAGAGGGTTGGGATTTCACGGAGGCAAGTCCGCTGGAAAGATAAGAATGAAAATTTTTATTTAAAGGAGGGGAGAAAAGACAATCAAAGGGGGGAGAGGCAGAAAAAAAAAAAAAAGAAGACAAGAGGCTGGTAAGGTGACAACGTGGAAAAAAAGAGAAGAGAAAAGAAGCTGTTCGGTCCCAACCTCCGCGCGCACCACCCAGCACCGCACACACCGCCACCGCGCCAAGACCACGCCCTACCGCAAGGATCCACCAGCCGCCTCCATCAAGGCCCCCCTGCTACCCGCCAACAAGCAAGACAATACGCTTGGGGCTAGCTACAAGGCCAAGGCCTCACAAGACACCGCCAAGTAGATCCGCCCTACACGCCTCTCTCAGCCACACAAGATCTCCTCGCCAGCCACATTGCCCGCCAAGAAGGCTACAAGGCCTTGGCCAGCCTCCTCGTGACGCTTAGCAGCTGCGTGTCGCACCTCAGACGCTTCCCCACCTGTCCTGCAAGCGGCGCTTACTGCCCCCAGCTTCTCGCACTGGGCCACTACAAGATCGCCCTAGTTTCAAGGCTTCAGCCAGATTAATTTCCAATAAATACGGCCCCATTGCCCCAAAGATCGCCTCTTTGTGCTTGTTGTCCGGCCCCGGTCAGATCTTAGCACCCCAAACCTAAAGCTACGCGACGCTGTTGCACCACCGCCTCAAGCTTCGCCACCAACCCCAAGATCGCTGTAACCTTTCCACCACCGCCCTTGCCAACTGCTGTTGCCAAGAATGGTTCACGCTTCTGCCGCCAAGAATGGTTGTTGCTTTGCTGCCGCAAAGGATGTTGCCTTTTTTGCTGAAGAATGGTTGCTGCTTGGTTGCTGTTGAAGACTGGATGCCGAATTGGTTGTTGCTTGGTTGTTGTTGAAGAATGGATGCTGATCTGATTGAAGATCGGATGCTGATTAAAGCTGGATGCTGCTTGAAGCTTGATACTGTTGATGTTGATGAAATGGTTGTTGTTCAAGAAATGAAGCCGCTGGATGCTTTGATTCAAGATCCTGGACGCCGCTGGAAGACCCGGATGTCGCCTAAAGATATAGGTCACGATAATTTGGTTGTTGGTTGGCCGATTCATCAATCTCCAGAAGCTAGTTGATGGTTGCTGAATTATTGAAGACATGGATGTTACCGGATGCTGATCGATGAAGATTGATGTTGATTGTCGCTACTTCAATATTGGATGCTGACCGATTGCTGCTGAAGATGGTTGCTGATCTATTGAAGAACGGTTGCCGTTGGATGCCGATTTGCTGCCGATGCGTTTGCAGCAGAGACAAAAATATGAAATTGAAAAGAAATTTGTCGATGAATGCATAAATTATATGGATTGTGCACGTGTTTGTATAAAACCAGAGCTCCAAATACAGAGGAGACTCTGCCAAATTTTTGTTGCTGTTCGGCTGCAAAAAAATGAAGAAATAGATGCTGAAGTTAAAATGTTGAAAACGCAATGCTGCTGAAAATTGATGAGATTGCTGCAGAAATAGCAGTTATGAAGACCCATTTTCAAAAATTCATAACTCTTGCCTGAGAACTCCGGTTGTGGTGAAATCTGCGGCGCTAGAAACTAGATATCAAGATCTTTCCGAATATATATAGCACAGCTCCTTTTGATGGCCCAATCGGTGCAGACTTAGATAAATAAAAGGGTCGATTCCAGCAATTCTGCCACCAGTAAATTCTGCCAATCTGATCACCCATTTTCAAAAATTGATAACTCCTTCCAGAAAACTCCAATGGAGGTAAAATCTATGACATGAGAAACTAGATATCTAGATCTTCAATAGTCATATACAGTACAGACCCTTCTGGCAACCCGGTCAGTGCACATTTTGGTGAAGAAATAGGCTAATCCTTGCAGTCTGGCCAGCTCGACCACCCTTTACTCAAATGCCAATAACTTTTGCTAGGGAGCTCCAATCGAGATGAAATCTCCGGCATCAGAAACTAGACTTCAATACCTATCCAACCATATGTGGTACAATCATTGCCAATGGCCCAGTTGGGAGCAGTTCTTGATGGAATAGAAGTCAATCTCCGCAGTTTTGCCAGTTTGACCAGTTCTCGGTTCGGGTAACTTTTGCTAGAGAATTCCAATCAAAACAAAATTTATGGCGTTGGAAACTAGATTCCATGATATTTCCAACTATATATGATACAACTCCTAACGGCGGCTCAGTTAGGTGCAGTTCTTGATGAAAAGGGAAGCTAATTGACGACCTAGTCAATATGAACCCTGGTCACAAACTTCTTTGCAAGGCAACCGGCGAATTATGGATCCCATATGGCGGAGCACAGATTCCGAGGCGGGGGCGGCGTCATAAATAAAACAAACAAATAAATAAATAAATATATATATATATATATATATATATATATATATATATATATATGCTGATATGTAACGAATCATATTATATTGCAATAAAACAAATTATTCTTGTCTCATTGCCTCTACTTGTTCTTTTGCCCTTAATCGGAGGTTCCCAAGATTATATCTGTGGTAATTAATAATAGAGGCTTGCCTCTATTAGGAATAAAAGAACCCACAAAACTAAAAAAAATGATATTTGTGCTTCAATATATCGTTCGGTGTCACACGATGCCAGCCGCGTATTTTCGATCCCACAGATACTAGCGGTGCCGCAAGCTCCTTTTTCTCAAACGGCGGAACTGGTGGTTCAACGCCCTGTCTCTGTCCCTCCATTTTATCATGTCGGGATATGATGCAGGCAAAGTTTCTTGAAATAATACCATATTCCTTCTCAAGGCGTGTTGCAGTGTCCTCGTCCATTGGCCTTCTTCTTTGGAGTGGCGTGGAAGAGCGGCGTTAGTAGTACGCGAGGGGGATCTTTGTCTTTGAGGAGCATTCCTGCACTTTTCATGCACTATCTGTATTCCCCTTGCCACTCTTGCCATGGAATGGGACCGCAGTGACAACTTTTTCATTTCTTTCCGGTCGGGGCGGTTGATCGTCCTTTCTCACGGCTTGTACATTGACTTTTTCCTCCCGTGTGACAGGGACAAGCTCGGAAAACCGTGAAGAATCAAATAATATCATATGTTAACCGAGAACTCTAGATATCAAACAGAATCTGATAATATTAAACGCGAACTCCCAAAATTAAGCTGAAACACCTTATATTAAAAGGGAAGTCAATCTATTAAAAGAGAATACACTATGTTAAACACAAACTCCAAATATCAAGCGAAAACACCTTAACTTAATTGATAAGTTTTTATATTGCACGAAAACAAATTATATTAGAAAGGATGAAGGAAATGAAACAAGGAAGATATTGAAGGGCATCCTTGAACACATTGAACAAGAAAAAAGAAAGGATGATGCAAACAAAGCAAGAAAAAAAGATGAAGGGGTCCAGGACCACCATCAACAGCATCTATTCAATCAGTATCTTCACCAAGGGTACTAAGGGTGCTAGGAGGAAGATGCTGAAAGGCATCCTTGAACTCCATTGTAGTCAAGTCTAGCTCGGGATGATGACGAGAGATATCTTGAAAGATTTTGAAACCAGCCTCGACACCTTTTTTCCCTTCCTCACCGACCAGGCCCTGGAATTCGTCTGATTCCTTGAAGTCGGAGACAACACAAGAAGCGATCTCGCACTCTCGGGCCAGGTTCTCTTTCGATATCTAGTAGAGCTCGACAGCGCGACGAATATCCATGTGGAAGAGTACCCCGCATTTATACGCCACCACTGCGTTCTCCCGGATCCTTTTAAGGGAGACCGGTTGTGCGGTAGGTGACTCCTCCTCCTTCTCCTTCTCAGAGGCCTCTGTACTCTCTCGGAGTTTGGGGCTCGGGACCAGTGGAGGTCCTTCGGTGAGTTCCCTTAGCGATCTGCGCAGCTGGTGAGGATCCATTCGAAGGGAATAGAACCGAGCAGAGGAAAGAGTGAGAAGGATATTTAAAGAGCAAAGGGCGATGCGGGAAGGCGCACAAAGGATTCATGCGACGTTTCATGTTTCGGGAAGTGTTATTATAACTTTGCCCACCTATATGTAACGAAAGGAGGCGCCGTCCGGATAACATCAAGCAACACGGAGCGGGCCAAAACCTCATAAATGGAAAAGGGATTTAGGACTCAAATAGCCATGACACGGAGTGGACCAAAACCTCGTAAATGGAAAAAGGATTCAGTGGAATTAAATATCCTCAAAACTGCTCTGGTGAGAAGTGCATGGTGAACTAAACCGGCGGGTCTCACCACTAACAAGTCATAGCTCGCCACCTCACTCCCATGAAAAATACCCCTAGCCACCTCATTCCCTAACCAGTGAGATTGGAATATATTAAGCGAAAAGTCTGAATGTTAAACGAAAACAACTGAAATTAAGCTGAAACTATGCAATGTAAGCAAAAACTGTAATATATAAGCGAAAACGGGACATTATAAATGGAAAATAATTATTATAAGGGGAAAACTTACTAAGTTGAGAAACATCCCAATTGTTGTTTGTTTCAGTTTGTCCAACTACATGAAACCGGCAAGACGTTTCTTCTTCGGTATAAAATCCGTCTTCACTGGATTAGTGTCTTTGGCCATGCGGTCCTCTGTATGGATCACGTCGTCCATCTCTGGATCGGTGGTCGCGGTCGTTATTTCAATGGAGGTGGTCGGAAGAAGGGCGAGGGAAAGTGTTTGTTCGATTGATTAAACCGGTGATTCTTTATAGGCAATCGATGGCTCAGTGTTGGCGGTCGATGGTTTAGAGTCCGTCAACACTAAGGTATGTATGGTCGATGGTTCTTTGCTGGCAACTGATGGCTCAACGTCGGTAGCGGGTCGTTCTATGCCAATCTTCTGTGGTTTAGAGTTTGTCAACACTGAGGTAAGTATGGCTGGCGGTTTATTGCCGGCATTCATTGGTTTATCAGCTGGTTATTTAGAGACGGAGGTGGGTAGAGTGACTACGGTCGGTGGTTCAGCAGACGTGGTCAAAGCTGCATTGTCCACGGTTACTTGCTCAATGTCCCATGTGCCATCCTTCCAAGTAGGCTTTCCGTGCTTCAATTTTGTCAATGATTCGATTACGCTATCAAGCGTGACCATGTCGTCGTCGCTAACATCTTTCAAATTTTTTTGGCATCAACGGTCTGCTCATGATTTCAATTGCCTCAGCCGCAGGTGCATGCCTTGGACGGTATTTTCGTAATATTGAATATTATTTATCCACATAATTCTAAATCCATGCCTTTGGGAGGCCCAACTACCACATTGTTTTAAACTTTTAAATTCATGCTTTTGATGACATTTTCGTAATTTTGGATGCTATTTTCCCATAATATTTTAAATCCATGCCTTGGGGGGCTAGCTCTAATCTCTTTTTTCAATTAATGTGTTTGAGGGTATTTTCGTAATATTTAAATCCATGTCTTGAGGGACTAGTTCTGACCTGTTTTTTCAATTAATGCTTTCAAGAGCATTTTCGTCATACATGGGCAAAAGTAACTCTATTTCGTGAAATCTCAAAAAGGAGGGATGTTTTGGGATAGTGCAAACTTAGGAAGATTTTTTGTGGATTTGTGAAACTTTAAGGGATGCTTTGTTCATTACCACTATTATGTAACTTATTTTTAAATTAGGATGTATTTTATATATTTTTTAATGAGAATTTAATTATTTTGTTTTATTTTGAATATCTTAGAAATAAATTTTTTTATTTTTTTAATATAAGTCATTAAAAATTAAATAAAAATATATTAATCACATATTATCTTTATTTATAAATTAATCATAAATTTATTTGTAGTTTATTTAATAAAATCATAATTTACTTATAAACCATTTTAGAATATTTTTAATTATTTATTAGTCATAACTAAATATCAACTATGAAAAGAAAATGATTTTTTTTTCTTTTTTTCTTTTTCTTAGCTCTTCAACTGATTTTTCAGAAATATTCAAGGTCTTTAGTTAAGAGAACTAACTCAAGGGATGACAAATAGACTAAAAATACAACATGGGATTGTGAGGTATTATTGAAAAATAAAATGGTGACATGTGATTTTGCTATATTTTAGGGGGCGACAAGTAAATTTTTTTTTTAATATTTTGGTATCCTCAAATTGATAAAGTATTGTTTTGATTTGGTACGGAAAAAAACCATTTTCTTGACATAGTTTTTCTTACTCTAATTATTTTATTATTAGATTGTTTTAATTACACTTTTTATGTTTTAACATTGAGGTTCACTCTAATTATTTTTTTGTTAAGAAAATTACCATCCCCCACTGTTTTTATTCTTAAGTTGTGTTGGTTGGGTTGAGATGCAGGGCTTACTACATCCGATTTCTTATTTAAGGGTTAAGGGAGTTTGGTTGGTGTTTCATGCACACAAAAGGTTAAGTCGCTGGAAATTTTAGTTTCCAAAATTCATCTATGCACAAGCACCTTTTGTTTAGAACATTGTGATCGAAACAAACAAATCAAGTGCGAGTGAAACATGTCACTGCACCTATTGGTGGTTTTTTTAATAAAAAAACAACAATATATTTACTCTAACAAAAATATAATTATCTGTTTCACTCTAAAATATTGATAATCATCTATATATCTAAAAAAAGAAAATTAGGTTTTTTATATAATTATAAATAAATTATTAAATGGAAAATATAAAATACTAAGTTTCAATTTTTTAAAATTTTTTAAAATAAAAATTATTAAAGATCTTACTAAATATAAATGGTACCAGCTAGGGATGGCAATGGGGCGGGGCGGGGACGGGGCAGGCCTCTACCACAACCGCCCGGTCTAAATAGTGGCGGGGCGCGGGGCGGGGCGTGGGGCAGGCGGGGCGAGTTGCGGGGCACCAATATGTACACACTCGAATAAAATACTACAATTAGACCATAGAATGAAGAGAAATTTATCGATTAAACTCGTATAAAATAAACTTAACGGCAATGTAAAAGCACTTTGATATACAAACTGGAGAGAAGAGTGGGAAAGCAGCCTCCAAAGTCCAAAAACTCCAAACAAAGCTTCATTGTAAACCCTAAACTATATAATTTAATATATATATAAGGGTATTTGTAACGCCCCGACCCGATCCCCGGGACCCCGGGCACGTACACAGACCGGCCGTACCTAAGTGGAGACAGGCCCCACTCGGATACAAGGCCTAGATAAGTATAGCAGATAATACATAACAAACCAGATTTATAACACAAAGTCATAATCAAATGTCAGAGTTTAACGACAAATTAATAACAAGGGTTCCACAAATCCAGGGTTCAGGGACCCTAAACAACAAGGCCCTACATGGGTCCTAAAAGTATAAATCTCACTCAAAAGTAAAGATAGCTGAGGTCCTCCGACCTCGTCAAATGATCCCCTCCCTCGTCTCTCTCTCGTCCTCTGAGTCTCCTACTGCTCAGGACCTGAAAGAGAAAAGAGGAAAACAAGTGCATGAGCTTTCGAATGGAAAGCTCAGTAAGTACCCTGCAACAAACCCAAAGGTACAACAAAAACATGATCAAGTATCATAAGAGAAATCCTAGGAGTCTACCACAAACATCAAGGTACAACTCCTATCAAAGTCAGCCATTGGCTCAAAAGATCATAAACTAATCAAGTAATCCCCCGGACAGTTACAACACAGCAAAACGCTGCACGCGACCAACCTGTCACAACTCGGTAGCGCCACCTCTCGTACATGTCGACATGGCCAGCGTATCAACCCCGCTGACAGTGTAATGTGCAGTGAGTATCGCCCCTCTCGCCATGGAAAGTTCTGGATCGCCGAGTGTCCCGCCTCCGAAGCGATCTCTCAAACCGAGCCTCACGCCCACCGTCGCGGAAGAACTATCTCTCATAGCACATACCTCCCGGCCAAAGACACAAGACCATATGCCCATGATCAAGTGTCTACCTACCTGTGGGTAATGCTTATCTCATATATTAAAAACAGATAGAGCTACACCCTTCCTCTAGTATATCAACCATGCACATACTATGAATAGAATCAAACAACAAGCATGTATGTGCACAAATCCAAGAAATATATCAAGGAATTAACATGCTAAAGCGGATAGCATACAACAATTCAAGAAAACCCAATGATGGGCTGTGAATTCAGGCATGAGTGACTTACCTCAAGTCGCTAAGCACTGAGTTCCACTAACCAACTCCTCAAGCATCTACGCCAACCTCGATAGTAGATACTACATTAGAATAGGCATCATCGTGTACCTCTAATTATGTATGCATGATGTCCTAATTGGGCCCAGCCAAATTTTAATGGGCCCTCCCAATCTCTAAATCATTCCCCTTAAATATTCACCCCAGACTATTCTCAAAGAAAAACCCAGGTAGCTTGGTGGTTAAGACCCATCACACCCTTCCTAGAGGTCCCGGGTTCCATTCCTTTCATTTGCCTTTTAATTCCCATTATTTCCTTTTATGGGTTTATGTATCCAAACTTGTCTCTTTATATCACAAGTTTGATAGTGCCTTGGTGGTTAAGGCGCCCACTAGTTCCATGTTCGGTATACCTCGTTCAAACCCCCACTCTTACACCTCTCATTTCTTTTTTTTATTTAATTTTTATAATTATTTGGACCCAAATAATTACTATTCATCTTCCGTTATCCAATTGGGCCCAAGCCCAATTCTATTTACTAAGAGCTAACCAAGCCCAAACTTGACTAACCCAATTATATTGAAATCCTTTAAATCCAAACTTTCAAAATCTATTAATCAAACTTTATCAGTTGATTTATTAAATCAAAATCTAACCTTATCGATTAGTTTATCTAACCAAAATCTATAAATTAGATTTTTAAAAATAAATTTAAACATTATCCACCAGCCCACAAATTACTCACTTAACTAATCTTCAATTAGTCAAATAATCGTTTGCCACTAATTGATTGTCAATCTAATCAACTGATTAGTTACCCAACTAATTAATTTGGCTAGATCTTGATTAGTTCATTAAACTTAACCTCTTTAATTAAATCAACCAACTTTACCATGACAATCATTTGAGCCCAACCATCAGGCCCAGTTCAAATCCAACTCTATTTAATTAATTGGTTAACCCAACCAATTTGATAAATCAATTGAATCATATTTGATTAAATTATCTGAGTTAGATTAAACCCATTAAATCAAATTTGATTCCTTAACTAAGCATGACCCAAGCCCAAATTGGTTGAGTCCAGCCTTTAATCACATCCGGTTTTAATCAATTGATTAACTTAACCATTAGAATTAATTGTCTTAATTAATTTTATTAACACTTAATAACTCATCTTCTTCCTCCCGCCTCTCTCTCTTCTTTCTCGCGACAGCGGACAGACCGGGGTGAAGCTGGGCTTCCCGGTCGATCGTCGGCGACACGGTGGTGACCGGCCGGCCTCCCTTCATCAGTGATCCTCGCCGTCAGGGTTCTCTGCACATCGGCAGCATCTCAGGAACCATCGAGCTCCTCCACCCTCGTCGGAGAAATCTTCTACGCAGCCCGAGCCTCCTCCTCGGCGTCCGGCTCGCGACAGGCGGCGGAACACGACCGCGACATCCTCCCGGAGCCCACCCCCTACCAGCCTACATGTATGCATGGCGATCGCCGGAAAAGACAGTGAATGGAGAGGGGAACTCACCGGCGTGCAGATGTGGCCCCGGAGACAGCGACGCTGACGAGAACCTCCTGGAGACTCCCTGTGCCCACCTCCGGTCACGCGAGCGCCTCCACTCCGCCACCCGACTCCTCTCTTTCTCTCTATTTCTCACAATTCCCTCACGGTGGAGATGAGGCTCACCGGCGGCTGTACGCGTGCCTCTCAAAGCTCAGCGCCCCGTCCTCTTTATAGAGCTCAAGGGAAGCTGGCGAGGGGGGTAGATTGCCAATTAATCACCCTTCCTCCATTTCCGGCGGCCAATCACGCCGCCGTTGTTGACCGGAGATCCCACGCGCGGGTAAAAGACAGAGGGAGAAGGTGAAGGTGGCGCCGTAATGGTGGAAAATTTTATTTTATTTTATTTTTTTTAATTTTGGATTTTACAATCTCCCCTCCTTACAAAAATTTCGTCCCCGAAATTTAAGATACAACTTCTTCAAGAGTCCCTAGGAGTAAACAGCTCCGGGTAGCGTTCCTTTATGTCTTCTTCGCGTTCCCAAGTCGCCTCTCGATCTGTGTGATGGTTCCATCTCACCTTTACAAAAGGAATGGCCCGATTCCTCAGCTGCTTCACTTCTCTGCCCAAAATTTCTACCGGGCGTTCCTCATAAGACATATCCTCCTGAATCTCCACTGGAACCTGTGGAATCACCCGAGACGGATCCTTAATACACTTCTTCAGCATAGAAATGTGGAACACATCATGAACCTGTGCCAGGTTCGGGGGTAGAGCCAACCTATAAGCCACGGTTCCTACCCGACCCAGAACCTCAAATGGTCCAATATAGCGTGGAGCCAGCTTCCCACGCCTTCCAAATCTCACAACACCTTTCATAGGCGACACCTTCAGGAACACAGCATCACCAACCTGGAACTCTCGGTCGGAACGTTTCTGATCTGCATAACTCTTCTGTCTGCTCTGAGCAATCTTCAATCTCTCCCTAATTATCTTGACATGCTCCTCTGTCTGCCTGACGAAGTCGGGTTGTTCAGATGTTTTCTCAGCTACCAGCTTCCTCTCACCCACATCTCCCCAACAAATCGGTGTTCGACACTTCCTCCCATAAAGTGCCTCATACGGGGCCATCTGAATGCTCGCCTGATAACTGTTGTTGTAGGCGAACTCCACCAAACTCAGACGCTCATCCCAAGATCCTGTGAAATCCATAGCACATGCCCTCAGCATGTCTTCCAATACCTGGATGGTCCTTTCAGACTGACCATCTGTCTGTGGGTGAAAAGCCGTACTGAATGCTAGTCCAGTGCCCAAAGCTGTGTGTAGGCTCTCCCAAAACCTCGAAACAAATCTGGTGTCCCGATCTGAAGTGATTGATACTGGTACCCCATGTAGCCTCACAATCTCATCAATATACAATTGTGCTAGCTGCTCCAGTGACGTACCCGTCCTCAGAGGTATGAAATGTGCCGACTTAGTCAACCGGTCCACTATGACCCAGATTGACTCTTTGCCCCTCTGAGTACGGGGTAACCCTGTCACAAAATCCATATTTATATGCTCCCACTTCCACTCCGGAATGGGTAAAGGTTGTAATGTTCCAGCTGGTTTCTGATGCTCTGCTTTCACCATCTGACATGTGATGCACTTAGCCACAAACTCAGCAACCTCCCGCTTCATGCCCTTCCACCAGTAATGGTCCTTCAGGCCTTTGTACATCTTGGTACCACCGGGATGAATCGCATAGCTCGAGTAGTGGGCTTCCTCAAGAATTTCCTCCCTCAACTCCGGGATATTGGGTACACAAAGTCTGTCATCAAACCTAAGAGTCCCATCCTCATGTACTCTAAACCGCGTCGGCTCTCCCTGGCCAATCTGTCCCCTGATCTGTTCCAGTTCTGGATCCTGCCTCTGTGAATCCCGTATCCTCCCCAGCACTGAGGGTCGAATGTGCAAGCTGGCCAAACTAATATCCATATCTGGCAAAACAACCTCTAGCTCCAATCTCCTCATGTCCTCCAATAAAGGCCTCTGTGTAGTCAGCAGAGCGGCGACTCCATAATCAGATTTTCGGCTTAAGGCATCGGCCACCACGTTAGCCTTGCCCGGGTGGTAATGCACACTCAGATCATAGTCCTTGATCAGCTCCAACCATCGCCGCTGTCTCATGTTCAGCTCTTTCTGTGTGAAGATGTACTTGAGGCTTTTGTGATCGGTGTATATCTCACAGGGTACACCGTAGAGAAAATGTCGCCAGATCTTCAAGGCAAACACGATCGCTGCAAGTTCCAGATCGTGTGTGGGGTAATTCACCTCATAAGGCTTCAACTGACGAGAAGCATATGCAATGACTCGTCCTTCCTGCATCAGAACACATCCTAAACCAGTCTTGCATGCATCACTATATACTGTATATCCTTGTCCACTCTGTGGTAAAGCCAAAATTGGTGCTGACACCAACCTCTGCTTCAGCTCAAGGAAGCTCTTCTCACAAGACTCTGTCCACACATACTTTGTGCCCTTCCTAGTTAACTTCGTCATAGGTGCCGCTAGTCTGGAGAAGCCCTCAACAAACCTCCGATAGTAACCGGCTAATCCCAAGAAGCTCCGTATCTCTCTGACGGTGGTCGGTCTCCTCCAATCGACAACTGCTTCAATCTTCTTGGGGTCCACTGAGACTCCAGCTCCACTGATCACATGCCCCAAGAAAGCCACGCTGTCTAACCAAAACTCACATTTGGAGAATTTGGCATACAACTGATGCTGTCTCAAGATCTCCAACACGATCCTCAAGTGCTCCATGTGCTGCTGGCGGCTGCTCGAATAAATAAGGATGTCGTCGATGAAGACCACCACGAATCGGTCCAAATACTGTCTGAAGACCCGATTCATCATATCCATAAATACCGCCGGGGCATTGGTAAGCCCAAATGGCATTACTAGGAATTCATAGTGCCCATATCTGGTTCGAAAAGCACTCTTCGGGATGTCCTCCTCCCTGATCCGTACTTGATGATATCCAGACCTCAAGTCAATCTTCGAGAATACCTGGGCTCCTTGTAACTGATCCAAAAGGTCGTCAATCCTTGGAAGAGGGTACTTGTTCTTCACTGTCACCTTGTTTAGCTCTCTGTAGTCGATACACAACCTCATAGATCCGTCCTTCTTCTTGACGAACAACACTGGTGCGCCCCAAGGTGACATGCTGGGCCGAATAAACCCCTTCTCCAACAACTCCTCTAGTTGTACTTTCAGTTCCTTTAACTCAGCCGGCGCCATCCTATACGGTGCCCTGGAAACTGGTGCCGTACCCGGAATCAAGTCAATAGAGAACTCCAGCTCTCTCTCTGGGGGCAGTCCAGGTAAATCCTCGGGGAACACTTCTGCAAACTCCTTCACCACCGGTACATCTGCTACCGCGGGTCCACCGTCCTTCTTAACCTCCAAGATTGAGGCTAAGTAGCCAACACATCCTCCATCAAGTAGTCTCCGAGCCTGGAGAGCTGAGATCTCTCGAACCAACGAACAATCCTTGCTGCCATGGAAGGTAAACTCCATGTCACCCGGCATCCTGAAGTGTACTCTCTTCTCACGGCAATCGACCATCGCGTGCACAGAAGAGAGCCAGTCCATACCAAGGATCACGTCGTAATCCCTCAGGTCCATCACATGCAGGTCGGCGGGTAACTCCCGCCCCTCTATCATCACTGGGCATGCCGGCACCATCTTGTTCACCATCCTAGTAACTCCAACTGGGGTGTCCACGCTCAACACATATGGTGGTTCCACCATTGGCAATGAGTGTCTCCGTGCAAATAGTGCAGATACAAAAGAATGTGTGGCTCCCGGGTCAAACAAGGTACATGCATAAAATGAGCTAACAGCGATCGTACCTGCCACGACATCTGCTGATTTCTGAGCCTCCTCGGTGGTCAAATGATAAACTCGCCCATGGGTCGTGGGCCTCTGCTGCTGTGGCGGTCCAGAAGTAGGAGGCTGCCCTGTCCCTGGTGTCTTCCCTTTTCCTCCCTGAGGCTGCGGTGGTGGTCCAGCTGACTGTCTGGGAACCTGCTGAGAATTCTGAGCACCACCAACCGAAATCTGTGCAGACTTCCTCTGTGGGCACTGTGCTTTCCTATGATCCAGGCTCAAGCATACCCAACATCCTCCTGTGAGTCTTGGACACTGTGACTTCTTGTGCGGCCCCTTGCACTCGAAGCACCGTATATTCTGAGCAACACTTGTTGTCGACCCCACGCCTCCAGTTGAGGCTGTAGATCCAGCAGGCTTGTAGTATGGCTTGTACTTGTTATCAGAATTATGCCTCCCTGTATTCTTCCCAGATGAGTGTCCTTGGCTATTCTGTCCTTTGTCCTTCTTCTCCCTGTGAGACTGTCCCTTAGAGTCATTCTGATTAATGGCTTCCACATACTTTGCTCTTGACACAATGTCAGAATAAGAAGAGCACATATGCCCAGACACAATCTTCTTCACAAACGGCCTCAACCCGTCCTCAAATCGACGTACACGACTTTCCTCTGAAGGTACCATATCTGGAAGGAATCGTGCTAATCTGTCGAATTCAGCCTCGTACTGTTCAACAGTCATGTTCCCCTGCTCCAGATGCTTGAACTGTTGTTCCATCTGGACTCTTCTTCCACGGGAGAAGTACTTGTTGAAGAAAACCTTCTTGAATTCAGCCCAAGAGTGGAAGGGCTTATCCCTCCTCAAACGCATCTCTCCCAGATACCAATCTTCGGCGGCCCCCTGAAGCATGTATACAGCAGTTCTGACTCTCTCCGCCTCTCCAACCTGGAAGACCTCGAAGGTCTTCTCCATCTCTCGGATCCATAACTCTGCAGCCTGAGGGTCAGCAGCTCCCTCAAATGGTTTCATTGACGACCGTCTGATCTCGGCCAGTAACCCTCTGTTATTTCCGGCTGGCCCTAGCGATGGTGGAGGCTGTGTGTGCTGTAGCCTCTGTTCTTGGATGTACCCCATCATCTCCGTCATGAGATCTAACATGCGAACGGGAGGTACCTCCTCCCTCAGTCCTGGGCCTGCAGCTTGTGGCCCTCCTGCATCTGATTGAGCAAGCTGCTCCTGCTCAACCTCCATCTCAGCCTCTGGTGGTGGTAGAATCTCGTCCACCTGAGGCTCTGGTACATCCTCTGCCTGGGGTTGGGGCACCTCTTCTTGGCGAGGTCGTCCCTGCCTACCACCTCCGCGTCCGCCACGTCCTCGAATCATACTGTTTCTGCCAGCAATCAAGTTAGCCATAATTCAATTACACCCAAAAGTAATACAAAATAAAAGCAGCTCACACATATCAGAAGTTTATGGGACTACTACAATAATCGTAGTTCATACAACATAACAGTTTGCAGAACTACAACTTTATTCTTTCATACAAGCAGACCTAGAGGACTAAGGACCAGCACAATCTGGCTATACGAGCTCCACTAAGCGTCTCCCGGAGGTATGTATCTCCAAGGTCCATTAGGCCCTCTATCAGAACTTGGCCCCGGACAGTAAATGGTGAGGTGATATATACTCCCACAAAGCAAACACCTGCAAGGGTCCCCTTGGCACACTGTCCACTGGTGCCCATGGCGCCCACAACGAAGGCACCTCACATTGTTCCCATCCCTGGGTGGAGGATCTACAAGGTTGTCCCTAGTCTGAGCTGCAAGATTTGCACGAGAAGTCCTCCAGTCAGCTTCCATCTGTCTTTGGAAGTTCAACTCTATTATTGACTCGATCCTCTGCAAGCGCCAATCTAGTGCAGCAAAAGCCCTCATTATCCGGTCATAAAGTTCCCCGATACGATCCTGGGACCTCGGTGTTGGAGTGTTCTCCCTTACACTCTCCACCTCCTCCGACTCGGCTAGGTGGAAATACCTCCGTCTAGATCGACCGTCTCCTGACATCTTCGCTCTGCCCAAGGCAGCAAAAAGTCAGTCTCGAGTCCAAAATCATAACTACCCTCCCTAACACTCAGTCTGACATACCTGACTAAGTTACTAAGGCAACTAGGGTGTCTATTATCTGCTTTTGCTCTGATACCACCTTAATCTGTAACGCCCCGACCCGATCCCCGGGACCCCGGGCACGCGATATGCATTCCTGCCGCATTCTAAGTGGAGAGACAGCCCCACTCGGATACAAGGCCTAGATAAGTATAGCAGATAATACATAACAAACCAGATTTATAACACAAAGTCATAATCAAATGTCAGAGTTTAACGACAAATTAATAACAAGGGTTCCACAAATCCAGGGTTCAGGGACCCTAAACAACAAGGCCCTACATGGGTCCTAAAAGTATAAATCTCACTCAAAAGTAAAGATAGCTGAGGTCCTCCGACCTCGTCAAATGATCCCCTCCCTCGTCTCTCTCTCGTCCTTGAGTCTCCTACTGCTCAGGACCTGAAAGAGAAAAGAGGAAAACAAGTGCATGAGCTTTCGAATGGAAAGCTCAGTAAGTACCATGCAACAAACCCAAAGGTACAACAAAAACATAATCAAGTATCATAAAAGAAACCCTAGGATTCTACCACAAACATCAAGGTACAACTCTTATCAAAAGTCACCTATTGGCCCAAAAGTTCACAAACCGATCAAGCAATCCCCCGGACAAGCCATAACACAAAGAAAACGCCGCAGCGACCAACCTGTCACAACTTCGGTAGCGCACCTCTCGTGACATGTCGACATGGCTGGCCAGACAACCCCCGCCGACAGTGCAATGCAAGTAGTATCGTCCTCTCGCCATGGAAAGCCGGATCGTCGAGTGTCCGCCTCCGAAGCGATCTCTCAAACCGAGCCTCACGCTCCAATCGCGTGGCGGAAGAACTATCTCTCATAGCACATACCTCCCTACAAAGACACAAGACCATGTGCCCATGATCAAGTGTCGGCCCACGGGTGGGTACGGCTAACTCATATATTAAAAACAGATAGAGCTACACCCTACCTCTAGTATATCAACCATGCACATACTATGAATAGAATCAAACAACAAGCATGTATGTGCACAAATCCAAGAAATATATCAAGGAATTAACATGCTAAACAGATAGCATACAACAATTCAAGAAAACCCAATGATGGGCGGTAACTAGGCATGAGTGACTTACCTGAAGTCGCTAAGCCTGGAGTTCCACGGAACCAACTCCCTGCGCATCTACGTCAACCTGATAGTAGATACTACATTAGAATAGGCATCATCGTGTACCTCTAATTATGTATGCATGATGTCCTAATTGGGCCCGGCCAAATTTTAATGGGCCCTCCCGAATCTCTAAATCATTCCCCTTAAATATTCACCCCAGACTATTCTCAAAGAAAAACCCAGGTAGCTTGGTGGTTAAGACCCATCACACCCTTCCTAGAGGTCCCGGGTTCCATTCCTTTCATTTGCCTTTTAATTCCCATTATTTCCTTTTATGGGTTTATGTATCCAAACTTGTCTCTTTATATCACAAGTTTGATAGTGCCCTGGTGGTTAAGGCCCACCAAGTCCAAGTGAGAGGTCTTGGGTTCAAACCCCCACTCTTACACCTCTCATTTCTTTTTTTTATTTAATTTTTATAATTATTTGGACCCAAATAATTACTATTCATCTTCTGTTATCCAATTGGGCCCAAGCCCAATTCTATTTACTAAGAGCTAACCAAGCCCAAACTTGACTAACCCAATTATATTGAAATCCTTAAATTCAAACTTTCAAAATCTATTAATCAAACTTTATCAGTTGATTATCAAATCAAAATCTAACCTTATCGATTAGTTTATCTAACCATAATCTATAAATTAGATTTTTAAAAATAAATTTAAACATTATCCACCAGCCCACAAATTACTCACTTAACTAATCTTCAATTAGTCAAATAATTGTTTGTCACTAATTGATTGTCAATCTAATCAACTGATTAGTTACCCAACTAATTAATTTGGCTAGATCTTGATTAGTTCATTAAACTTAACCTCTTTAATTAAATCAACCAACTTAACCATGACAATCATTTGAGCCCAACCATTAGGCCCAGTTCAAATCCAACTCTATTTAATTAATTGGTTAACCCAAACCAATTTGATAAATCAATTGAATCATATTTGATTAAATTATCTGAGTTAGATTAAACCCATTAAATCAAATTTGATTCCTTAACTAAGCATGACCCAAGCCCAAATTGGTTGAGTCCAGCCTTTAATCACATCCGGTTTTAATCAATTGATTAACTTAACCATTAGAATTAATTGTCTTAATTAATTTTATTAACACTTAATAACTCATCTTCTTCCTCCCGCCTCTCTCTCTTCTTTCTCGCGACAGCGGACAGACCGGGGTGAAGCTGGGCTTCCTTGGCCGATCGTCGGTGATACTTGGTGGACCGTGGCCTCCCTTCATCAGTGATCCTCGCCGTCAGGGTTCTCTGCACATCGGCAGCATCTCAGGAACCATCGAGCTCCTCCACCCTCGTCGGAGAAATCTTCTACGCAGCCCGAGCCTCCTCCTCGGCCCAAATTTCACGACAAAGGCGCGAACACGCATCAGCGACGTCCTCCCGAGCTCCACCCCTACCAAAATTTACATGTATGCATGGCGTCGCTAGGAAAAGATGTTGAATGGAGAGGGGAACTCACCGGCGTGCAGATGTGGCCCCGGAGACAGCGACGCTGACGAGAACCTCCTGGAGACTCCCTGTGCCCACCTCCGGTCACGCGAGCGCCTCCACTCCGCCACCCGACTCCTCTCTTTCTCTCTATTTCTCACAATTCCCTCACGGTGGAGATGAGGCTCACCGGGCTACCGTGACAAGCTCTCTCTCAAAGCTCTCACGGCCGCCCCGTCCTCTTTATAGAGCTCGAGGGAAGCTGGCGAGGGGGGTTGATTGCCAATTAATCACCCTTCCTCCATTTCCGGCGGCCAATCACGCCGCCGTTGTTGACCGGAGATCCCGCGCGCGGGTGAAAGACAGAGGGAGAAGGTGAAGGTGGCGCCGTAATGGTGGAAAATTTTATTTTATTTTATTTTTTTTAATTTTGGATTTTACAGTATTTTTGTATGTTTTTAGCGGGGCGGGGCGGGGCGGGGCGGATTTTAAAGGATCATTACCAAACCCGCCCCGCCCCGCATTTTTTTGGTGCGGATCGGGGCGGATCGGGTCGGAAACTTCGGATCGGCTCGGAGATTGCCATCCCTACTACCAGCGGGTTGAGATGATAGGTAAATGAAAATAAGCAAATGAATAATAAAGAATTGTATAAGAATAAAATTTTATTAAAAACTTAGAAAAAATCAATGTATTTTAGTCATCCTAATAACTGATTTTAAATTTTTAAAAAATTTAAAAAAAATCTAAATTAATGTTAAAGTATTAATTTGAATATAAAGACAATCTTTATTATCTTTTGAAATTTAAAATGATAGAAGAAGTGAGAAAAACGAAAAAAATTCATATTTAAGGTTTTTAAAAATTAGTTATAATATAGCTGATAGAATTAGTTATTAAAAAACTTAGAATTAGTTAACAGAAACAAAAAAAAAGAAAATATTTAAAAAAACTAATGTTTTTATAAGTTTGTTAAAAAGAGAAGATTGTAAAATCAAACTCTTGAATCTCCGATTTACCAGATATTGCAAAATCCTTTTTGTAATTGTCATGTTTTATATGTTCATTTTATAGCTTTCCAAGTAATTTCCTTAATTTTCTTTATTTTAATACAGTAATAATGCTTTGAACGCGGTAATTTCATACCAAAAGAGTAGTAATGATCTGTTCACCAACTTCTCACCATTATCCATCTGTTTGAGTTAAATAATTTTACACTTTTTTGATTAAAAAAAAAGAAGAGTTCTATTTTTATTTTCTTTGTTTACTATATTAATACCTTAATAATTTTATCAGAGACCTACACGAAAGATCTCATCTACATCTGGTCCCCTTAAGGCTGAATTTTAATATAAAAAAAGGTCTTATATTAATAAGAAAAATTTTAATTTCTAATTTACTTTCCATTCTAAAAAATATTTAAATAAAAATGGAATAATAAAAAGCCACTAATTTCCAATAAAACTACTCACTATTACACCAAAAAACCTAAAATACAAAACAAAGACCTACATCTTAGACCTACCTTTGTTATAAAAAAAAAATATATACAACCAACACCTTCTGATCTAGATCGGACGGCTCCCAAAACCCCTGACCGAACCAAACCCACATTTCCCGGTCTATCAAAAAACTCCCCACGACTCCAAAGTCGGAAAACTCAAGACCTGCTCTAAATCAAACTCCGTCCCGGCCTCCACCGCCGCCGGTCCACCCATCTGAACCCGGTTCCCCAACAGAGCCGATGACGTGTCCAGCGTTGACGGCAACGCCCACTGCTGCTGCTGCCGCTGCACCCCAGCCCGGTTCAACCCGCTTCGCCCCGCCGGTTCAACCGGAAGAACCGGGTCCCCGAACTGGACCCCGGTCATCCTCTGAACCATCTCGCGAAAGTTCGCCGGATCAGCGGTGATGTACGTCGTCGTCGCCCGTCGCACCACCCGAGTCTTCCGTTTCCCGACCCTCCCCGCCGGGCTGTACCGGTCCTGGTTCCGGATTGGCTTCGGACCGGGTTCAGCTTCCGGTTCGGGTTGGGTAGGGATCACGGGGAGGGACTCCGAGAAGTTCTCGTCGGAGAGAGAGATCTGGAGTGCACGTGTGAGCGCCGCGTTGTCACGTGCAAAGGAGGCGCCGAAGGCCCAAGTGTCCAAACAGCTCTCCGCCATCAATTTCGCCTCGAGATCGGGATTCCAGAAAACGGAGCTCAGCCGGAGAAGAGTGACTCGGGGGCTCCGAGCCTTTATAACAAGGAGGTGGACGGAGAAACCGCGTTTATCGGGCCACGTGTCACCCGAAACCGCTCGTGCGCCTGGGGAGGAGCACCGACGAGTGCTGATCTCGAGGGGAGTCGTCTGGATGTGGACACGTTGGCTTCTAAGACGCGTCGTCGTGGAGCCCAACGCGAGGTCGACCCCTGGTAGGGCTGTCAAATCAGGGGTTGAGACTCGTTTCCGAGGCGTGATTGACGGTGGATTTTGGTTGCGCCGACATTAACCGTCGTTTTCTATCTGGATAGCCAGTGTCATGCTTTAACATTCGCGTCGTTGGAGTTGATTCAACGGTTGTAAAGAACCCTTTTATTCTCACTTATTTACAATCGTACCACTGCGGAGAGTGGTATAAATGGTAAATAATGGTGAGAAGTTGGGGTCAGAATGGGATGAGAAAAAGAAGAATGCTTTTGCGACAACAATGACGTGGCGGGATAATCTAGAGAGCCGTCAGCATGACGGCAGCAATGTCCACAGTGGCTCGGTCACTTGCTTCGCAAGTTCTATGAAGAGATAAATTATTCATATTAATTTGTATTATATGACCTTACTTTTGACTCCTATAAGAAATAATAAATTGTAGGAATTATATAAAACCATTATATTTTATTGATATTACATAATAAAAGTTTTAGGTTGATAGACAGATCGGGTGAGTATGGTTAAACACTTTTTTGAACGGTTAAAATTAACTAAATTTTACTTGTGCCCTTTCTCTGTAAATAATACAATATATTTAACTTAAAAATAAATAAAATAAATATAGTAAATAACACAAAAACATGCACAGAAAAGTAATGAATATGAAAAAATAAAAATAAAAAACTTTCTTGGGGTTTTAAATTGTTAAACTAAAACAATAACCAAAAATGCACAAAAAAATCGTGAAATTAGAATTGAACATTTAATTATGCAATACAAAATAAATAGCCGAAATCAAGGAATATGAGTGAAATTATGTGGAAAACTTCTTAGGGCTTGAGTACATAACTGCATAACTTTCAAAACGCCCACCCAATACTTTTATATAAATGACTAAATGAGTTCTCTATTCAGGTATACAGCTTACCAATGTGATGATATGTAAAAGAAACATCTCCAAAAAGTCAAAAAAAAAAAATTAAAGAGAGAAAAAAATAATAATAATCAACAAATGGTAGATCAAAAGTTTAGATTCATATTATCAATATATCAAAACTAAAGTGTATTCATATTATATAATAGAGAAAAATAAAAGAAATAGTAGATCTAAAGTTTGATCAATTATTACACATGCATCCCAAAAACAAGAAAAATCAAAGTTTCATTGTCTTTGTTGTTGAAACTTGAGACTCAAAGAAATCCTTTAGTAGTAAATCTATGAACACGCCTAGCGTCGGAGAGATAACATCAAGATAAGATATAGGGTTTTAATAAACACCCCAATCGCCAAACAGCTATGTCCATCCTGTGGGGGAGTGTTATCGAGAAAGATATTGATCACTGCCAAGATGCCCACAGTCGATTGACGGAGTACAGCAAAAACGCCGAAAACCAATAGAATTATCCGATTAATTGACATTTTACACCTATGAAATAAGAGACAGAAAATGTATTAATAGTAAAAGAGAGAGATGTGAAATCTTTCCAAGTTGGATCCTGCTGGACCAGCAAGAATGACTGTTGAGTTAGTTCGCATCTCCACATTAGTGTGATATTGTTCTTTTTAGACCCAATTGTTAGGACCAGGGATACCCCACATTCCACACTAGCAACAATATTGTCCGCTTTGGGCCTGAGCCCGCACGGTTTTGTTCTTGGGCTTAACCCAAAAAGCCTTGTTGTTATGGAATGTATCTCTCTATATATGCCCATCTCACTTTCTCTAATTAGGCGATGTGGTACTAATGTTTGCACATCCCAACAATCCTCCCCTCAAACAAAGGACCACATAATTAGTCTCCCCTTAGGCCGGCACACTGTGAACTTTCTCTGTTCACCTTGCTCCATCGGCGCCCTTGGACATCACTACATTAGGAGCACACGTCTTATGTGAAAACCAGGGCCTTCCACGATGGAACGGATCGAACCGTCATAGTGAGACACCTGCTCACCGAGCTCCATCGAGGCGGCAAAGACCCTCGGTGAGCCTCTTGTCGTTGGCTACCTTGCTTGATGTAATCCCCTGAACGATCACCGCCTTACTTGGGGGCTCCTTTTTATACTTCTCTCTTTGTTCGGCACTAAGGATCTACCCAGGATACCCCACATTCCACACTAGCAACAATATTGTCCGCTTTGGGCCTGAGCCCGCACGGTTTTGTTCTTGGACTTAACCCAAAAGGCCTTGTTGCTATGGAATGTATCCCATCTCACTTTCTCCAATTAGGCGATGTGGTACTAATGTTTGCACATCCCAACACCAAGCCCGCACTGTTTTGTTATTGGGCTTAACCCAAAAGGAGTCACTACTAATGGAGATATGCCCCTCTAGTTAAACCTCTATACTTTTTATTTAATAGCAAATGTGGTACTTTGTTAGATTTCTAACATGATAAAGCTCTGCTGCCTGGCTCTGATACCATGTTAAATTTTTCCAAGCAGGACCCTACTGGGCCAACAAAAACTACTATTGGGTTGGTCCACATCTCCACATTAGTGTGATATTTTCCATTTTGGGCCTGAGCTCTCACGATTTTGTTATTGGGCTTAACTCAAAAGGTCTCACGACTAATATAGATGTGTCCCTCTATTTAAGCATATATACTTTTTATTCAATAGCCGATGTGATACTTTGTTTGATTTTTAAGAGCACTTACACCCCTCCCCCTCAATTGCCCAAGCAAGAATTGCCATGGCAATTCACCCATCCAAAAAAAAAATTTACACCCCAAACCTTCAATTGCCCGGGCAATTACTATTTATAAATATTTTTTTATATTTTTAGGTGGTTAAATATTAGTTTTTATTTATAATTAATGTATTATTTGTATTGCAATTAAGGGCATTAATTAAAACAAAGTAATTACATTAATTAAAATAAAAATATATTAATTATAATTGTAAAAAATATGATAATTTAAAAAGTAGGAAGAAATATAAAATATGTGGTTAGAAATATTCAATTATCTACTCAATTATCCATATCCTAAATATGTGGTCAGAAATCTATTTGTAGATATTCAATTATCTACTCAATTATCTACTAAATTATCCATATCTAAAATATGTGGCCAGAAATCGGTTCGTATATATTCAATTATCTACTCAATTATCCATATATAATATGTGATCACAAATCGATTTGGAGATATGCAATTATGTACTCGATTTTCTATATATACAACACCTTCAATTCATCATTCATTCATATCATTTACTCTTACCAAAATGTCTTACTTTCAAAAAGTTTTGGACGAACAAGAGAAGTTGGAGGAAGAAATAAGGCAACGACGTGAAGAAGAGGGAAAGAGAATGAGAAGATTATAACAATGAAGTCATCATGGTGATAGCTATGTTCCATGAAGACAGTCAAAGACAACATACGGGATCAAGTTCACGGCGTGCCGCAAACACAGACAGAAGAAGGCATGCTCGGGGTAAGAATCTCTTAGAAGATTATTTCATCCCAAGTCCTGTGTATTCAGGAAATGATTTTCGTAATCGATTTAGATTGTCCCGAAGCTTATTTCAAAGAATTATGCATGATATTTGCAATTATGATAATTACTTTGTTCAAAAGAGAGACGCTTTGGGGGTTTTAGGGCTACTACCCAAGCAAAAAATGATTGCAGCATTGCTCATGCTTGCTTACTGCACATCTGCCGATCAACTGGATGAGCACGTTAGGATGGGGAGGACAACCGTCCTTGAGTGCATAAAAAGGTTTTGTGCTGCAATCCAACAATTGTACACTAGAGTGTACCTCCGGAGCCCAACCGTTGCAGACTACCACAGACTTCTTAGAAAAGGTGAGGATCGTGGTTTTCCTGGAATGGTAGGAAGCATTGACTGCATGCATTAGACCTGGAAGAATTGTCCAAGTGGTTGGCAAGGAGCATATGGGAATAGGAAAGTGAACAAAACTATCATTTTGGAGGCCGTAGCTTCTTACGACACATGAGTGTGGCACGCATTCTTTGGTGTCCCTAGCGCTCAAAATGATATTAATGTTCTTACTCAATCTCCTGTATTTAATGAACAGTTAAGAGGGGAGAAAAATCAAATCACGTACACAATCAACAACACAGTGTACCAAGGGTCATACTACCTTGCAGACGGAATTTACCCGAGGTGGGACACTTTTGTCAAAACCATTAGAAATCCCACAACAGAGCCACAAAAATATTTTTCTTCCAAGCAAGAAGGTTTTCCGAAAGACGTTGAAAGATGTTTTGGTATCCTTCAAGCTCGTTGGTCAATAATTCGAGGGAGGGCTCGGATATTTGATGAAGATGTGTTAAGTAGCATTATGATGACATGTATTATCTTTCACAACATGATTGTGGAGGATGAGTACGATTATGATGCACCAGATGAGTACGGGTCTGACCCGATGAATACGAGAACAACCCTTATTTACGAGCCACCAGTAACAAGCGAAGGAGTTCTTATCATTCACGATCCTGTGGAAAGAGCATCTGTTTACACGGATAGGATTATTGCACGTTATACTGCTATGCAAGATCCTTATATTCATAACATGCGTCAAAAGGATTTAGTCAAGCATAATTGGATGTTGAGAAATAATGTTGATTAAATGTTTATTTTTATTTGTAATGAACTTTTATGTTTTATTTGTATCACGAATAAAAGTACTCATTTCCCTTCTTTACTTTGCCAACACATACAAACTAATTAAAAAATTAAGATACAAACAAATTCATAAATTAAAGATTAAATTTAAAAATTTTAAAAATAGAGAAATTTTAAAAAAAAAACTAATTCATAACAATTTTATAAATATAAACGGATTTTATAAAACATATATATAACCATCAAAAACATTATCCATTATTTTATTTTTTTAAATAATTCATGCTAACTGATAAAATTAATCATTTTATATACATTTAAAAAAAATAACTAATTCATGCTGACTGATATAACATAATTCATACTAACTGATACAACTAATTCATTTAAAAAATAATGTGGATAATGTTTTAAAATATTATTATAAGTGGGCCCCACTGCTCATCTGCCCGGTTAAGCGCCCGAGCGACCTTCGCCCGTGCGCTTGCCAAGGCGAGTGGGGCCTACCATCCACCCGAGCAATCCTTCAAGCGGTGTAAAAAAAAAACATCAAGGGTTACAATCAGCCCTTTGCCCCGTCGGATGTAAGTGCTCTAACATCCTCCCTCAAACAAAGGACCACATGAGCTTAGCCTGTGGACTCTTTATCCAGGTCTGTTGGCTAACGCTGATACCATGTTAAAATTTTCCAAACTGGACCTTATTGGGCCAGCAAGAACTACTATTGAACTAGTCCACATCTCCACATTAGTGTCATATTGTTCGCTTCCAAAAAAAAATTAAAAAGAAAATAATAATAATAATAATAATAATAATAATAATAATAATAATAATCAACAAATTGTAGACCAAAAGTTTAGATTCATATCATCAATATATCAAAAGTAAAGTGTATTCATATTATCTAACAGAGAAAAATAAATAGTAGATCTAAACTTTGATCAATTATTACACATGCATACCAAAAACAAGAGAAATCAAAGTTTAATTATCTCTGCTGTTGAAACTTGAAACTTAGAGCAATACCATTAGCAGTAAATCCATGAACACGCCTAGCGCCGGAGAGATAAGATTATGATCATGAACATGATGCTTACAAACACCCCAATCACCGTAACAGCTATGTCCATCCTATGGATTGGGTTATCGAGATAGATATTGATCACCGCAAAGATCCCCGCAGTCACCTGACAGAGTACAACAAAACGCCAAAAACCACTGGAATTATTCGATTGATCGTCATGTTAAACCTGTGAAATAAGAGACGGAGAATGTATTAATAGTAGTAGAGAGATATGTTAAATTTTTCCAATCCTGCTGGGCCAACCAAAACAACTATTGGGTTAGTCCACATCTCCACATTAGTGTGATATTGTACGCTTTTGTTCCGAGCCCGAATGGTTTTGTTATTGGCTTATCCAAAAGGTCTCACTACTAATAGAGATGTTTCCCTCTATTTAAGCCTCTATATTTTTTATTTAATAGCCGATGTAAGTCTGCGCTCTGATACCATGTTAAATTTTTCCAAGATGGACCCTACTGGACTAGCAAGAACTACTATTGGGCTAGTCTACATCTCCACATTAGTGTGATATTCTCCATTTTAAGCCTGAGCTCTCACGATTTTGTTAATGGGCTTCACCCAAATGGTCTCACTAGTAATGTAGATGTGTCCCTCTATTTAAGATCTATACTTTTTATTCAATAGTCGATGTGGTACTTTGTTTGATTTCTAACATCCTCCCTCAAACAAAGGACCACATGAGCTTAGCCTGCGGGCTCTTTATCCAGGCATGTTGCCTGGCTCTGATGCCACATGAGCTTAGCCTGAGGGCTCTTTATCTAGGTCTTTTTATTCAATACCATTAGTAATAAAGTTTTACTAGAGGCGTATTGAAAAGTAATGAACACAAAAAAGAAAAGAAAAAATTCTCAGGGCTTTAAAATGTTAAACTAAAGCAACAACCAAAAAAATACATGAAAGAAAAGCCAAAAAATCAGTATTGGAGATTTAATGAGGCTATGCAAAATTAATAGCCGAAATCAAGGAATATATTATACAAGAAAAGAAATTGCATTTTTACCTATTATAATTATCCAAATAGAAAACTGAAAAACAACAAAAACTATATATGATTAGCTTAAGTTTGTAGTTTGAATTTTGAATTCAATTTGGATTATTTCTGTGTAAATATATAAGAATGTATTTTCTTTGAATTATTGGTATTAAAGTGGCCTCTTCTTTTTCTTTAAAACACAGCAGGTTTTTTCCTTTTTTTTGTGATCACGACAACCACTCCAACAATTTATCCAATCAATACAACGTTTTTCACTATGAGGTTCAACTCATCACCATTAACGTCTTTATTGAAGCTCCACTGAAGCTCACTACAAGCAATTATGTCTCATGGAAACTTCAATTCTATACTCTCTTTCTCATATTTGATCTACTTTGACATATTAACGGCTCTAAACCTTGTCCACCAACAACTCTGACAGCAAACAACAAACCATCACTAGATCCAACCTACAACATTTGGATATTCTCAACACACTTATTGGTTCTCTCTCTTCGACAATCATTCCATTTGTTGTCAAATGCAAAACTTCTTACTAGGTATGGACAAATCTTGCCAATACATATGCCAAACCATCTCTTGGACGCATTAAAAAAGTCAAAAATCTTCTCAAAAATTCTACTGAAGATACTTTGAATGTTACTAACTTCTTGTAATTAAGGAGCACCAATAGATGAAGACAATCTTATTAAAAAAAAAAAAAATTATAAAGTCTAGGAGATGATTATCAAGAGCTAGTCTCTGCAGTCCAAGCCTGTGACACCAATCACTTGAGCTTTATCAAACACGGATAGGGCTAGGAGGTCCTTACGGACCCCCCAAGCCCAATTCACGTTACTTGGACTGATAACACTAGCCCAAGAGTTGTCCACGCGGACTAATTCTCTGCCAGCTTTGTTATCATCGTCCTAATATGATGTTTGTTTTTTTTTTTGTAGTTATTTTGGTATTTTGTTATTGTTATTCAACTTAGAATTTCATTTACTTAGAAGGTAGTGGAGGAATGAGTCTCCTAAAGACTCTGATCAAGTACCTACGATCGCTTGGTCGGGTGGTAATGGGTTCCCGCTCCTCGTTCCCCACGCGGGTTTGAAGTGATGCGGTGGGGGTTATTCTTGTGGCGGTCCCTGTTGTTGCACTCAAGGTGGGCCATTTAAGTGGCATTTCCTCATAGTGCCGGATTGAACCCAAGTGACCCCATCCCTTTGATTGTCTTAGCCGGTGGTCACTTGACCACTTGCTCATTCCGTCAAAAAAAAAAAAAAGACTCTGATCAAGTCTTTTTCAGTTATGAAGTCATGCACAAAACTTTTGGAAAATGAAAAGAAAAGGGCGAAGAAGATTTTACGGAAACTGTGGTCTGATTCTCACCTAAAGAGAAATGATTTTCTATGTTGAACATCTATACTCTAATTGGGGCCTGTCTTCTCCTCAAGAGGACACAAATGTTAATGTGAATTTTCTAGCCACCACTAATCAAACAAACCATACCAACACCAATTGGCGTCCACAAAATCCTAATAATCATTCTCGATCTTCTCCCATTGGCAATACATGATGGCGCCCATCACATAATAACTCTAGCTACCCTCCAATTGCTAATAACTCTGGTGCATCACTTAGAGGCAACCATCTATCACCATGCCCTTATTTGGGTTTATGCTAAATTTGTATAATTTTTTTTTTTTTTTGAAGAAAAGTGGATAAACCACATTACTTTTATTGAAATGCTAAAACAAGATACAGGGGTCCATTGTTGGACCGGGGATTACAGTGTTCCTCCCTGGTTCTGGGGGTGGGAGGCTTGACCTTCGAGATCCTCCTCATCGAAGTCCGCCCTAGGGAGTCTTGGCACATTCTCATCCCTGGTGAGGGAGAGGCTGTGGTCGATGAGGGGTCTCATGTCTTGTAGCTGTGTCTGTTGGGTAGCGTTGGCGCTGTCGACCCATGAGAGAATTTGTATAATTCAGGGACACAACCAAGAGATGTCCTCCATTCATATTTTTGCCAACACAAGCCTCCAACTTAATTAGGATTTGCACAATGATCGAATACCTCAAGAACGCCTTGGCAATCTCAAGCTCACTTTGTTGCTAATGTTGCCTCTAACAATCTAGCATGGATGCTTGATAGTGGAGCTTCTTTTCATGCACATTACATGGGCTCTGATGATGTTATAATTGGTACATGACAAGGGTCTTTCCATCATCCACACTAGATCCACTTCTCTCTCAACCCCTACTACTTTCTTTACATTAAATGATATCCTTTGCATACCATACATGAAAAAGAATCTAATATCTATATCTCAATTTTGCACCACTAATAATGCATTGGTTAAGTTCTTAACATTTTCTTTTCACATAGCAATTCTCTTGATGGGAAACACTAAGGATAGAGTGTATGTGTGCTAGACTACCAAATCAATTTCTCCCCTACTTCTTGCATTCTCAAATGTCAAAACTACTTCATCAAATTGGCATCATAGATTAGGTCATCCAACTTTTCCTATTTTAAAACACATCCTTTTTAGTTATCATTTGGATTTATCCACTACTCTTGTCAAAAGAATTTTATCCACTACTCTGTCAAAAGAATTTCCATACAAATCATGTCACTGCAATAAATAAAAGTCATCAGTTATCATTTTCCAATTCTTCTCTTATTTCTAACTAAATATAGAGGTTATATTTTCTAATGTTTGGATCTCTCCCATTGTTTCACATGATGGTTTCAAATATTTTGTCATTTTTATACATCATTTCACCAAATATATTAGGTTCTATATATCCACTAAAGAGGAAATCTGAAGTCAAAGAAATCTTTTTACTTTTCAAATCCATTGTGGAAAATATTTTAAATTTAAGATTCTCACACTTATTTCAGATAATGAAGGTGAATATCTAGGCCTTAAAGATTATTTTGCAACAAATGGTATTTCACATTTAACCACCCACCTCACAAAACAAACCATAATGGCTACTTTGAAAGAAAGCACTATCATATTGTTGAAACTTACCTTACATTGCTTTCTCATGCCTTCATTCCTTTAGCCTTTTGGTCCCATGCTTTAGCCATTAATGCTATTTACTTAATAACTAGGATGTCAACCACTATCCTTAACCTCTCTTCCCCTTATGAATTAATTTTTAACAATACACCCAATCACTCAAAACTTAAGGTTTTTGGGTGTTTGTATTATCCTTGGCTTCGTCCCTACTCATCTCACAAGCAGTGTTTTTAAACCCGGACCGGACCGGCCTGTCGGACCGGAAAAACCGGGAACCGGGCAACAATCCAGTCCGGGTTTATAGTAATTGTTGACCAAACATTAAACCGGTCAAACCCATCCCGAACCGGCGAACCGGGCGGTTGGACCGGAACCGGGCAAACCACGGTTTTTATTATTTTTATTTAATTTCACTTGACCTTAAAAAAATCAAGAAAAGTATGGACTTCTCTCAAGCCCAACCCATTTTATAACAACACACCTCCTCTCATCCCTCTCCCCAACCGATGTGGGACTAAAATTTTCTACAAAATAGAAACCAATCACATTAGCTTCTTCTTGTGCACTTGTTCCATGATGAATATGGTAACCTTTCTAAACACCCTAATATTTCTCTCTAATTACATTCACTGCCATTATGCCATATCCCAATCATAAAATATATAATTAATGCTTACCAACCTTTTTATATATATATATATATATATAATTACTTGCTTTTTTACCTATTTGTTAGGTTTATTAACCTTAAAGATGTTATAATTTAATGCAAATAATATAATTTAATGTATTTTTTCTGGTTTCTAGTTTTCTCCCCTACTTTGTATATTAATCACATTTTTCTTCTTTTGCCATCTTTGAGTGGAAACCCACTCAAATGTTTTGTTATCTCTCAAGATTGGGTTGCACTTTGATCAATCTATCCATTCATTGGTTAATTAAAACTATTTAGAAACATTAGGATAGGATAACAGATTAATAGCTACTTTAAAACAATACATCTAATATTTTAAGTAGAGCACCTTTACTATATAATATTTGAACTTGGAAAATCAAAGTTCAAACAACATTTTATGTTATTATATATTTATTTGTATTTATTTATATTTATTTATATTTATGACATCATCCGGTCTGACCGAAATGGGTCATCCGGTCAGACCGAGTGACCTGTGACCCAGTTGTGAGACCGGTTCACTTCCCGGTCCGGTTTTGAAAACATTGCTCACAAGCTTGACCAATGCTCAAAACCATTTATTTTTCTTGAATACTAGTTATATATATCAAAGTGCTTACTTGTACTTGACCTCCAAAATTTATGTTTCTCGTCATGTTCAAATCATCGAGTCAGTTTTCCATACACCTCTCTTCAAGCTCATTCCATAACCATAGATATATGGATTCCCTCAACTCTCAGAGCTCTACTTGAGCCATTACATACAACTTCATATAAAATACTCTCAAGGAATCCCACCATGTGAAGTCTTCTCCACCCTCAATTCAACATCAACCATCACCTCCCATGACCCCTACAAATGAAGGCATACCAAATCATTCATTACCTGTTACCCTACCATCATCCCAAACAAAAGCTATTTCTCAAGCTTGCAATCAACATCAGATGACTACCTTTTCAAAAATAATATCCATAAACTATTATAAAAACTCAACCTTCACACTCAACTAGACTCCTCCTCCATCCTTGAACCCACTATTGTGAACCATGCTCTCAAAAATCATAACTGGCGTTGGGGCTATGCCAGAAGAGTATAATGCTCTTACTCGAAATAGGACATGATAGTTAGTTCCACCTACCTTTCTCCTTAATCTTGTTGGGTATAAATGTATTTTCATATTAAGCGACATTCTGATGATTCTATTGATAGTTGTAGAGTTCTCCTAGAGGCCAAAAGTATTCATCAATAACCTAGTGTTGACTATCATGAGACCTTTAGTCCCATTGTTAAACTAACTATAGTGAGACTTGTGCTTAGTATTGCTATGAGTCATGGTTGGTGTCTTTTCCACTTGGATGTCGACAACTCCTTTTCTTCAAGGTTGACTTTATGAAGATGTTTATAGGACATAACCCTCAGGTTTTGTTGATTAATTCTAGTCATCCTACATAGTCTACAAACTTCTAAAAGCTATTTATGGTCTCAATCAAGCACCACAAGCTTCGTACAATGAATTACATCAATCTTTTATTGCCTCTGGGTTTCAAAATTCTCATATTGATTCCTCATTATTTGTTCTCCAAGCTAACAACACTCTTATTATCTTTCGGTTTATATTGATGGCATCATTCTTACCAATAGCAACAATGGTATACTTAATCAGTTTGTTGATGGTCTTGCTCAGTGATTTTATCTAAAGGATCTAAGCCTCTTTCTTATTTTCTTGGGGTCGAAGTTGTTCCTATCGCTATGGAATCCTAAATTCCCAGCGTTGTTATATTCTGGATCTCCTTCAACAAACTCACATGTAGATACCAAACTTATTCAAACTCCTTTGCCCGCAAGTTTAGCTCCAACCTTGCTTAGTATAGGGTCCTTCCCAATTGGGAGTAAGCTTCCCGGTCTAACTCTCATTTTTTTGAAAGATGTTCTTTCGTAAGATGAGGTCTCCTGGTTGGAATATGACCTCTCTCACTTTGGAGTTATAGAAGCGTCAAACCCGTTGTTGGTAAGCTACTACTTTCAGACAAGCTTTGTCTCGTCTCCCCTCTAGGAAATCCAGCTCTCCTCGGAGGGCCTTATCCATGGCTCCTTGATCAAAGGCTCGGGTTCGATAGGTCGGCATCCCGATCTCCATAGGGATCATTGCTTATGCTATGAAGGTGAGGCTCAATGTAGTCTTTTCGGTAGGAGTCTGGCTGGTCGTCCAATACACTTACAAGGTGTTGGGCAATTCATCCATCCAATTTGAGCTAGTTTGTTGGACTCTGGTTTTGAGGCTTTGTAGGATAGTCCTATTTGTGACCTCGACCTACCCATTGGCTTAAAAATGAGTCACGGAGCTCAACCTCACTTTGATACCTAACTCTTCACATAATTCCTTGAACTCTGGTTGTCGAACTATCACTCATTTTCTATAATAAAAGCCACTAGGATACTGAATCTGCAAATGATTGACTTCTATATGAAGTCTCTAAAAGCCTGCTCTATAATCTTGGCCAAAGGTTTTGCTTCTAACCACTTGGTGAAGTAATCTATTGCGACGATCAAGAACTTCAACTGTCAAATTGCCATAGGGAAAGGTTTGAGAATGTCTATCCCCCTTATCACGAATGGTCGTAGATTCACGATGGGAATGAGTTGGGTGGTAGGTTGGTATTAAATCCGCAAATGGTATTGACAAACTTTGCATTTCTAAAGGAGGGATACTACGTCCTTTGTTTGTATATATGGGCTATTAATATCCCTACCTAAGGACCTTGTAAGTCAGTAACTTTCCTCCGAGATGATTGTTTTCATGAATCTCCCAAAGGACATAGTCTGCTTCAGAGGGGTGTAGGCATTTCAAGTAAGGCATGGTGTACAACCTCTTGTATAGTTAGTCATCTATGATAATAAAGTGGTTCGATCTGCTCACAATCCTCCATGCTTCTGTCTAGTCGGTCACCAGTGTGTCTTCCGCTAAGTTATCTCGGATTGGGTCGAGCCAATTCGACTCCTCTTGGATCTCTTGGATATGTTCTTTTAGTTGGTCATTAATACTTTTGCAAAATAGGTGCTGGAAATTGATGGGTTGGCTCAGGTCGACACACTAAGGTCGTGTTTGGTACGCAGGATAGGATTGGATTATTATTTCGGATTAGATTGGATTGGATAGGATAGGATAATATTATACTGTCCTATGTTTGGTAGCACCGGATTAGAAAACTGGATATTTGGTAGATATTAGATAGGACTATTTTATTGTTTATATTTTAATATTTATTTTTAAGTTATTATTTATATCATATATTTCAAATTAGTTTATAAAAATTTTGTATTTTAATATTTAAATTTTAATATTTTTTAAAGTTGTTATTTATGTCATGGGTCAAAAATTAATTTGTAAAAATTCTTTGTAAATACATATTGAAATTTATTCATAAAAATATTTTGTAAATATTACCATTTTTCACTTCTAAAAACTCTATTTATTAAAATTTAATTAGTAAAACAATATGTAATTTTGATTGTTAAAACACTATGTACATTTAATATATTTTTGCAAGCACATTTTAACATAATGTTAACAAATAATTGGAAGGTAAATAATAAGGTGGAACACCAGGGGGTAGAATGTATATATAACAAGACAAATAATATATTGACATAATGTTGACAAATAATTGGAAGGCAACTAATAAGGTCGAGCACAAGATTGATCAAACTAATATATATATATATATATATATATATATATATATATAACATGAAATAAATTAAAATCTAATATTTAAATTTTGATGAAGTTTAGAAATTAGAGAATTAATGAATTTGTTTAAAAGTATGTATTAAATGGTTTACAAATAAAACTTCCAAAACCTAAGGGGTAGAATATATTATGCTATATATATATTAAAAAAAATAGTATGAAATAAAAAGTTTAATAAAAGAGATAAATTTTAAGAAAAAAAGATCTTTTTAATTTATTGATGGTCGAAAACTTGATGGACGTGGAAGTTATCCGGCGTAATCCTCCCAAAAAGCATGGGATTAAATTATAGAAGAAACTGTAATCCTAGGATTAGAATCCTAGGATAACATTTCCAAACCAAACACGGGACATTGGATTTCGGATAACAATCCAATCCAATCCCATCTAATCCCGTGTGCCAAACACGCCCTAAGAGAATGTGAGCTTCGAAAGAAAGTCAACTTTCTCACTGTTTGAATGAAGAATCTTTGTCATCTGAAACTGCTTAAACTTCGAAGTGAGTTCCTTCACCACAACCTTATATCTGATCATATTTCCATCTTGGACTTCATATTCCTTGTTCATCTGCCCAGTGACTAGTTGGGAGTCTGTGTAGACACGCAGACTTTGGACTCCAATACTGAGGTTTAATTGTACACTAGCGATTAACACCTCATATTTAGTCTCATTATTCGTCGCCTTTGAAATCAAACTTGAGGATTATTGACATCTTTTATCCATTTGGGGACTTCAAAACCAAGCCGGCTCCGGACCCATTTCCTGTGGTCGATCCATCCATATATATAATCCTTAATGGGACTAGAACCTTGGCTTCTTGGAATGTTTCAAAGGTTCTTGGTTTTGGTTCTACTCCCTCTATGGCTTGTCTTGCTTGACCTCTTCTCGCCTAGTTGTTTGAATCTCCTCGACATTGATATACTTTTAGCTATGGCCAGGAGCTCAACCAAGTCTTTTGATTGTTTCTTGAAGAGAGAATTGAAAGGGAGATCGACGTAACCCTTCCATCAATGCGGCTATGGTAAAAGTTTGACTGAGGCCAAGGACCTTAAGTGTTTCCATATTGAAACAACATATGTATCTCTGAAGGGTCTTTCCTTCGTGTTGCTTCAGCATAGCTGGTGTCTTCCTCTGTGGTTGATGGAGAGCTTACTAAGCTTTTTAAAGGAAGCGATATACTCTGAGGGAAGGCTAGTGAACCACATTTGGGTTGCTCTATGTAAAGTGGTTGGGAATACACTACACATGATGTCATCTAGAGCTCTATGAAAAACCATCATGGCCTTGAAGGACTCTAGCTGGTCGATCAGATCCGAGGTGTCATTGTATATCTTAATTGATGACATTCGGAATCCTGCTGGGAGCGAGGCATCAAGAATCTCATAAATAAAGTGGGAGATCATACGAGTGATATACTCTGGTGTTCCCTGGTTTCTTGGGAGATAACCTTTAATCAGGCTCTTGAGGAGTTCTCGAGTTATAGTTGAGGTGACCTGGTGTTGCTCGATTACGTGAAGATCTACATCTTCCTTCTTGCATGGGCCTTGCCTTTGAGTTTCGAGGCTCGCGTAGCCGAGCGTTGCCCTGCCTCAGATGAATTCACCACAGTATTTCTCGGCGGTAAATAAGAGTTGGAATGTCTGCTGCTCCATAATCTGAAGAGCTCGGGTGAGTGCTTTGATCTTCTCTTCAAAAGCTCGATATCTTGAGTCTTGAACCTCTCCTCCAAGGAATGTGTGTTGAACTTGGCAAGTTTATTCAACTTCTTGGAAGCTATTGCGCCCTGTGGTATTGTCGTCAATCGAATTAGAGATCTGACTCCGCTTGCCCCTAACCATTGTTAAGAGCTTCACAACTTCTTGATCAAGAAGATGATTGTTTCCTACAAACAGTGCCAAACTGTTGATGGAGAGGTCGGTCATGATCAATGATCCTTCTTCTTCTTTGCGCCATAGGATTAAAGACTCCCATGAATCGAACCCGGCTCTAAAAGAGAAGAGAACCGTGTGAGAGAAGAGATCCCAGCGCTCATGCTCAGGGGAGCCTCCGATGATCAGGTCAAGATTGAGAGAGAGAACTCAGATTGAATGAGATTTCAAAGAGTGATACCAGATTTCAAATTGGGTTTTAGAATGCCTTCTCCATGGGTTGACGACCTCTTTTTATACTCTTGTGGGCCTGATCTGCGTGCCCTTGGGAGTTCATCCTTTAATGTCGGATAACAAGACAATTGGGCTTCTATTTGAGCGGTTTAGATCATGTCATTTGTCTATGGTTATTTTTACCCCACCATAAATTTCGCTCTTTTATATACTAAACTAATTAATTAAATCCAATACTAAAAATATTTTTTTTCTACAAAAATCGCAAATAGTTGACTCCGACATTAATTGAAAGACATTTGTTTGCCCAATTTTCAAATTGGCATAATAGTATGCATATGTTTATAAATGAGAAAATTACTTTCATACCCCTCCAAAACTATATATTTGCTTAAATACCCCTATAAAAATGATATTTGCTTGCTTACCCCTCAAAAACTACATATTTACTTAAATATCCATATAAAAATATTATTTGCTAGCATACCCCTCCAAAACTATTTTTTTACTTATATACCCATGTTATTAGTCACTGTTAGCCGACGACGTTAAGATTTTTAAAGTTAACTATAGTTAAAACTTAGCCTTAGTTAAAAAAAGTACATAATTACCCTCACATTTTTCTATAATCATGACTTTCTCTCGTTAAACTCCCACTTTCTGGCTCTCTCTCTCTCTCAACTTCCACTTTCTCTCTTTTCTTCTCATCTCTTTAAGTTCAAAAAGATCTGCAATCATTTTAATTTAATTCCTTTAAATTAGTTTCACAAGATTTCTTTTTTGCTATCTTCCCACTATGACAATAAAAAATTCCAGTGAGAATGGGGTGTTGTATCTTACTGAGCCTCTAAGTGCATATTTTCCATTAACTTGTAGGGCCATTAAGGCTCACAATCTTCATTTGTGTTGATTGTTAGAGGAGGATGCACATCTGACCAAAAAGTTAGAAAGACACAAGATCACATTTTTTTTCCTTCTTTATTCTTCAATCGATAAACTTAATAACATTTTAATAAATTTTTAATTTACAAAACCCAATCTAATGACTAAAATATATTGTTCGTATAGATAAAAGAAAAAAAAGGATCGGAATATTGAGGATAAGAGAAAAAGACGGATTCGAGACTCACTTCTTTCAAATAGAGCGGCATCTCTCACTCTCATATGGAAGTAGAGCTCGATCATTCTCAAGGTCACGTTCGCCTTCATGTTTAGGGTCCCTGAAAAATAGTAATATTACTTGTTAGTGTTTTTGAAAATTTTAAATAATTTTTTAATCCTAGTCAGCATTGTGGTGACTAGGTAGTCTCACAGTCATTTTGACAAATAAAATGATACTGGTAGGGGTGAAATCGGTTCGGTTTTGGTCGGTTTGGACGAATTTCCAAACCAAACCGGTATTTTTTGGTTTAGAAAAAATCAAACAGAACCGGACCAAATAGTTTGAAAAATGAAACCAAACCAAACTGGTTCGGTTTGCGGTTCAGTTCGGTTTGGACTGCAGTTTGAAAGATTTTATGTAATTAGCAAGAAATTTGTGCTGGTGGTCTCCGATCTGCGATGGGCCGCAGGAATGGGTGAGGTGTGTAGGTGGGGAATGGATGAGAAATGGAGAGTGGGTGGGATAAAAAAGGAAGAGAAGTGAAAACTGAAAATCTAATTAAGAGGAATATGCGGTTTGGTTTGGTTCAAACCGCTTTTATGAAATTTCAAATCGAACCGAACCGAATATTAATCGATTTCAAACCAAACCAAATCAATTTTTTTTTCCCGGTTTCAAGTTTCAACGGTTTGAAAAACCAATGTTTTCAGGGGATTGGTTTGGAGCGGTTCGGCAGTTTGGAGTTTCAACCCTAGATATCGGGCTAAAATAAAATAAAATATTTAGTAAATGGTTATATTGGCAAATGATCCACTTATATTGCTTATTTATAATTTAAATAACTTAAAATCCATAAAATATGTTAAAAATTAGAGGGGTATATAAGTAAACCCATAATGGTAATTTGTTATATAAAATAATTAATATCTACAAAATAAGAAAAAATTTAGGGGGTTATATAAACAAACTCAGTTTAGTAATTTGCACTTATTCCATCCATTAATTTTACATTATCAAGGTCAAAAAAACTATAGGGGTATATAAAAAAATAATTGATTTATAGGGGTATATAAGTAAATATTATTTTTATTGAGGTATTTAAATAATGAGCAAATTATTTATAGGTCCCTGAAACAGTAACCAAGTCCCTACCCAACACACTATTTGCTACACCCTCCCAACACGTACCTCAGGGACCTATAGGGATATTAACACTGTTTCAGGGACCTATTGTTCATTATTCATTAAATAATTTCATACTTTTATAAGGATATACAAGCAAAAGAAAAAGGGCAATTTGTCAAAATGACCCTGCTCTATTTATTTATTTATTTTTTTGGCCCTAGGTCAAATATATTTGTCAAAATTGGCTGCAGCAATGCTGAACCAAAGTGTCGACTTCAGATGCAAATCGGCCTTTCAAAGGCCGATCGAAGATGATGTTCTAGAGCTAATCGGCCTTTCAAAGGCCGATTAGCTCAATACGATGAAGAGGACTTTTGAAGCTAATCGCCTTTCAAACGCCGATCCAAAGATAGTGCTCAAGCTAATCGATTTGAAATGCCGATTAGCTCAACACAACCAATGTAGAGCACTTCTTTGAAGCTAATCGGCCTTTCAAATGCCGATTAGCTCCAAAGATGATGTTTTGGAGCTAATCGGCATTTCAAAGGCCGATTAGCTCAACACAACCCTTCTTTGAAGCTAATCGGCGTTTCAAATGCCGATTAGCTCCATAGAGCTCTTTTCATGGTGTATGGAGCAAATCGGCTTGTTAAATGCTGATTAAGCTAATCGGCCTTTGAAAGGCCGATTTGCATCTGAGTCAGCACTTCTTTGCCGATAGCCGCGCTTCATTTTAAGAAATATATTCACCTGTACAAAAAATAAATAAATAAATAGAGCAGGGCCATTTTGGCAAATGGCCCAAAGAAAAACCTTTATAAATCTGAATACACAGTTATCTCCTCGCCTATATAACCTCTCTCTCTCTCTCTCGCTCTCTCTCCGTCAATTGAAATTGAAATTGAAATTGAAATCCGAATCCGAATCACTTCTCTTTCCGCTCCCAATTTCGAACACTGGAAGAGTCACCACAACGTAGCCCTAAAGCCGCCGGAGCACGGTCCTCATCAGGGTATTCTTCTCCGTTTATCCTTGGATCCGGTTCTATGAATCTTTTTTATGCAAGATCCACCTTCTTATTGTTGTTTTTCTTTTCATTTTTTAAGATTTTGATGAATTTTTTGAGTTTGTGTTGTCTTTCTTTGTGTTTATTGTTGGTTTTTCTGACGTTCTTTGGTTTTTACGAATGCTAGGGTTTGAAGTTCAATATGTTGAATGTTTTTCTCAGTGTTGTTGCTGGTCTGTTTGTTTAATGGATTTGCTTGAGCTCAGTCTAGTCTAATACTTTAAAATCGCTTGAATTTAGTACCATAAAGAGCTAGATTTGAGAATAATCTAGTACCTGCCAAAGGATTTGGGTTTTTAATAGAGTAATGTTTTCTTTTAGTTTTTTGGATGTTTGCATGTGTATCCAATATGAAATGAGATCTAGGTGACAAATCCTCGGAGAAGATACGTCACAAACGACAATGTAAATCAAAATTTGTTTGACTTTCCCAGGTTATATTGCAATCCACCTTAAATGCAAATCTCATTTATCTGTGTCTAGTTGCAATTCAATTGATACATCATGCATTTGTGTTTCCTTGTTGATGAGGTCGGAACTTCAATCTTATCAAATTCTGATGAAACGCTTGTCTGGCCGTGACCTTATCTTGGATTCTCAATACTTATGTCGCTCCATCCCCACAGGGGCTAAAAATATTCCATGATGATAAGATTTCTCCTTGCTCTATCAGTAGGCGCATACATACAACAAGTCTAAGTCACATAATCAAGAGGTTTGATGCACATGGATAGAGAGGTATTAGTACTTTGAGTGAGAATTCTGCGTTCGTCATCCATGATAAAATTATAGATAGGTATGGAACTATTTTTGTAGCCACTTACTTGCTTATTTACTAGGCTTAGGATACTTTTTAAAAATTGAAATTTTTATATTGTATGTTTTTCCATGATATATATCAGGTGTTTTTTTTCTTCTTATGTTTTTTCCCATTATTTTAGGTTGTTTTTAGTTGGAGGAACTTGACAAGTATCATATATACTACCATGTCGGCTTCTAATGTTGCAAACCCCAATAGCCCAGTTACCAATGTTGACACTTCGTTGACCTTGGACTTGAACTCGAAACCAAATGCAAGAAGGAGAATGATTGCCATTGTGGAAAAATCAAATGCTGATATGCATGGTGAAGTAGGACTTAATGGGGTCAACAGTGATAGACTGCTTGCTAATGGGACTCCAGTGAATATCAAACAGGCAATTAGAGGAGAGTCAGTTATTGACAGATCTAGAGATCTTTCTCAATTAAGGAAGGGGTTGAATACATCCAATGTTTCTCCACATCGCAGAAAGGTGTCAAAACATGAGAAAAACAGGTGGCATACTGTTTTAAGTATCGCCACAAAGAATTTGCTGCTTCTTGCAGCTCTTTTGTGGTTGGGGCAGACAATATATGGGTGGACTTATAGAGCTGTAGATGATGGCCATTCTCCTTTTGCTTCCCTGAATTATGAGGGCCAGGTTTCTAATCTTGAGTCTTCTTTAAAGAAGATGACAACAATGTTGCAGGTCCAGCTTGAAGTGTTGGATAAGAAAATTATAAGCGAGATTGGACTTGTGAAGAGGGACTTCAAGAAGCAAATTGAGGAGAGAGGCATTGTCATTGAGAATGAATTGAAGGAGCTGGAAGCTAGAACCAACAGTTTGGACAGGTCATTAGGTGAACTGAAAGAAATGGGGCTTTTATCAAAGGAAGAATTTGAGAGTTTTTGGGATGAGTTGAAGAAGAGTAAAAGTTTTGATGGCAGTGCTAGTGATGTCAGTTTAGATGAAGTAAGGGCTTTAGCAAAGGCTATTGTTGAAAAAGAGATCGAGAAGCACGCAGCTGATGGGCTAGGAAGGGTGGATTATGCTTTAGCTTCTGGAGGGGCTAGGGTGGTTAGACATTCAGAACCTAGTGTTTTTGGGAAATCTACTAGTTGGCTTGGTGTCACAAAAGGCAGGAATGGGGTTCATGATAATGCCAAGAAAATGCTGGAGCCAAGTTTTGGCGAGCCAGGTCAATGTTTTGCTTTGCAAGGGAGCAATGGGTTTGTTGAGGTCAGGCTCAGAGAAGTGATTGTACCTGAAGCAGTCACATTAGAGCATGTCTCAAAGGTATTTCTTGTTTGGCTCTTCAGTACTTTCTTTCACTGCAATATTGGATTTGTCTTGACTTTTGTTCTCACTTTCTTCGATTTGTACTTAGTTGTGTTGCCACAAAAACTATGAATCCTTTTAGACATTTTTTTTTGGGCCATTTGCCAAAATGGCCCTGCTCTATTTATTTATTTATTTTTTTGGCCCTAGGTCAAGTATATTTGCCAAAATGGCCTCGAACCTGGCGGAGTCGACCAAAGTCTTGACTTCAGGATGCAAATCGGCTTTCAAAGGCCGATTAAAACTATCAAGATTTGGCCGGGCCGATTTGCTCCATACACTATGAAAAAGAGCTCCTGGAGCTAATCGGCATTTGAAAGGCCGATTAGCTTCAAAAAAGCCCTCTTCCTGGGTTGTGTTGAGCTAATCGGCCTTTGAAATGCCGATTAGCTCCAAAACATCATCTTTGGAGCTAATCGGCATTTGAAAGGCCGATTAGCTTCAAAGAAGTGCTCTACATTGGTTGTGTTGAGCTAATCGGCATTTCAAAGGCCGATTAGCTTCAGAGCACTATCTTTGGAGCCGACGGCGTTTGAAAGGCCGATTAGCTTCAAAAGTCCTCTTCATCGGCCAGATTGAGCTAATCGGCCTTTGAAAGGCCGATTAGCTCTAGAACATCATCTTTCGAGCTGATCGGCCTTTGAAAGGCCGATTTGCATCTGAGTCAGCACTTTGGTTGCTGACTGCGCAGTTCCAGGGCCATTTTGGCAAATATATTTGACCTAGGGCCAAAAAAATAAATAAATAAATAGAGCAGGGCCATTTTGGCAAATTGCCCTTTTTTTTTCTTTTACTGACCAAATCTATTATGAACACTATCTTTAAAAGAAGTGAGCAGGAAGATAAACATCCATTTAAACACAGTTATATTTAGGGTTAGAACATACTATTAGCTAAATGTGATAACTCTAGCCAGAAGTTTTAGCCAAGATTTTTACATTTGAAACTTTGAATAATAATGTTTTGTTCTACATTATGACCTTCTAGCTTAATTTCACTTTTATGAATTTCAGGAAGTATCTTGACATCTGCAGTTCTTACTAGAATTAGAACCTTTGATTCTATTAGGTAAGTTTTATTGCATAAGGAGAGAAGGAAAAACATTGTAATCTTATCTTATTAAGACTGTTAAATCCAGAAATTTGTGGTGATTATCTTCTTTGAGATCAATTTTGATGTGCCATGATCTGATTGGTTAGCATGCTTTATGCATGTTAGTTAACTATCTCATGATCCTTTTATCAATACTAAATGGCAGATTACTTTAATTGTTCTTACTTAACAAAATTAAGTAAATCTTTTAATGCAAATTATGCATCATTACACAATTTCTTGGAAGAGTTTACTAATTTGAAAACACAACCTTGGGATGTTCATAGGATTATCAAGTTTGGAACCTTTTTCTAGTTGCTTTCTTCTGTTTGATTTTTTTGTACATGTCAGAGCTTTGATACCTTTTGGTTGTTTGGTGCCATTCTAATGACCTTTTGTTAATTTATTAAGGGGTATTTGACCTCCATGCCATGCCAACTAAGACAAACATTTGTGTTAGATCTGCTATTGTGAGTGGCCTAACATGAAGCTGACCATCTATAATGATTTGTGTACTTGAGATCCCTTTGGTTGATCTTTTTTGTTCAAAGAGTTGGAAAGAGCTCGTCTACATTGAACTTTTGCAAAAAGATTCATCAAACTCCATTCAGCTTCTGTGCTTTGTATAAAAGCTTTCCAGCATAGGCTTTAACTGAAGCTTATGTGGCGTAGAATCAACAGATAAATGGCCAAAAATGGCTTTACGGGCTTTAACTGTTTTCTCTGCTGGCTTCAACTTCCAATGTTAAGTCAAGCACATGTTGAATATACCTCTAAACAAATTAATTTATTTCGATTTTACATTTGGCTGACTTAAATGGTTGCTACATTTGCTAATTGTGATGATTATAAAGTTAAATCTTCTACCCACTCATTGTTACTTGAATCTGGTATCTTAATTCGGCAGCCATTTATAGATATCTGATGTCAGACAAACACTACGACAAATTTATATGATCAACTTGTGAACATTACTAAAATGTATAAGAGAACAAAAGAAACAGGGCGTTTATGGTGCATGGCATGTTTGGCGAGCAAAGTGAGATGATTGTTAAACGGATACTTATTGGGCATGTTTTAAAAGGATAATAATAATAATAATAATAATAATAATAATAATAATAATAATAATAATAATAATAATTCTTTCCTTTCCTGATTATTTGCCTTCTACATTGTCACATGGAATTGGAATTATCATTAGAACTGTGATGCTCTCCCCAACAGGACTTTGTTTTTGGCTTTCATTTGCTTTTATGTTGTATCCAATTGACTGCTTCTCTAGCTGAATCCTTTCTGTTGCTTCTTGTTTTTGATTTTTTTTTTTTTCAGAATTTTACTTTTTCTTGCAACATTCATGTACCGTAACATGTATTTAGGAGCATTTTTATAACTTTGATTCTTTAAATAAGAGTTATGTTTTTGTTTGAAGGATGTGAATGGGATACATATCTAGATATAGGCTAGATAGGCTGTCTTTCTTCACATGTTTTCTTTTGTTTGAGGGATAAATAGGGGATAAAATTTTTTTGTCTGGAGTTATTCCTGAATGGCCAACAGAAAAAAGGATCAACTGGTGGAATAACTGACCTACTTTTTCCCATCTTAGCCTGCTTAGTTTACATGTGTTCCTACCTATTCCCCATGTCTAATCCAAAGGGGAATGACACAGGATGAAGCGAGGTTAAATTTTATCCCTATTTTTTGGGATAAACCATTACAATTATTACAATTTAGCATCTCCAATTCAAAACATAAGGATGATGTATGGAAAATGGCAAATTATTAAAGGAGAGCCCTCTCTTTGGTCTTTGCTTCAATTCTTTAATTGGTTCATTGGTGTATATGGAACTCTAGTGTCATATCCTGTAACATACAATTCTCTTCAGTTGGAATCTGATATGGATAGCAGTTTCTGTTTTTGATTGTTAGAGTTAGAAGTCCTAGCCCTTTCAAGTAGCAAGTATAAAGGGCTTTGTATTTCTTCTATGGTTGCTTTTTTATTATAATGCAAATAAAAAGTTGTCTGCTGTTATATTTTGATGGTTTACTTTATAAAAATAATCAAGATTTTTTCTCCTAAATTTAGTTTAATCTAAGATATGTATTTTCTTTCTTCTTTGCCTACTACATTTTTCCAGTCATCTCTCATTCTGATTAATATGACTACGTGGTATTATAACTCATGATGAAATTTTGTATTATCACTCTTTATTTGTATTCATATTCCTGTCATAGTCCACGGCTGCACAGCTTTTATGGTGCCTCACAAAAGACTTTGCTACATGTTCTTCTATTTAGTGTACGAGTCATGTTACAAATATTAGCCAAACAGGTGCAAACCATTGTTTGATCTATTAGCCAAAATCTCACGCAAATTAGAAAAAGATCAAAATGGAGAGCATATGGGTTGCTTCATAATTATCTCATTTTATGTTTCTTGTATGCTTTCTTTTTCTTTTGTTTCCTTTTATTTATTTATTTATTTATTTTTATTTTTATTACTATTTTTGCTCATATATAAATTTACATTCATGTTACAAGTATAGACATAAATCTTACACATTACATTGTGAATCGGAGAAGCTTGACATGTAATCTATTGAATGCTTGTTAGTTAATCTTCATGGTGGCAAAGAAAATTATGATACAACTAATTATTTCAACATGAATACTGAAAATAGAAATTCATAATAAAAACTAGAAAGCTCTTGAAGGATGCACTAGCTTCCACATGACATATTTCCGTTTATGTATGATACACAGCAGCTCTATAAATTACATCTTTTCAAACGGATCCTCTTGAACCATAACAGTTAGTGACTAGTACTCTTACTATTCCAATTTCTCGATTCATTGTGCTTTTTAATCAACACCAATGTCTTCTTGTGGTGTGCAGAGCGTTGCTTATGACAGATCTAGTGCCCCAAAGACTTGTCGGGTGTATGGATGGTTCCAGGCATCCAATGATGATTCGTCCACCAACCTGCCTGGAAAGATGAATCTTCTCACAGAGTTTGAATATGACCTTGAGAAGAGCAATGCACAAACATTCAGCATTGAAACTACAGATTTAGGCATCATCAACATGGTTCGATTTGAGTTCACCTCCAATCATGGAAACTCAGGTCTCACATGCATCTATAGGTTCAGGGTGCATGGTTATGAGCCAAGTTCAACCCCAACCAGGAAGTCGCAAGCCTGAAGGGATTTGATTGAGCTTTGCTATATTACTACTGTCTGTTGTTATAGGGCCTCAACTTTTAGCACCGATAAAATTTTGTTGTTGGTGGATGAAATTGTTTGTTTGGAACAGACGCATAGTAATAGTAAATGTGATGACATGCTGTTGTAATGTTATAAATTTCTCTTCTGTGCATGAATTTTAAGGGTGAAGGTCATGTTCTATACTTCTCTTGTGCAGGAGTTTTAGGTTTCATTCAGTTACCGGGATTTTAACCTGGGTCGCCTGAATGGATAATAGGATTTCAAAAAAATAAAATAAAGTAATAAAGTACTACATAAATATAAATTTTAAAATAAAATTGGTAAAAATTCCGTTGCCGGGATTTGAACCCGGGTCGTCTGGGTGAAAGCCAGATATCCTAACCGGACTAGACGACAACGGATTTGCTCTTGTTGTGTTACAAAATAATTTAACACAATCGAAGGAGAGCACTCCAAGAGTCAAGACACATCGACTGAAGGTCAAGACTCAAGACAACGACAACAGCTCGTTAAGCCACAAATTTTTGGTAATAACTGTCATTAAGATACCGCAATATTATACTTATAAGGAGTTTTTCATTTCAAATCCATTATTGTATAGTACAAATTTATTGTAATTAGTTTTTCCCAAAATTCCATGTAAAAAAATAGCATTATACCAATAAATCTCTTGCTCTCTCACCATCTTAATTAGGATAAATACCACTAGTTAATAAATTTCTTTTGCACAAATTGTATCATTTAATTTAGATCCACACATCTTAGAAACTTTTAAATATATTTTTTAAAACACTATAATTTAGAAGGGTTATTGTAAAAAACAAATGAAGATTGTCAATTTGCATGGAGGTCGATCACTATTTTTATTGAAAAAACCTTAGTTACAATACAATCTCTCTCACAGCCGTCACATTATTTCATAACACTAAAGAATATACGGGTCTATGAATACCATCAAAGGAAAAAGATAAAATTGCCTCTCCACGATGTACAAATTACATAGGAACCAAGTAACCTAGTATTAAAAATATCTTTCTCAACATGTTGTAGAGCAACCTTGTCAAAAAACCGGTGACAGACTTCAAGGCACATGCACAACAATTATTTACGTACATATGCCTTTGCAAATAAACGTGTTTATTCTAAAGTTGTCTAAGATATTGATTTCCTCACACTTTCATGGTTAAATGCAAACTGAGCAACTAAAAGAACAAAAACTTTCACCGATCAAGTCACTCGCTTAGGGTTCACTAGAGAAGACCCATATCTCACTAGCAAGAAGGAAACTATAACAACTCCGAGTAGTCATCTACTAAGCACCTAGGCCATGCACGAGAATTAGGATTGTACCACTTAAGCTTTTAATTAATGAAAGTGGTTTATCTATTTTTTTATAATAAAAAAATACTGAATAAAATTCAACGAAACATATTTTTGTTTTAAAATAGTTTTAAGATAGTTTTTATCTCACATTTCATATCTAAAATTTGGATTAAACCGGCACTTAATTTTACATGAAAATACACATGAACAGTCTATCCAAGTCAAACATTGTGTGACAACTAAAAATATATGTTCAGTTTTTAGTGTTTTTTTTTTTTGACAAAGACAATAAGCGCCCCTCGAAGGTAAGTCAAGGACATGTGCGGGCATGGCCGCTCGATCCCGAGTTAGTCTACAGCCTACAGGAGAACAACACTATGCCTGACTGTAGGAGTGGCCGCTCGACCCTGGGTTAGTTTACAGGGGAATAACACCACACTTGACCCTCACCTTGGAAGAGTGAGGATTCGATCTTGGTCATCCACAGGAAAATCATCCATCTTAGCAAGGGACCCAAGTACCAATAGACCTTGGGTCGTTGGTATTTTCAGTTTTTAGTTATTATTAATATTTACATGGCCCAAACGTGGACACATGGCATGATTAGACCGCTAAGCTAGAAGCCAGTTGCTTGGTCATTCGACGATAGAGGATGCTAAGATCTAATGGATCATGTCAACAAGGTATAAAAGGAGGTCCTAGCCCACTAATAAGGTAATTTGTAATCTGAAATCTAATAGATGGGATCTTGATTTGGAACTCTTCTATGGAAGCTTTCATTCTCTCTCAATTCTCTCTCGGAGTCCTTACTTGATCATGGGAGGCTCTCCCGAGCACGAGTGCTCGAACCTTTTCTCTCTCAAGGTTTTTTTTCTCTTTCAGAGTAGGATTCGATTCGCGAAGACAAATCCCTGAAAGAGTCTTGGATCCAGGGGAATGAAGAAGGATCATCAATCATGACGACCTCTCCATTGACATTTCTGATCAATCTCTCTCGTTGATCAAGATTTGCTCTGATCCCAAGGAGAGCGGTTGCATCAACATTAACTATTAATTATTTTTATTCTAAAAAAAAAGTTTACAAGAATATATAAAACATAAATTAAGTGGTTGTTAATTGCTTATATTTTACAGAAAAGCCTGTTTCAAATGTTGATATTAACTTTTAAACATTTTCAGAAGACTCAAATAAAAAAAATGAGGTAAAAAGTTTTACAAGGACCGCCTTAGGGTTTTTATTTTTGGCTTTTGTTTTGTGTACGGTTTGTTTTTATTTCTTAATCTCAAATAAAACCCTCAAAATTTGTTAGTGTCCTAAAAATAAACTCATGAGAATACCTTTATCCCAAACTCACTTATTTTTTATGCCCATTCTGATTAATCTAAATCCAACATATTTTTATAACCAACAAAAATCCAATTTACTTATATACTTTAGCTAAGCATTAGTATTTATATACAAGAAGATATATGATATATTAGGCTCATACATGTAAACTTTTCTAATTATTTATGCTAATTAAATATTGTCTAATAATCATACAAGTTGTTTTTACATCTATACCCTTAAAAGCATAAAATTCAATATTCATGCTTATCAATCATTCCTGTTGTTACAGTCCTCCAAAGATCTGCCTGGATATGAAAATTTTCAAACTATGAAAATCATGTGAATCAACTTAAGACCAAGAAAATTAATGCATTAATCAATTACTATGAGTCAACAACCACTTCATCATTTCAAGTAATAACAAAGGCTATGCAAGAGTTGCAGAAATGTCTTCTTTCTACATATCACCAACTCAGCTCTTGAAACTCTACAAGCTCTCTGAGCTCGAATACATTATGACTCTTGAGATGTTTATTCCCGGAATTTCATATATTCATCCCCAAGTGTAATGCCGCTTTATTCCCCTATTTAATTTACAAGGGGATATTTTCATCATCACTATGTAGTTTTCACGTCGAATTCACATACAGCCAATGTAATCACTGGTTTTCTTCATCTTCAATGCAATACGAAGAAATCAATGGTACTCATATCCTAGTATTTCTCATAAGCATTGCGAGCAGCATCAATGGACTTCTGGAGGGCTACATACTTGTCCAGTGAAGACTCTGCGAATATCTTCAGCTGGTCTATAAAGATCACAAGACCAGATAGTAAACTGTCAAGATCCTGACGTGGTTCCTGACTCAGTTCCTCAGGTGTCTCGTTTGTCCAAATATCTTTTTCTAGCTCTTCAGATCTTCCTTCCTTCCTCGAGAGTGAGAATTTGCTTATGTTTCCATGACTTTTCGCTTGATGTGGCAAGAATTTGACTGTAATACCAACCAGAGCTTGTATAGCAACTTCCACTTTCCGGGTCGGAAAATCCTTATCATTAAGGAATTCTAACCAGTCCCCACAAGTCACAAAGATGGGGGGAGCCCCATCACTTCGTGGAGAAAACTCTAAATTTTTTCTTCTCCTTGAGGACTTGTGCCTTAAGGGGTAAACACACTTGTGGAGCCACCCGTTTATCGCTTCCAAGTAGGATTTGTGAGCAGAGATCCATTTGGTGAAGTTTGAGCCGAGAGAATTAAGCTCAAACTCAAGAAGGAGAACAGCTTGCTGATGAGATTCTGGCATTACTGATATTCCAGTGGTGCCATTGTTGCACAATGACAATAAAATGTTGTACTGATGCTTGTGGCAGTCAAGCATCTTTTCCCACATTCGTATTAACCTGCATGTATGAAGCAGACACAAAAAAACACATTTTACAACAGTATAAAGGAGTCTGCTTTTCTATTTATTGAGAGAAAGTTTCCTGGCCCTTCAAATGATTAAATTTCAGATTTTTGTAAGTTCCAGTTTTTCTTAGTGTAGGAGAGGTACACTTGCCTAAACCATTATATTGCAACTTGAAAGTATTTTTCTTCTCAGAACATGAGATTTTCTTCTATATTTGTCAAGCAATCTCTTTCTATGAGTTGTGTATAAAAGGGTTTGAATCAAACTGAAACGTAAAGATTACCCAAAATACAGTTATAGTTGAAATACAAAGTGTACAAATCTAACTTAATCTAGTCAAAAAAAGAAGAATGTTTATGCAATCAAGTAGACATAATTATCAGAGATGTATACTGCCTCCCCAAAGTAATATAACAAGAATATATGAGAAAATTCTGGAAGGAAACATACCCTCCAATTAATTCCTCTAGTTGTGGTTGGAGCTCTTTATCTCTCAATTCCTCAATTTTTTTTGATATCGAATCAATTCTGTGAAGCGCAACTAAAATTCTTGAGTGCAAGTCCTTCACCATAGCACGGGTTTTGTCAATCTTATAGGGGCTTTCTGCTTTAGACTCTTGGCTTCTGAGCAGCCTACATTTCATCTCATAATTCTTTCGAATGATGCCACTGGCCTGAAGATCAAGAGCTCTCAATATTAAAGCTTTCCAGATTAAAATGCAATAGACAGAAATTTCTCTAATTAACTTAATAGTAAAAAAGAAATTTAAAAAAATTGCTCGCTAAACCAGTACTTTATAACTTTATATAAAAGGGCAGCCCGGTGCTACAAAGCTCCCACTCTACGTGGGTCTGGGGAAGGGTCGGACCACTCAGCCTTACCCGAGGCTGTTTCCACGACTCCAAGCCGTGACCTCCAGGTCACATATGGCGACAACTTTACCATTGCCCCAACGTTGCCCTTCTACTTCATAACTTTATATATATATAAAAAAAAACATGCTCCTCAAATACTAAGCAGAGAATTGTGAGACTGCTACCTAAAGGATCAGGTTATGGCAGTACAAGTCAGAGCAGTGGAATAAAACCAGTATCTGCAAGCTAAACTTCACACTAATGATTGTATGCAAGAAACATCACTACAAAATATATTCACAATCAAAAGGCACTCGGATTTACGAATGAAGTCTTTATGTTACAAAGAATTTATTCCACTTGACCTTCTACTCAAGCAACATCTAACTGGGTCTTTGGTTCATATAAATATTGCGCTAACATAAATTCATGTTAACTTTATGGGGTTCACAATCAGATAAAATGGTACTGAACATTGAAACTCTTAGCAGACGGCAGATACTGTAGAATTACCATCTCACTCAAACTTTGAAAGGAAAGTAGCTAGTCAATATATACTTAAAATAAAACAGATGGTCTTTTAAGAATTGGTTGAAAGGATTGCATATCAAATCATCTGAAAAGAAATGTGTACCTTGACTTCATCATAAAGCTTTCTCTCCCATGCGTACAGCCTATCTAGTGTTGAGGCATGACTGCCTGCATTCATGCATATGCTGTTGAAGTCATTGTCATTGAATTCTTCAACATCATCTTTTGAAGTTGCACCCATAATGTTTCTGGACGATGAAGACAGTGATGATGCCGATCTATGCCAAGTTAAGTACTTCACATCATTTGGAGCAGTTTCTGCATATAACCACAAACTAGATAAATACTTGAGATCCAGAAATTTGAAAATAGACCCTTGACACACCAGCAAGGCTGCACAAATTTGACCTTCCCAGACCCTAGTTATTGAGAACCATGTAAATTGCGATGCCTTAATTAAAAAATCCAATATGACAAATTTAGCAGGACATAAGGTTGATGTCAGGCAAATAATCAGGCAAAAGATTTTGTCTTTCTCTGCTTTGGAGCCTTCTCAAGTGAGAGTTGTGTTACAGTTATTTTTTTGATTGGGCTAAGATACTTGTGGCCTCCTACACTAAAAAATTTACTCATAATATCATCATTCCATTCTCTAATTAGCCTTTTGTAAATATAGTGTGGGTATGCAAATTAACAAAAAAAGGGGGGAAAAAAACTGGGCCAAGTTGGCAATATGAGTACAGAATGGACAATTCATATAAAAAAAGAAGTCCACACCAAGTATGATAGCTTTGTGAAGTTCATCACAAGCATTATCTTCAATACAAAATTAATAATAAGAACAAGGATAGTACACTGGCATTCAGAGAACTGAAATGATTGCACTAATATTTGAAAACAAAAACAAAAAAAGAGAAGAAAACTCAGTGTAATGATAATACAGTAAGTTAATGAAAGTAATTCTGTCAACCTTCTCATGTGAAATACTCAGCTGTCAAGGAAAACTTTCAGGCATCAAGGTTGGCTGCTACATAAGAAGCATCCAATATTTGTTCTCTATGACTAGACATGAATTGCATGTGATTATCATAAACAGAAAATTGAAATTCCCTAAAAAATTTCACATACACAAGCGGCTGATTTTATTTTACAGAAAAATAAAGGACTTACCCTCAGGAAGATGAACCTCTTCAGCACAACAACCAAAACAAGATGTGAGAAAAGCCGTTGCCCCTGACTTGTGTTCTGTATGAAAAACAAAATATCATGTTAGAAACTTCTGCCATTTTGAGCCCTACTAATCTTGCAAAGAGAGAAGATGAAATAAAAATATTTTTAACTGATTATTTTAACAGATTTTAAGATATAAAATGTGACTAATCTATTGAAAGGCATACATTTATACATGTCTTATATATAGAAGCTGACCTGTACCCTTGATGGACAAAGGGCGGAAGTTCAGTTTGTTTGCCTCCAGCATCCTGGGAACTTCCTTTCCAGATTCAGAAGCCTTTAGAAACAGAACTTCAATTTCCATCATGAGTGATATGAAGTCCTTCACTGCAATGTTATTTGCAAAACCATGTCCTTTAGCACTTCCATTCACAGGAAGCACAACAGCAGGTGCTGCTTTTGGTGTTGTAATTGACAATTTTTCATCATGGGTGCCATTACTAAGCATGGTCTGCTGCTCATTATGCTGTTCAGTTTCAGGTTCAGTTTCAGAAGTAACAGTTTCCACGGATAGGCCTATTGGACATTCCTTGATTGAATTTGAGTCTAAAACTTCATTCCTGTTTCTGAATATTCGAACTAATGGTGCAGTCGATGGTTGGTCAAAATCATCTTCTGAATCTACAAAGTCATCCCTTGCATTTCTGGAGACATTTTCTCCATCCTCTTCCAATTGAGGAATTCCTTCCTCTTCTCTGAGATGTCTGATGTAACCAGCATTGTCAAGTTCATGGTACAAACCACGTCCATCTTGAAAAGTATAATGGCTATCAACCAAATGGGGGAGTTCAAAATAATCCCAGTGTGAAGTACCAAGGATAGGTGGAGTTTCAGCAGTTGAATTCTCCTCTGATTGTGATACAGTCCCTTTGGGAGCATTTTCCTCAGCTTGGAGAGCTGCTGTTACAGGGACTGGAGGTTTCTCTTTGACTGTTGTCGGAATACTTCTACCAGCTTTCATATGATTCGCATGAAACTGCACTGGATTGAGTGGTGAGGGAACTGGAGAAAATGATTCAACTGTTTCCATATGCCTTGAGAATGATGAGGATGAGTTTGAGAATTGTAAAGCAGACTTTTCAGCTAAAGGAAAAGGTTCATGTGTCACAGATGTTGACTTGCACAGAAAAGAGTCTGCAGGGGTCACAAGCTCTACAAAATTTCTAAGTGCAGTTCCAGTATTTCTCAGAGACCGAATATAAGAAACATGAGCATCAGCCAGCAAACATCTTCCATCAAGAGCCTGGCTTACAAGGCGTTTCCTTTCTCTACATAACACAAGAGCCTTGTCATCTTCAATCTTTGAGTTTGAAGTTCCCATACCAGCAGAAACAGGTTTAATTATATCAACCTCCCAAAATGATTCAATTCAATGGGTGACCTTAAATAGGCTTGGGGAAAAAGCACTGCAGAGAAAAAGCATGCTCACAAGGGCTGAAAACTGTACCATTCCTATCACAAAGCACAATTAAACATCAAATTCAGAAGTTAGCACCTGATTAATCTGGTCCAACTAGGTTTCATTTCATCCAATAAATACAACATTCATAAATCAAATCAATGAAAAAAATCAAAATAATATACCTTCTTTCGTCCTTTCGAAAAGAAGATGAGTTATAGTCTACATTCTACAACCATTACACATGTTTAAATAAACTAATCTATCCGAAAATGGATCTTCTCCTATTAATATGTAATAATAGTTCATTCCTATCAAAACGAGAAAACTACTCAAGTAATATATAAAGTTCTTTAGGCAACCATCACATTTCAATACAGCATGAACTACAAGAATAACTAAAACCCATGGATTTTCATAATTCCCTACTCTTTTTAAAACTAAGCAAAAAATAAAAAATAACAAAGACCATACACAAAACCCATAGATGCATCAGAGAGAGCCCTATTTGGCAATGCATGATAATAATAATATCAATTTGATTCTTTGTCTGCTTGATAGAATAAGATCAAAAGCTCATTAGATCTATCATAATGGAAGAGCTGCTTGAGTTCCAGTGAAGAAGCAAACAATTCAGCTTAGAATACAAAGTGAAAATCAGGTCCAATTGGAAATTATAAAAAAAAAAAACAATATGAAATTATCAGACTAAGAACTAAATGGAAAGCTCAACCAACTTTCGCATATATGTAATAAAAAAAAAGTTCAAAAAAATTTCAAGCATTACACAGTCAATCTCCGAGAAAACAGAGAAGAAGAAAAAAAAATCAAGAATTACCCTCATAGAACTCCAATGAAAAAAAAAAATCCAACCTTTTTTAGGGATCCAAAATACCATCTTTTAATAAGCATCCAAACATCAAACACCAAATCACTTCCCCCAAAGCAAAAACAAACAATTCAACTCACTCAATACCAACAAACAAATCCCAAAAGAACCAAGCATCAAATCCAACAAATACTTTAAACAAACAAAAAAAAAAACAATTAAGACATCACCACAATCTGCATACCTGGGTTTGCTCTGCCGAAGAGCACAAGCCTCTCCCCCTCTCTCTCTCTCTCTCTCTCTCTCTCTCTCTCTCTCTCTCTCTCTCTCTCTCTCTCTCTCTCTCTCTCTCTCTGGTCGTCCTACCCTTCTCTTCCACCATAAAAGTTCGATGAGATGGTACTACAATGCAGATGATTTTCATGCAGAAAGCATCATCGGATAGTGTGGGGCGAATGGTAGTGTGGAGCCCCCATTCGTCCCCCATTAATAGATTTCGGAACAAACCATTGTTTTGTTCACTAAAGAAAAAAAGAAATTTAAAAAAAAAATCACTTTTTTTCACTTTTTTCTTAAAATGAACTTTTCCTTTTGTTCATATACGTGTCGTAATGTTTTTTTCTTCTCTTTTTTCCTTTTTTTACTTCAAAATTACTGTTTGATTTATTTATAAAAAAAAAACATGACTAGGTTTCCAGTTCCTAATTATTTGATGGAAATTTGCAAATATACCCTAGAAAATGAATAATTATGTACAATTTCCTCATATAAATCATGTTTATCATATACCCATAAAACATTATATATATATTTTTTGAAAATAAAAAATCCTACAGTTGTATCAATTGAAGATAAAATATACATGTGTGTTGTAGAGACTCAGGTGTTCAGTTCGAAAATATGATAATTTAGTAATAAAATGTAAGAAAAAATATAGAGGTAGACAATAGTGTCTAACGATACGTATACTAAATATGAAGTCAAATATTTTCAAAGAGACATGGAGACAGAATCCATATAACTGACCCAGAGATTAAGGCTCAGTTGTTATTGTTGTTGTTCTTGTTTTGAAAATCAACTGAATACTTTTAAAAGTACTATATAACTATCACATATTAATTCTAATATTTTAATAGAAAAAAGTGATGATAAAGTAGTATTTGGTTAATTTTATACCACAGATGTATAAATACATATTGGTGTTTTGTGATATGATATATTCAAATATAATTTCTATAGGGTGTACACAAAAAATATGAAAGTTTCTGGAGATATATATATGAAAAAATAAATTATTGTTTTAATATTTCTTTAATTTTTACATAGAAATCCTATAAAATCTCATAATAGGATATATATATATGACTTTTTACTTCCTATGGCCAAACATGAATTAAATGGTTTCTATGTAAAGTGTATAGAGTCAAATTCATGTGGGGGCATGAAAGTGAGTGCATGAATTGAAATTCAATGTTGGATAACATCCCATCCAATATTTTCATTTTTACACTCAGATAAACAAATTGGAAACTATGATGACAATAATGTTTATTTTTGTTTTTACTAATTTTTAGGTGTAATATCCAATTTAGTCCCTCTATTATACTGATTTATGATTTTAGATTCCTCTATTATAATTTGAGCCCGGGGTTCCTCTACTTTCACAATTAAGAAATATCAATCTCTTAATTTGTCAACTTTAGGGGCTAAATAGGCCTTTAAATATATCTTTAGAGACTGATATTTCTCAATTATGAAAGTATAAGGATCAAAAAGGCTAAAATTATAATAGAGGGACCTAGATTCATAAATTGGTATAATAGAGGGACTAAATTAAGTATTGCACAAATGTTTTAATTTCTTGTAGTTTGAGTAATATTTAATTTTCTATATATGTACATCAAACTAGAAGAATGAGGTTGATGTACTCAAATCCTATTAACTAAACCTTGCTAGACTTTCACTTTAGGTGATAAGGACATGTTTAAATAATATAAAATTTATCATAAAGCATTATAGGAATATTATAATTGTCTCTTGTCCTTTAAAATAGGGTTAATTTTTTTTTACCCATTTGAACAATGTTGCTTTTTCAATCTGGCATCTCAACTTTTTCCTTTAAAATAGGGTTAATTTTTTTTTACCCATTCGAACAATGTTGCTTTTTCAATCTGGCATCTCAACTTTTTTAACTCTATAAAACAGCCGCAATTTTTTCTAAGTTTCAAAAAGTACTTCTGTCATCACCCAGGAAACGGTCGTGTGTTTCATAAAGTCACGTGACAACACGTGATACTTTTTTTTCTAAATAAAGAGATTAAAGAGTGGGGCCCTTTCTTTTTTTGTCCACGTTAGCAAAATAAACAAAAGCTTCTTCTCGTCCCGATTGAGCACAAACCAGACCAGATCAACGAAAGCCCTACAACTCGACTCGATGAACGCGGCCATGGCGGCACACTCCTCCAACGTCTTCTCGTATGTCCCCATTGACGGCGACGTTGACGTTGGAGCCTGGGTTTTGAGGAAACAAGCACCACCACCACTACCACCCTTCAACCTTCAATGTCTTTGGAAACAACCACCACCACTAGCCTTCAACTCAGAACTACAGAGATGCTCTCTCTAAGTCCATACTCTTTTTTGAAGGCCAGAGATCAAAGAAACTCCCTCCAAACCAGAGGATGACTTGGAGGAGAGACTCTGGTCTCTTAACACTATCATTTCTTTTTCATTTTATTTAGAGAGAAAGAATGAAGGAAAGAATGCATGCATGCATTCATGCAGGTGGACTTGGTTGGTGGGTACTATATATGATGCAGGCATTGCAGGGGATAATGTGAAGTTTGGATTTTCCATGGCTTTCACTACTACAATGCTTTCATGGAGTGTGATTGAGTTTGGTTATGAAAGGTGCGCTTCAGCATGCCAAGGATGCCATTCGATCAATGCCGCTGCTCATCCTAACACCATCTATGTTCAGGTCATCTTTTTCTTTTTCCTTTTCCTTTTTCTTCTTCTTCATCTTCTTCTCTATGTGAGATTCTAAGACTTGGACATTAATGGTGTGAAGGTTGGAGATACAAACAAGGACCATGCATGCTGGAAAAGGCAAGAGGACATGGAGTACATTGAGGACAGTACTGAAGATAAAGCCTCAAAACCTAGGCTCCGACGTCGTCGACGAGACAGCCGTCGCACTAGTTATCTCCTTCTTCGTCTTCCACCGTTCTGACCCCTCGTACTCCAAGCGCCTCCTCAAAACCGCCATCCTCTCTGCACTCTAATAAACCTCCACCTCCACTCCACTCCATTCAACTCAACCCTTATTGAGTCTTTGCATTTCCAGGCTCGATGACGGCGACAAAGTTGAGCACTAGAGGCGGCACCAACGCCGGATGTACACCACGCGCAGCCGGAATCTTGGAGTCGGCGAGCAACCACCCTCTCCTCGGTCGTGCAAACTCCATGTAGTATAAAGAAGCAGGTGACTGGCCCGAACCGGCAAGATGTGGAAGACGGAGAATACTCCGGCGACTGGCCCAAAACTGGCGCTCACGAGATGGTAAACAGAAGGCCGAAGGATGCCGATGAACATGAGGTTCCAACGGTGGCCCAAGAAGTCACGTAGTAAGGTGGAGAAATACGATGCATTGAACTGTGACTCGAGGTCGAGCCCGAGGAGTGCTCCAGCGAGGAAGCACGCGGTGGAGAGGACGAGGTCCGAAGCTTGGTAGAGGTGAAAAATATACAGGGAGAGGAGGAGATGGTGGAAGTGGTGCTTGTGGCTGTAGAGGGAGATGGGAACAGGGGCGGAGCTACATGGAGAAGAAGGGGCGCAATTGCCCCCCTTCTCATTCGAGATTTTCATATATTATATTATAAAATATTTATTTTTCTATTATATAATATTTTTTAATAGTTGAATTGCCCCCCTTATCAACTTATCCCTTTTAACTTGATGCCATGTGGCTTATCTTATTTCTATTAAATTATAAATAAATTAATAAAATAATAGATAGAAAACAAAACTTAAAATAAACTAATATTTTAATTAACTTTTCTATCCTTGTTAACTCATATCAGATTAAATTTTGTTAAAAACTTCTCTCGACTTGGAATCTTGTCTATTCCACTAATACGTTTGTGAACCTGCTTCCTTCTTTCTGTTCGACCCCCCGCTCGCAACCCCCGACAACCCACGGTCCCACTCTTGACCCACGGTCCCACTCTTGCTTAGCGTTCCACTTGTGTGTGATTTATGGGGATTTTTTCATTGCTCTCACAAGTCACAAACTTCTTTTTTTTTCACCTACGAAGCTATTCCACGAAATCCAAGGTCTGATTTCTTTTTTTATCTTTTATTTTTCAATTGTTTTGTTTTGTTTAATACCTCAACTATTTTTTCTCTGGTTTGTTGCTTGATTTGATTTTTTTTCTTTTAAATTCAAAAGGAGTTTTTATTTGTATAAATTTAGTTTGGATATTCAATTTGAATCGAAAGAATTGATGTAGAAAAAGATTTAGATTATAACTCCTAATAATCTTGTATGGATTTAGTTTGGATATTTAATTGGTAGGTCATCTCTCTCATCTTTGCCTCCAATTAGGGTTAAAATTAGGGTTTTTTTATTATCTAGATTTTAGGGTTCTCATGATTCGATTTTTTTTTTTTGCACCTCTCTAATTTTTCTTTTGATCTTGTGTTGCATTTGAGTTAATTTTTGCCCCTCTTATCAATAATTTCTGGCTCCGCCACTGGATGGGAAGGAGGAGGAGGAGGAGGAGGAGGATCTTTGTGGCGGAGAGGAGGGCTGAGGAGGGAGGAGAGGAGGTGGAGGTGGAGGTGGGCCTGAGGAGTGCTCCGACGAGGAAGCACGCGGTGGAGAGGACGAGGTCCAAAGCTTGGTAGAGGTGAAAAATATACAGGGAGAGGAGGATAGGGTGGAAGTGGTGCTTGTGGTTGTAGAGGGAGATGGGAAGGAGGAGGAGGATCTTTGTGGCAGAGAGGAGGGCTGAGGAGGGAGGAGAGGAGGTGGAGGTGGAGGAGTGAAGGTTGACATGGAGAGAGGCGGTGGTGATGAGGTGGGGAGGGACGTGAGGAGAGAGAGAAGGGTTTGGGTTTATCTTATCATAATAATACTTATAATAAGGTTATAACATGGGTATAATAGGGTTAATAAAATAAATAAAGACTTAATCTCACGGCCGTCTCTTGGGTGACTGCAGAGGTGCCTTTTTGAAACTTAGAAAAAGTTACGGTTGTTTTATAGAGTTAAAAAGTTGAGGTGTCAGATCGAAAAAGTAACATTGTTCAGGTGGGTAAAAAAAAATTAACCCTTTAAAATATATGAACAATTACCAATGAACTTCAATAATTAACTAGAGTTTAGGGTTTGATGTTTATGATTTTATTAAGGTTTATTTATAATTAAGTTTAGATAATTAATAAAAATTATATGTGATTAATCATCAATCTTAAAGTACATCTAGCTGATTATTATATTTTTTTATCCCATTTAAAGTTTTATAAAAATAAATAAATAAAAAGTAGCTCTTTTTCTTTCTTTTTTTCCTTTACAACTAGTGGAAGGCCTTAGGTGATCAAACTCATTCATACCATGTGTTCTTTGTAAAGAGACTCAAGCTTTTTAGTTTGTGATTATGGAAGGACAAGAGTCTTGCCTTTTTAGCAAAAGGAGATAGTGCCCTAGAAAGAAAGAGAAACTTGTTTGAACAAAAGTCTTTTTTATAATTCATTCTTTTGATTAATATATTTTTAAAAATTATTTTCCAATACTTGGAAGGTTTTAAAAATTACATACAACTCCTTTTTCTATCATTTATAAATTATTCAATAATTATTTATACTTGATACAAATCACACTCACTTGTTAAACCGAAATTTTTTCTTTCCATTTGGCATGTGATTGTCTTTATGTATATATGTGTGCGTGGACAAATCACTTTTTATTTGGTAGAGATATGTTTTGATCTCTCGACCTCCTGTTTTCAAAGAAAGTGTTGTAACTAATTTTTTTTATAAAAATTATTGTGTGAAGATATATATATATATATATATATATATATATATATATATTATAGAGAATTTATATTTATATGATAATTATTTATTAATATTTGAAAAGCAAAAGAAATAAAATAATTTATATGTTTTTTTAAAAAAATTTAAGGATAGGTAGGAAGGAACCTATCATTGATGAAAGAGGTAAATGATTGAAGTTTTGATGTATCCATGTATGGAATAATGAGGTGATTGAATGGTTGAAAGAGAGGGGAAGAGAGAGAAGGACAGGAACATTGAATGAATGAGATGTTAAAGTTGGCTGCCTGGGCTATGTGTCACTGAAGAACATTCACAGGGGTTGGAATTATTTATAATTGACCCCATGATGCATCTGAGAGAGCACCATCAGGATCAGTAGGGAATCTCTGACTCAGCAACACATGATCTCACCTTTTGCTCCTGCTTCTAGTACTGCCTCACTTTAATTACCTTCAAATACTTTTGGATTTTTCTAGTAAGGCTTCTTACTCAGAACATGCATGTTGATCTTCTTGTCTTTTATCTTTTATCTCTAGAATAATATTTATATATATTTATTTAAAATGTATATATATATAGATATAATTTATTAAAAATAAAATATAGAAAACAATAATAATGGTGATGGAGCCCATCTCATTAGCTCGAGTTTCAGGAATTTTAGACCAATTTCAAATAAACTCATATTTTCGGCCAGTCCAGCCAACTTAGGTGGAGCCCGCTGCATCCAACTTTAGGTGAGTCTTCCATTCAAAATATGACATGTGTACAAACATTAAATAAAACTCATCAGGAATGGAGCCCGTTAGCAAAATCTTTTAAAATATTCATGTGTTTGAACACGTGTCACATTTTGAATGGAAGACTCACCAAAGTTGGGTGGAGCCGGCTCCATCCAAGTTTTTCTCTCAGCCCAAAAACTGAGGGAAGACGGGGTGTCAAAGATTTAAAGATAGTGAAAAGATCATTATTAGCAAAATATGCTTTGAAACTCATAAACAACCATGACAAAAACCGGATAAAATTCATGAAATATAAGTATGGAACAATTAACATATGGGCCATGCTAAAATATACTAAGGTTTCATGAACCTTCAAGTCTCTAATGAATGTCACTCGGGATCACATCACACAAAAACAAACTCTTAGATCTAACTCAGTACTATTAGATCTCTGGATCTTTGATATGTCATTACAAAGCAAACCTATTTTTATAAATATGGATTTTGATCTTATAGATGTACAAGTTGATCAATTAATATCAAATACACAATGGAGCAAGGAGTTGTTGAACGAGATTTTCTCAAACTCAATTATACATTGTAATTAACAAACATATAGATTGGGAAGCTGAAGAAAGATCATGGACCTAGACTCGAGGAATAAGGGGGAAATCCCTGTCGACAACCATTTACAATGTTTGTAGAGAAAAAAAATGAATTGCACCTATGGCAGGGCTGGAAACACTTGTGGAAAATGGATATGGCACCAAGAGGGAAGATGTTCCTCTGGGAGCTCTTCCATGATGGTCTCCCATGTAACAGCCCGGAATTTTTAAATAAATATCACTTGATTAAAGAATGTTCTATTTGAGGACATAGGAATTAAGATGGAGAGGAGATGGAACATAGGAAACTCATTGACACTTCATGGGATACAGAGGTAAGTAGAGTAGGGATAATTTATGTTATTATCACTAACAATGGACATCTACGTATTGCAAGAGTTATAATGTGTGAAGCATACTCTAGTTTTTAAAGGGAACTAAAAACATTGAAGAAAAGAATAGAGAGATTAACAAACATGTGAAGCAATTAGGCTTTGCTGCACACAGATAATGAATATCTGTCGAGAATCTTCCAACAAAGAAGAGAGGATAACAAATAGAGAATAAAAGAAACAACAGAGAAGCGCATAAGGATGCTTAATCAAATATTGAACTGATTCATATACCAAGGGAAGAGAATGTATGCTCTGATGCACTGATAAGGACAACAAAGAATATATGGACAATCCTCTTCTATAATGATATTCAAAGTTTGCCAAGATGATTGCAAAACTGTTTTTATAAACTAAAGCATGCCAACATGGTTTTTTTTTTTATGGAATAAACTAATAACATTCCAAGTTGGCATTATTTTAGTTCTATTATAAAGTTCAATATATATATATATATATATATATATATATATATAGGGCTGATCAGATGCGGTCGGCCGGATGCACTGTGCATTCTTGATCGTCTCCCATTTGACATCTAGAGTATGTTTGAAGTATTTCCAACCGTAAGAATGGGAAGATCATCAAAAAATAAGGTAGTCGTTTGGTTCTCCCACTTAACGGTTGAAATTCTGAATCATTCAGATTTCTATAAAATAAGAACCGTTAAGTGGAAGAACTAAACTAAGCTATCAAATCAGTATGAAAATGAACATTTTTCAATGATCTTCCCATCATGCGGTTGGAAATCTTTAAACACGCTTTCTACCAAATGTAAAGAAATGAGTGGGAATGTAGAGTGTTACAGTCGACCTGACTGCATCTATATATATATATATATATATATATATATATATTGTCACCGTCTATTCTTGTTCTCTATCCAATTGCTCCACTAAAATAAAAATTGGAAGTTCAAACTAATAGATAGATTGGAGAAAGAAGTCGTCAAGAAAGAAAGTGGTCCTCTTTCTAATTGAACACAATGATCCAAGTGTTGGCAACATCAAGCCAGCCAACCAACCATTTAACATTTACTTAATAATTAAGCAAATATAATTTTAAGGACCCCACTCCTTTGGAGGCATACACCCTGATGGGACACCACTCACACCAACTTAATAATAGTAACTTAAAAGCATTTTATGTTAATTATAATTAAAGTTACGTTTACATCTATCCGAATTGGCCAATTCTATTTGTGCAATTGTCCATTAAATGGGAAATTTCCTGTTAACTGATATTAATTACAATATTAACATGATATAGGTTCAATTTGTTAGAAAACTTACTGAAATCAATGCTAAATCCTAGATCAATTACAACAAACAAACACAATCAAAAGTTAGAATTGCCAAGCCTAAAAATGAGTCTGGTAAATCGCCAAGAAGCTAAAACTAGGACAGATGGAATCCATCATCCGTAGAACCCCCTGGCCTTTGATTATGGGGGAACACCGCAAACACCACTGAACAGAGACGACTTTGAAGAGGAGCTGTCAGGGCAAGTTCCATAAGTGTAGCTCTCCAGGGCGGTCGGGGCACCCAGGGGGAACCAAATGGGGTTTATCCACTTATACATCTATGTATTAATCATGGACCTATTATTGATCAATAAATGAATATTGTTTATCTACTTTAATAAAAAAAAATCTGAAGAAAAAGAGAATCCACATGAGTGCAAGTGAAGAAAAAAAGCTTCATTTATTTTTTGGACATTAAGGTTAATCATGGAGACAAAGAATCCATATAGCCGATCCCATCCAGTATGAGACTATGGATAAGTCGATTAAAAATCTCTCTTTCATTAGTTTTGTTTGTGAGGAATGTTTTTCTGCTTTTAACATTCTAATCTCATAAATTATTTATTATTTATTATTTATTATTAGTATTTATTTATGTATCTATTTGTTTATTTTTATTTTTTATTTTATCATGATAAGGGTGAAACCAGTAGAGACACGTGGGAACACATCACCTTGACACGTGGAAGGATCTCACATCCTCGATCACTAGCCGAACCTCAAAAAGACCAAAGAATCCTTCCAAGGGAACACTCCGAAGGCAACCCCGAAGCATCCTCCGAAGAGACCTTCAAAGACCAAACCAAAGAGTGATTAGAAGAGCCTCCTGAGCAAATTCCGAAGGAAGAGGAGTTTCCGAAGGGCCTTTCGAACAACCTTCCAAACGGTCTCCAAAGCAAAAGAGAATTCAAGAAGCTTAGCAACAAACTTCCGAACAAGACTCCTCTTCTTCCTTTTCCCGAGAAGCCATGAACTCTTCTAGAAGAAGCAACAAGCCGACCCAAAAAACCGAAGAGGTTGTAACCAAGCCCTATAAAAAGCCATGACCTCACACTTGTAAGGGGGATTGAACTCTTGATATACCCGGCGTTCCACCTCCTCTCTCCTCTCCCTGAAAAAGTCGCTCATAGTGGAATTTCTCTCTCCAAAGCTTGGAGGCCCGTGGTTTTTCCCCGATTCAAGGGGTTTTCCACGTAAAAGTCTTGGCGTTTCGTTCTCTTGATTCCCTCTCCCTCGATCTTCTTGGATTCTTTCCCCATAAAAACCTTACAAATTTAAGTGTTGACTTGGTTCTTGGGATCTTCCCGAAAATCTCGTTAACATATCATATTCTATTTCATTTTATTTCATTTTTTTCCTCTTATTTGAGAGCAACATGGAGACAGAGAATCCATATAGCCGACCCCATCTAGTATGGGACGGAGGCATAGTTGTTGTTGTTGTAAGGTTAATCATGGACATTTATAGACTTCAATACCAGATGAGAAAAATAGAGCAATTAGATTTGGTTAGAAAATCAGGAAAAATAAAAATAAACTCATAGACCGAGGGTGAAAATCTACCTATTGCCCGGACATGTGACACCTGCAAAGCGGAAGTGCATGCTTATTTGTCTAACTCATCACCCAATGCGAAAGGTTTCCTTTTTATAAAATGTGTGCAACTCTTTTATTCCTTGTTGTTTGTAATACAAAGATTTTGATGTAACCATTTTATTGTTTTTGTGTACTTTTTAATGACTGAATGAATGTGATTTATCTATTTTTTTTAAATAATAATAATATATCACCCAAGAAAAACAAGATGCTTTGCCTTGGGTGTATAAGAAATGAGATCAGTTGGGCCATGGACCTTGCTCTTTCATGTCCAACCACAACTTCTTTTATCTAGTTTGAAATTAAGGATTCAAATTTGACTAATTTATTATTCAAAGTTCAAACCAACTTCGCCAGTAATAACTTGAATTTAAGCAGTTCACAAACAATTTGACAACCCGATTTATATTTATAAGGGCAAATTATTTACAGGTTCCTGACACTATTTGATACTGTTTTTCACCCAAAACACATACACCAAAAATACTATTACACTAAACCCCTACACCCTCGAAGGACCATAAGACAAAAAAAAACAGTGTCAGGGACTGATAATTAAATAACTATATTTATATACATATATATTATCTCCTATTATATGAATGGGCTTATATGAAAAATACTTTGACAACCCAATTTACATATATAACAGGGGCTTATATGCAAAATTCTCCAAAAACAAGTACTGGTTGGGCCGGAAGAGTAGCTGGGCTCCTCAACGCGATCTTTGTCGCGGTTCGTGTCTTCTCTCAATCAACCCTAACGAGCCTCCAAAGGAAGGTATCATGTTTCGCGATCCTTTTTGTGTGTTTGTGTGTGCGCGTGTGCGCTTATTCTCGAAAATTCCGCTTTTTGTTTCGCAATCTGAAATTCCTATGCTTTTCCTCATCTAGGGCTTCCTTCTAGAATCAATCCAATACCCATTTTATCTGATTCGGTGATGTATGGCATTTGGCGTATGAATTCTCACTGTTGATGCCTGGAAATTATGGTTTTTATGTTTGTGAATGCTATGAGAAGTGGAAAGCGTGAACCTTTACTTATTTGGAAACCTCTACTCTTGGCATTCTACGCTTGGACTTAATTGATTTTTTTATGCGTTTATTTGCCCCAAATTTTGGTATATCTATTGATTATTCATTTCTGGAGTCTATTTTCTGGTGCTTTCAGGCAAAGCTCATCAGAATTTGGTTATAGTCCATCACCAAATACAGTTAGCATTCATTTATTTAAACTTCCATCTGAATGATGGGAGAAAATTATCATGATATTCAGATTGTTGTGAAATCAGCAAGTATTCTTTATAAGATGTTTACGAAAAATTTTGTGATTTGTTGTGTTTCAGCATGGAGAATATGTATTTAACAGTGAAAATTTTATTTTTCTTCAGGGAGAATGAAAACACAAGGAAGCTATGTCCCTCCTCAATACATACCATTGCACCAGGAAGATAATGAATTTGAAAGTAATGGTGCGGATGTTAGGCAACCTTCTCATCACCCTGTTAGTCAGCCGGATCCCATACAGTGGTCTTCTGGAATTTGTGCCTGCTGTGATGATATGCAGAGCTGTATGCTACTTTTTGCCTTCTGATCTGTATGTTGACATTCAAAATTCAATTTTTATTATTATTCAGATTAGTTTTATCTGTAGCAGATAATAATTGTTTATTCTAATTGATCTGCTTCCCTTGATTTACATGTGAGATTAAATTGTTGTTGGCAAATGTCTATAATGTTTTCATCCTTATGAAAATGGCAAACTTCTATTTACTTTGAAAAGTATATATAGTTAAATATCTTTAAATTTCTTTATTTATGTTTCACTTTCTCCAGTAAAATATTATGCATGATATGATACAGTAACTTCATTTATCAGGTTGGAATCGTTTTTGGTTGCTAGCATTGCCAACCCGCTGTGAACAATCTTAGACTTTGTTATACTAGGAGTCAATGCAAGCTTAAGTTTTTGTGTTATCTTGGTACTTTGGAAAACTTTTAACAAAGACAATGACAAAGGAAAGTTTTACCTGATATTGCAGCTTTTTAGATAGGGATCATGATAGCATTTAAATTAAAGAACTTCATCAATCATATTGTATACCTCACATATCAATCTGTTCCGGTAATTGGATTTCATTTAGGAAATAGAAAATGTATGGATCTATATAGATAGATGATCTTTCCATCCGTACGGTTGGAAATCCTTAAAACACTCTCCAAGTACCCAAATGGAGGCGACCGGGAATACACAGTAATACAGCGGCCGGACTCTATCACCGCGATATATATATATATATATATATATATATATATATATATATCAAAAACTTGTTTTGCATATACATTTTATTAAGTCAAACTTCATGTATGTATCCTTCTAAAAAATTTAATCATAACTATCATCAAAACTATAATTTTTTATAATATTTTTGTAAAAGTGTAGATATAAGAGAGAATTTATTAATGGTTGTAAATGTACACTCATATTTCTACACATACACACTTTTAATAACTAACTTTTGTAGGGTGTGCATATTATTTTTTTTATGTGCATAAACAAAAGTATTATTGACTTATGTGTATGTATGTATATATATCTTTGCAGGGTCTTTATATTATAAATCTTTTTTTATGTATGGGATTTTATTATGATTTAAGTACTTTTAAAATACTTTATAATTTATTGGTTGATATTATCTACAAATATACAAATATTTTAGTTATATTCATTAGATAATTATAAATCTATAAAAAAAGATTTAACGTTGAATAAATTAGATTCATGTCACTTTTTTAAATATAAAAATATTTGAGAAATCTATTAGATGACAAGGGCATTATTGATATTTGGTGTTTTTGTTTTGTTCTATCCGGTATTGTTCTGTTTTATCTTGTCTACATTGCCCTGTCTCTAGTTCCAAACACCACCTAACAGTATGTGCTGCAATGTTCCATAATATAGATGTTGTTCCATTTTATGCAATATTTGTTTCCTTATGATCATCTAACTTGTAGTGAAGATATTAACTTATTGATATTCTTTGAAATTATAGGTTGTATAGGTGGCTTCTGCCCTTGTTTCCTTTTCGGCAAAAATGCAGAATTCCTTGGCTCAGGAACATTAGCAGGATCATGCATGACCCATTTTGTTTTGTGGGGCCTTGTCAATAGCCTATGCTGTTTATGCACTGGAGGCATTCTTTTTGGACTACCAGGATCTGTGGTTGCTTGCTATGCCGGAGGATATCGTAGGGCATTACGGGCAAAGTATAACCTCCAGGTACATCAGATCCCCTTGATCAACTCCACATATAAACTTGTTTCTTCTTTCTTGTATCAAGTAACAAAGTATTTCCTTTGTTTGTAAATATTCGTTTTTTTTAACTTCCCAGTACAGCATTATCTGCTTGATTACCTTCCATGGTCGCATTTGAAGAATGAACTCTTGCACTTTATCTAGCATAAATAGGTTTATGTCCTATACAATTTCTTATCATTCCATAGTTCTGTTGGATCCATTCTGCAAATAATGATTTGATAGTTCTATTTAAAAGCTTTATACTCCTGTAATTCTGTCATTTAATTGTTTTTTTTTACAACTCAAGGGTTCATGCTAATTCCTGAATCAAAACTAAATTTAGCACAGTTTTGTTTTAAGAAGACACAAGTAGATATTTCACTCCTAGTGCCCATTAGCTGGAGAACTATCCAAATAAACATTATTTTGAACTTTGATTTCTGTCATACAAAAGAATTAGGTGATAGATGAGAACATCTCCAGTTTAAGAAGGAGATAAACAAGAGAATGTCGTGATCATGGTTTAGCCATAACATTCATTAGGTTTGTGAGTCCTATCGGCACTTCAATTTCTTCATATTAATCCTTTTTCATTTTCCATCCTTTCCAGGAAGCACCATGTGGTGATTTCACCACACATGTCTGCTGCCACTTGTGTGCCATCTGCCAGGAATACAGGGAGATTCGCGAGAGGTCTCAAGGATCCAGTCCAGTTCTTGGCATTCCGGTGACAATCCCTCCCCATATTCAGACAATGGGGATGGATTCTCAGAAATAGTCCTTTTCTCACAGAAGTAGTTGTTGAAGTTTGTGTTGGTGCTCAAAAATCTCATTGCCCCAGCTGGAGAAGTGAAGCCTGTGAAGTTTTTGTTGGTCTTGTTTCCTTCTATACTGAAGTCTTTGAATTTTGTCCTGTAACTGAGTTTCTTTCAAGTTGATGTATTTTAAGGTGCATTGTGCTCTCAAAAGTTTGTTATCTTTTGTCTTGGAATCATTGAAAATATTAACAAAAATAAATAAATATATAAATAAAAACATAAAAAAAACAAGGGAAAATTTGTTTTCTTCTGTTTGGCTGAATGAAGGTGGAATGGATTAACAAAGAAAAGAAGATGACAGGATAGGAAGACATGGCCTTTCACTTCATTCAATGAAACATAGGAAACCCTTTGTCTCTTGATTTAATATTATGAATTATTGGTGGACAAAGTGATTCATTCACTCTGTCAAAATGGGGAGTCACAGGGTGTGTGCTACAGTATCATTAAGGTATGGTACTATGGGTTCAAGCTGTATAAAAATGAGTAATGAGACCAGTCCCATGGTGGAATCGAGATGTAACAACATCATAATAGTGATCTTGTTTCAGGATATGTTCTATGGTTTAAGTTTGAGACAAACCCACCGCTGTGATGTTGACACGTCTCGGTTCCATCATCGGACGGGTCTTATGAGATTACTCACAAAAAAAATAAAAAAACTGAACATTAGAATCCAAAAATCAACACTCTAGCACTGAAAAAAACCAACGGTATGCTGGAATTCAAGTCACAGACATCTTCAATTATTTTTCCTCTGTAATGCGTTATGACATATTACAACACAAAGAACAGTGTTTCTTTTCAAGGTGAAAGGATAAGAAATAAAGCTAAAAAGACGCCTTGTCTTTTTCTGTCTTTTCTATAAGCATCACAGTAAAGCACTGACAACTTGTCTTTTGTATATTTGAGTTTGAACTTGACTTATTAATTGGCTATAGACAGAACAAATCATATGATACAAGCAGATCTTATGACTCACCAAATTACAAAACATTTATCATTGCACAGCAGATTTTAATTTTAAAGTACCAAAATAAAATAAAAGATGGAACTCAAGTTCTGTCTACAAATTATAATTCAAATAGCATTATATTTTTTTTAAAAAAAAAATTAGCTGACAAGCAACCTAATAAGAAATTCACAACTATATAAAATAAGTTCAACGTGCTATGTACAGAACAAGTTTAATATGCGTACTATATCTTCTTCCTACATAAAGAAGAATTCTAACATAAAACAAGCTCAACATGCCGAACATCCTCATAACATTACATCTTGATTTTTATTGATTTGCATGAAAGTCATTCTAATGCATGTTTTACACATATTTGGTAGATTGCCATTTTGCCATTTTTCTCATGGCATTATATCATTCACTGTTTTAATAGTTAGAAAGATTTTCTCTTTTATAAAATATTTATAAAATTTGAAAGAAAAAAAAATTCCAGCAGCTGGTTTAGACACGTGGCAACGCTACGTGGCATCAAGGCGAAACCGCCAAACAAACCCCCCAAAATACCCGCCAAAAATACACGGGCAACGAGGCTGCTTTACTGTCATATATTAATAGTATTTGCTCCTCACACCGACTCCCCTCTTATCCTCTCTTTTTCTAATCGGCCATACATCGAGCACCTTGGATCCCTTGTCGGAGTGTCACTCATTCAGGTGAAACCTTTTGCGATCTTGATCTTTTCTTATCTTTCTCTCATTTTTTATTTTTTAATTTGTTTGATGGAGAGGTTTATTCTATGCTTGGTGGGTTTTTTGTGTGGAAGTTTGATGAATCCCATGTAGTAGTTTTTTTGGTTTATGTTTTTTATTTTTATTTTTATTTTATTTTTCTGTTTTGGTGTTCATAGAGTAAGAATTTTACTGAAATTTTAGTTTGTTTAGGTTTAAGATGAATGAAATGATATAGTTGCATGATTTGTTTGTGATGATAGATGAGATTTGTTATTGGTAGTTCGATGAATTCTGTGAAGTAGATTTTGGGTTTATGCTCTGCATTTCAGTCCATTTGGTGTTCATTTGTAAAGTAAGAATTTGGCTGAAATTTTTATTTGTTGTTTAGGTTTAAGATTAATGAAAGGACATGGTTACTTGATTGGTTTGTGTTGATAGATGAGCTCTATTATGAGTTTTGGTGGGATGTCACTGAGGTTGATAAATTCTGTTTGGTAGATTTTGGTTTTTATTTTCTATTTCTGTCCATTTTGGTGTTCTTGTATGAATTGAGAATTTGGCTGAAAATTTAGTTTGTTGTTTACATTTAAGATGAATGAAATGATATAGTTGCTTGTTTGATTTATGATGATAGAGGAGCATTATATTTTTGGTGTGATTGGGATTTTTTGTAAGCTTAGTGAATTTTGATGGTTGTGATTTGTGTTCTATTTCTGTTCATTTTGAGGTGATGTAGGAAATAATAATCTAGCTTTTTTTTTTTGGCTTCTAGATGAAAGTTTGTTGGATTTTTCATTGTAGTTTTGATTCATGTCAAAATTAATAAAACATAAAAGAAGTTCTTATGAAGAGAAGTAATAGGTATCTAATGTAGCTCCTGCCATGTGAGGAGGAGGATATCATAGGTATGATTTTGATTCCATATGATGTGCGTTGCTATAATCGTCCCATTTATTTGAATTGCTACCTTGTTTTGCCCATTAATTTGAATTGTTGCCATTGGCAATACATCGAACACCTTGGATCCCTTCGGAGTGTCATTCATTCAGGTGAAACCTTTTGTGATCTTGGATCTGTTCTTCATGTAGACCTGTTGCTGTTCTTTTTTATTCTCTCATTTTTGATTTTTGATTTTGTCTGATAGAAGAGGTTTAAACTATGTTTGGTGGACTTTTGTGGAAGTTTGATGAATCCTGTGTAGTAGTTTTTCGTTTATGTTTTTTATTTTTATTTTTATTTTCTGTTTTGGTGTTCATGTGAGTAAGAATTTTACTGAAATTTGAACTTGCTTAGGTGTAAGATGAATGAAAAGATATTGTTACATGATTTGTTTGTGAGGATAGATGAGATTTATTATTGGTAGTTTGATGAATTCTGTGAAGTAGATTTTGGTTTATGCTCTCCATTTCAGTCCATCTTGGTGTTCATTTGTAAAGTAAGAATTTGGCTGAAATTATAATTTGTTGTTTAGGTTTTAAGATTAATGAAAGGACATAGTTGCTTGATTGGTTTGTGTTGATAGATGAGCTTTATTATGGTTTTGGTAGGATGTTCCAGAGGTTGATGAATTCTGTTTGGTAGAGTTTGGTTTTATTTTCTATTTCTGTCCATTTTGGTGTTCTTGTATGAATTGAGAATTTGGTACATTTAATATGAATGAAAGGATATACTTGCTTGGTTAATTTATGATGTGATAGAGGAACATTATATTTTGGTGTGAATGGGATTTTTTGTAATCTTAGTGAATTTTGTGTGATGGTTGTGATTTGTGTCTATTTCTGTTTATTTTGATGTGATGTAGGAAATAGTAATCTGGCAAAAATCTTCTGTTTGTTGTTTGGCTTCTAGATGAAAGAAAAGATATTGTTCTTTGATTGCTTGGTGATGATAGTAGAGCCTTATTATATATTTGGTGAGAATTCCTGAAAGTTAGATTGATTTTACATTGTAGTTTTGGTTCATGTTGTCAAAATTAATAAAATGCAAAGGAAGTTCTTATGAACACGAGGAAGAATGAAGTGGAGAAAGGGTGTATATATATATATATATAATATTATTATTATAAAGAAGACTTAGGTGAAAACTTTGGAAATCTAACTAAATATAGTACAAAATAATTTGTGCATAACATATGAAGACAAAAAGTAATAGGCATCTAATGTAGCTCTTGCCATATGAGAAGGATGATATCTTAGGCATTATTTTGATTCCATATGAAGTTGTTGTCATAATCTCCATTTATTTGAATTGCTACCTTGAGTTGGCCATTAGTTTGAATTGTTGCTGTTATGTTTTCCATCTTGGGATCCATGTATGAAAGGTCTGTTTAGTACGGTGTAAACAGCTAAATTGCATTTGGTGAGACACAAGTCACCTATAATGCAGCAAAACAACTTGCGGTAGATTTGCCTACTTTTGTTGCAAGTAAGAAAGTCTTTAAAATACATCAACTTATATCAACTTTGGCGAGTGCTCTCCTCACCTCCCTCACTAACAAAAATAATATACAATTTCGGAGATAATATATAAAATTTTTCATATATATATTGTATATATGCCCCAAAACTCTAATATTTGTAAATATACTCATATTGTCAAGAACCTTGTAAAAGCCACTAGGATGCTTTTGTCTTGTACCCTAGTAAATATCTTTAATTGTTCATTTGACTTCCAAAATATTATAACTATCTAAATGCCCTAAAAATATAAAATTACTTCTATAACCGTCATATTGATTAACCCATTATAAAATTAATAAAATTATTATACTCAATTTATTAAAAATATTAGATATATTTATAACTTTAAACTCCTAAATGACCCTTAGATATACAAGCATCTTTTGAGTGTGTAATTAGGCGTGCGTGCACACACATTCACATAAAATTCGTATTTACATGCATAAATATTTGTAGATTAAACTATTATCAATGGAAACCTTTCAGGGATATATACTTAATAGTGACATCTCTACATAGTTTTAAATAATTCAAATTAATAATTTGGTGGGTTTTAAATGTCAATATGGACAACTTGGTTGTCCACACTTCTTTCCTTATTTAGCCACAAGATTCTTTCCTCTTATTTCTCCATTTATTATTCTATACAGATAGCATACCTTATTTGACAGATTATAGTTTCCATGTATAGGGCTGGAATCATGCGGGATCTTATTTGCTTTCCATGTATAGCATCCTTGTAATGTCTATATATAATATACAAAACTCAAGGCCAATGCATTCGGCCATTCACACAATATTTTGACATTAAATACCAAATAAAATAGGGTAACCTCATCTCTGTTGGTAATCACTCCTACCAATTATTAGATTTCCACATGCATCATAATACTTACACAGTTACATCATACCAAAATAAAAAAAAGGGTAAAGCCATTTTTGGTCCCTAGAAACATGTCCAATGTTTATTTCCATCCTTAATTTCAAAATTTGTTGAATAAGGTCCCTGTGTATTATATATTCCATCACATTTGATCCCTAACGCTGATGTGGCGTTGATGTGGCATACAAATGAAATACATGATATTTATTTGTTTTTTTAATTTGACATGTGGTTGTATTTTGATGATGTGGCAAGCCAACTGGACCGCTGACATGGCATGCCACGTGGCAATTTTTTTTTTTTAAATTAATTTTTTTTATTTTTTTGCTTTGTTTTTGTAACATTATTTTTTGTTTTTTTAACCTTATTGTTTGTAACATTACAAAGCAAAAAATAATTTTATAATTAACGTTACAGAAACAAATCAAAAAATTAAAAAATAAATAATAAATAAATAAAATTAAAAATTAAAAAAATTTGCCACGTGGCATGCCATGTCAACAGTCCACTTGGCTTGCCATGTCATCAAAATACGACCACATGTCATATTTAAAAAACAAATAAATACCATGTATTTCATTCATATGCCACATCAGCGTCACGTCAGCGTCAGGGACCAAATGTGACAAAATACATAATACATAGGGACCGTATTGAACAAATTTTGAAATTAAGGATAGAAATGAACATTGGACCTGTTTTCAGGGACAAAAATGGCTTTAACCCCCCCTCCCCCCCCCCCCCTCCCCCCTACACCAAAAAAAAAAGACAAATGTTGTTAATTCACTTGCATTATATCAAACAAACTATACTTCAAAGGCATATGCATCAAAATGGCTCACATATAAGTGCACTTACATTGTAGGTTCAGTTTCTTCACACTAAACAGATCCAAAGTGAGAATTTGGCTGAAACCTTGGTTTGTTGTTTATCTATCTTCAAGATGAATGAAATGATGGAGTTTCTTTTAAGATGAGAAAAGGGAAAGAAGGCCAGGTGTACTTATTTAAACTAACTCTTTTCAACATTTCAGGTGGCAGTTGATTGCTGCATCTGATGGGACTAGCTACATCAACTCCTCCTGTTTGCCCCAACAATGAACATTGCTCAGAATGGGTTCGGGTGTACTTGAGCTATTGCTTGTGCAGTGTAAAAGATAGTGTATCTCTAACCCTTGGACTTATAAGCGTTCTCAGTTGGGGAGTTGCTGAGGTTCCTCAGATCATCACAAGTTACCGAGAGAAATCTACGGAGGGCCTTTCTATTGCTTTTTTGATGACATGGATTGTTGGGTAATATATAGCCTATGCCACTATCCTTAAGTTTTCATGTTAGGGTTACTATTCATAATTGGCATAAAAGTCTGTGATGTGAATTAGCTTGCTCTTGACAATTTTCATACTATATCTTCCAAGAATTCTTGCTCTCTCTCCATCATGAACTTTTATCTAACACTTTCTTTGTCCTATTTGTGATCTGGCCTAACTAGTCTTGTCAGGGTTTAGTCTTGAACACTATGTCTGGTAATTGTTACTTGTATGAGGATCTTCCTAGTACTAAGAAGTTAGATGAATAATAAGCTTTCATAAATGATGATATTTGATTGCTTGGATTAATGCCATATTGGGAAGTTTTGAGTTCATGTTTTTCTTGTTTAAATATGAATATGAATAGCACAAAAAATCTAGATATTTCTTCTTTTTTCAGTTGTATTTTTATTACATATTCATTTTTAACTCTAGTTTCTGATATTGATATTTTCCTTTTGTACTTTCTAGAGATCTATTTAACCTAATTGGTTGTCTGCTGGAGCCAGCAACGGTATGTTTTCTTTTGCCTAATTTATTATAGCTTCCCCTGATGCTAAATTGTAAAATTCTCATGTTACAAATGAATTCGAAGGCATGAGGAACCTTTGAAGCTTACATGTATGGGTATAGATTCATTGCATACTTGCATGGGCATGTTTATGTGAATATAATATTTTCATTTATTCACTTCACACTATTTCATTCTTTTATCCTAGTATGTATGTTCATGCAAAAATACTACCATATATCTTCTATTATCAGGATACATTTGCCTGACTATGAAGATATGTCTCTATATGAATTTCTAAAAGCTTATTTTAAGCCCGTTATTTGGCATGATGGATTTAACAAGTTATTCTTTTGGCTTAAATATACTATTCATCCCTGTTCTATACCCAATGTTCATTTTCGTCCCTATACTTAAAAAATGTTCAATATAGTCCTTATACTTTGTATATTTTGTTCAATACCGTCCCTAACGCTAACGTGGCAACACATATGAAATACAACCTAATTTTCTGATTGTTTTTATTTACATGTGGCAGTATTTTGCTGACGTGGCATACGTATTATGCCACGTCAGCAAAATAATGATTTTTAAAAATATCTTTTTAAAATATAAAAAGGTATTTTTTTAAAAAAAAATTATTCTAAAATTATTTTTAAAAAAAATATTATTTTGCTGATATGGCAGAATATGTATGCCACATCAACAAAATTCTATCACGTGTAAATAAGAAAAATCAAAAAATTAGGTTATATTTCATCTGTACGACCACGTCAGCGTCATGGATGGTATTGAACAAAATATGTAAAGTATAGGGACCGTATTGAACATTTTTAAAGTACAGGGACGAAAATGAACATTAGGCTATACTACAGGGATGAATAGTATATTTAGGCCTATTCTTTTATTATTAATGATTTTCTCATGGGATTCTTACTTTACCTTTTCCTTAACATTTGCAGCTGCCAACACAATTCTACATGGCATTGGTAAGAATGCTACTTTAAGATTGGTTATCTTGTTGTTTAATAGATAAATCTCACAGAGGAAATTCCATGCATCTCTACAGTTATACACAGCAACTACAACAGTCTTGACAGCGCAAACAATATATTATTGCCACATATATCCTCGTTTGAAAGCTAGGAAATTCCATCTACTTCAAAAGGTCAGTAACTTTTCACATTATAAAGGAACTTTTGCAAATTTTGCATAATTAACTCTTCTAATAACTTCTTTTTTTGGAGATTTATTCAGTTTGTAGTGTTTCTATTATAAAAAAGCAGAGTAGAGGAGAGAGAAAGTCTATCTGCATCATAAAAAAAAAATATTTAGAAAATTTAGATCACTGCTTTGTCTTGCTCATAGATTTTTGGAAATTGGATAAAATGAAATATATTGCCGTTTAGTTATAGAAATTGGATATAGAGAAGTTGGTTACAGATCTTGAGCATGTATAACAAGAGGAAAATGGAAAGAATCTAGTTTACAAACTATGGTCATGAGGGGGTCAAAATCATGCAAAGGAAATAGGGGCTTCCTACCTCATCAGAACATTATCTGTTCTAATCTTGGTGGTAACTATTCCTAAAGAAACTATAGCCCCTTTCTAACACCTTCAATAAGGAACAATGTGAAAGTGGAGCAAGAGAAAGAGGGAGAGAAATCTTTAGAATGGGTGAATAGGTGTTAGAGTTTATGCACGACACACTTAACTCATATATATACTAAACAAGGAGGGTTACATACTCCTAACTATACAATGTGGAACTAAATAATACAACAAGACTAAGACTAAGTAAACTATACAATATAATCATATATTCAACACTCCCCTCAAGCTGGAGTATAGAATTCATATGCACCAGACTTGATACAAATGTATTTAATTCAAGGACCTCTGAGAGATTTTGTGAAGATTTGCTAGTTGATCATTTGAATTAAGGAAACTAGTAGCAATACATCCTTATTAGAACTTCTCTCTAATAAAATGACAATCCACTTTTATGTGTTTGGTCCTTTCATGGAAGTTGGTTTAGATGCAATATATAATGTTGCTAGATTACCACATAATAGTTTGATATATTCATCCTCTCCAAATTTCAGCTACTAGAGTAGTTGTTTCAGCCAAATAAGTTCACATATTGCTAGAGCCATTGCTCGGTATTCAGCTTTTGGCAACTACATCTTGTTTTTTATAGGATACTAAGTTACTTCCAACAAAAATACAATACCCTGAGGTAAGACGTTTGTCTGAAGTAGAATCGACTCAGTTAGCATTTGTGTACCCAACAACTTGAGTGTGATTAATACACCTTGACTTGGTGCCCTTTTAATATATCGAAGAATGCAAACCATAATATCCCAATGACTATCACACGTTGATCGTAGGCATTGACTTAGACTACACTCACAGCAAAAGAGATATCTTTGGTTGAGTGATGGTGAGATAATTTAGTTTACCCATAAGTCTCTAATATCTTTCGGAGTCTGCTAGAAGCTTCCCCTGGTACAAGCTTCACATTTAGGTTTATGGGTGTGTTCACGAGTTTACAATCTAACATACTAGTCTCTTCAAAGATGTCTAAAGCATATTTTCTTTGTGAAATGACACTACATGTAGTAGACTGAGCTATCTCAATTCTTGGGAATATACTTAAATTTCCTAGGTCTTTAGTCTGAAAGTGATGAAGGAGATGTTGACGTTTTTGAATGTTTTCCTGATCACTAAATGTGATAATAATGTCATCCACATAGATCACTAGATAGATACACTACCCCGAAAAACAGAATGATGCACTTCACTTTGAGGCATTCTAAATTCCTAAATAACAGATCTAAACCGTCCAAACCATGCTTGAAGAGATTGTTTTAAGCCATATAGAGAACTACCCAATTTGCACACTAAACCAGACCCCTCTTGAGTAACAAAGTCAAGCGGTTACTCTATATAAACTTCCTCTAAAGCATTTCTAATAATATCCTGTAGTAAAGAGGCTAATGCCGCATAGCAACCATGGTGAGGAATGATGAAGAGAAGCAATCTTAGCAACTGCCGAGAATGCGTCACCATTATCAAGACCATAAATTTGAGTATAAGTGGGCTTTAAGTTGATCAACATGTCTATCAGGACCCACCTTAATAGCGTATATCCAACGGCAACCCACTGTAGTTTTACCAAATGCTAAAGAAATCAAGCCCCAAATACTTTTTGTATACAAAGCTATCATTTCATCTACTATGGTCTGTTGCCACTTAGGAATGTGAAAGGGCATCACTGGTACTTTTAGGAGCAGAAACAGAGGACAAAGTGGAAACAAATGCATAATAGGTGAAGATAATCGACTGTAACAAAAAACATCATAAATAGGATGAGGATTACGAGTAAATCGATTGTTTTTTTGAAGAGTAATAGGTAAGAGGTGGGGCTGAGGTAGGTGATGCTAGTGAGATAGGGAGTGGTTACCATGGACTTTAGTGGAACCTACAATAGCTTCAAAAGAAGGTCAGCGATGATAAACTTAAAGAAGACGAGAGGCAACATACGCAAGCATGAAAAGATAAGGAAGAGGCAAAAGTTCAGAAATGAGGAGTCTCTCAATGGTGGATCGAAAAATGGTGATTGCTCAAAGAAAGTTACATCTACTAAGAGAAAATATTGATTAGTATTAGGAGAATAACAATGATACCTCTTTTGAAGCTTGGAATATCCCAAGAAGATGTATTTTTGACCTTTGCAGAAAGATTATCCGACCTAGGTTTGAGGTTGTGTACAAAACAAGTACATCCAAAAACATGAGGAAGAAGAAGTTAAAGAGGTTGTGTGGGGAAGAGATTGGAATGGGTACTTTTATTATGTAACACAGAGGAAGATAGATGATAAATTAAGTTGTAAGTAATGAGAACAACATCCTCCAAAATTATAATGAGGTGATGATTTTTGCATTTAGCTACTCCATTTTGGTGAGGAGTGTGGGCACACGATAACCGGTGAAGAACTCCTTGTTAAGACATAAAGGAAGTAAAAGATATATAAAAATATTCTCATGCATTGTCACTACGAAAACACGGATAGTAAAATTAAATTGAGTTTGAATTTCAGCACAAAATTTGTGAATAGTTGAGAATAATTCAAATCAATTCTTATGTGAACAACCAAGTACATTGAGAATAATCATCAATGGAGGTTACAAAATATTGAAAACCCAAACTAGAACTAGTACGAGTAAAACCCCAAACATCATAGTAGAAAAGTAAATAGGGGATATAGCCTGATTATTGAGACACTTTGGAAACAAAACACAAATATGTTTTTCAAGCTGATAAGACTCACATTCAAGGGACGACAAAGTAGAAAAATGAGGGCCATCTTTTTAAATTCAGAGAGACTAGGATGGCCCAAATAATTATTAATAAGAGTAGAAGAATCAAAAAAGATATACGCAACAGGATTTGTAGGTTATGTGGGATAATAAAATCATTGAGACTTACACCTTGTACCAATTGTCTTCCCTGTATACCGGTCTTGTAAGATCATAGGTTTATCAGAAAAAATGATAGAATTAAAGAGTGGGGGTCGTCTTACTTATGGGAATAAGATTAAACAAGCACTTAGGAATGTGGAGCACATGGATGAGAGAAAGAGTAGGAAAAGGATAGGCCAAACCAATGGCTTTAGCTATAATTTTGGAATTGTTGGCTAAATTAACATTAGGTAAAGTAGAAAAACTAGTAAGAGATGAGAAAAGATGTTTGTTGCCAGATATGTGATCAGAAGCTATAGAGTCTTATATCCATATCCAATTGAAGAAAACTGAGTAAAGTATAGTGGAATTACCAGTTTGAGGAACAAAGGTAACAGAAGATGATTTGGTTTCTTGATAGTGGAGGTATGTATCATAGTCACATGAGATGTGGAGCCTTCAGATGAGTCAAGTAACTAGGTGTTATATGACTAAGCGATGTTGGCAATATAAGGAGGTCACCCGTACAGTTGGTAACACCTATCCCAATTGTGACCAATTTTATTGCAGTATGCGCATTGAGGATGTTGTCCTCGATTATAGCCATTGGCACAACTGCCTTTAGTGTTTGTTCGAGAGGCCAAAATTGAGGATTCCAAAGGGCCATCAAATGTAACTATATGAATAGAGGAGATATACAGCAAGCGAGCAAATACTTCATCCAATAATGGCACCGAAGGGCTAGTAAGGATATGGTCTCTCACATATTCAAGGTCTGGACAAAGCCCAATGAGAGTTAACACCATGAAAAACTTATCGGTAAGTGCTTTTTGGGCTTTTGTATCATTAGTAAGAGGCATCAGAGACAAGAACTCCTCCTTGAGGGATACAATTTTTCCGATGTAAGTAGAAAGATCTATGTTTGTCTAACATGAACAATGTTGGAAACAACTTTGTAAGAATGTTGAATATCATTCGTGTATGAGCCAATCCAAAATTTGAAACATGTTTTATAAGCGTGAAGATTATGCCAAACTTTGGGAACCACCGATTGCTATAGTATGATGCATAATGGCGCATCAATCTTTTTCTATTACACTTTATCTGCATCGAAAATATCTTCCTCTTTCTTAACGAGATGATCCTTATAACCCAGGCCTATAAACCATAATTCTACAGAAGCAGACTAAGACAAATAATTTTCACTACCAATTAATCTACGATATGATAGCAGGAGATCTAGAAAGTACATAAGTAAAAATACCATTTTTGGAAGCCATGATTTCTTATCTAGAGGCTGACTCGCTTTTGGATCGAAGAAAGCTCGAGAAAGCGAGCGGTCAAGGGCTGTCCAAGTTAAAAGGAGGAGCATAGTGGTGCTATGATGGTCATCCATGGCATAGACGAAGACTAGTGATTTTTGTGTGGTTTGCGGTGAAGATTGACATTGGAGGAGGCTAAAACACGCTTCACATACCGGAGAGTGGGCAACTGGCAGCAACTAGAGTGGCACGTGTTTGTGTTGGGGATGTTTTCTGGCAGTGGTGCTTCTGGGAGAAAGATAGATCGACAACCTCTAGCTTGGACCATAGGATGACCTTCAAGAGAAGGGATTGTTGGAAGTTTTGTAGGAAAAGTTGTCGGTGGTGGTGATCTGGTGGTTGACAACCAAAGAATGTTGGAGACGACTATAGGGTAACTGGTAAAGAAGCACGATTACCGAAGGGTTTGTCGGAATTGAGATGCGGCTGAACCAAAATGAGGAAAAAAGGGTAGGTAGATAATTATGGTTTATCATATGCCTCTAATACCATATGAAAGTAGAGCCAAAAGAAAGAGAGAGAAATCTTTAAAATGAGTGAATGTGTGTTAGAGTTTATGCATCTCACACTGAACTCATGTATATACTAAACAAAGGAGGGTTACATACTCCTAATTATATAATGTGGGACTACATAATGAAACAAGACTAAGATTGAGTAAAGCTATACAATTTCATACGTTCAACAAAACAAATAATTTTTTTTGGTGATTTCACATGAATCTCTCTCAGTGGGATAGTAAGTACTCTGTTGAGTTATCATCAAGCTTTGTCCAAAAAATTTGGAGACCTTATATATATACACACACTTACACACTCACACATATATGTGGAAGTTAAAAAGTTAAAAAAACCACGTTCATTAAATAAATAGACCCCATATATTGTGAATCTTCCTTCAATATTTTCCTTGCAATTTATGTGTCGTCCCATATGGTCTTGCATGAGTATATAGTTACTGAAGCACATTCTTAACTGTCATTTATTTTTCCCTGAAATGCCACAAGCTGATTTATTTGATTTTTCTCTTGTATTATATTTTTTTCCCCTAACTAGATATCACCTCTAATTTTTTTTTTTGATGAAGTGGATAAACCACATTTGTTTATTCATAATAATGGTTAAGTTCACATTACAGACTCAGTCAAAGTGCATAAAGAGTTACAAAAATTCAACTCAAGGCCTTTGCTCATGACTGAGTTTGGTGGTGTTATCTCAGACTCCTCCCGGGGACGCTTGGTCCCTTGTCGTGTCATCCTCGAAGGCTTCGTCACCTCTTGTGATCCGTGTTGGCCTGTCACTAGTGAACTCTAGGCTCCTTTTCACTAGATTATGTGGCGACTCTAGTTTCGACTTTTTAGAGAGTGGAACCGCATTTATCCATGAAAGTAAGAGGAAAGAGATATCACGGATGGTTCTCAAGAAAACGCGTTGTTTGTCTCGGAAACATCGCATGTTTCGCTCTCCCCAAATACTCCAAGTGATTGCTAATACTGCGAGCTCCCAGCCTTATCTGAGGAAGTTGCACATCCTGGGACTGGTATCCCTATTTCCCCATAATTGAAGTGTACTATCGGGCTCCCCTCTCACTCCAAATATACTACGAAAGTGCCTCCATATGTTCCCCACATATGGACATGTGAAGAGTAAGTGGTTTACTTATTCGTCTTTTTGATCGCATAAGTAACACGTAGTGTGATCAACCCGCCATTTCCTTTTGTGGAGGTTGTCCAGGGTGAGAATCCTGTTTTCCTTTGCCAACCAAGCAAAGAGCTTGATCTTAAGGGGACATGACTGCTTCCAGAAGCTCTTTTGTAGATCACTTCGGAGCCCGCCATTCACCCTAAAGATGTAGAGTGATTTCACTGTAAAGTTCTTAGTTGCCGTAAGCTTCCATTCTCGTCTATCTGGGGCTCCATTATCGTCCCCGGTATCCAGGAGAGCTTGCATCAGGGTGTGTAATCCTTCTGTCTCCTTCTCTGATAAGGGCCCTGGCAGGAGCAGTGGCTTCCTTCGTCGGATCATTCCACGAGCCTCTTGGAGATTGATAGGTTTTTTAATGAATAGGGGTTGCAGCTCTGGATACTTGTTCTTGGGAGAGGTCCCTTCCCACCAATTATCCTTCCAGAGGTTTGTTGTGATACCTGCCCCTGTTTTGACTAAGATGTTTGCAAGAATTGGCAAATTTTCCCGGCTTAGTCCTTTCCAGAAGGTGGATGCTCGTCCGGGGGTGGGCTTATGGGGGTCAATAATGCCGCGCCTGGAGTAAGCATCCTTGAAGATTTTGAAGCATATACCAGCACTCCCCGTGAGAACTCGCCACCACCATTTCCTTAGTAAGGCCCCGTTGAATTCCCTGAGGTTTATGATGCCCCACCCCCCATTTGCTTTTGGATGATACAATCTGTCCCAGTTGACCAGATGGTAGCTATGTGCCTCTTTATCTACTCCTTTCCAGAGGAAGTCTCTCCTAATGACATCGATCTTCTGTATTACCCATTCTGGAAGCCGGTAGATAGACATCCAATGAATTGGCATGGTGGAGAGCACTGTGTTCAGAAGTGTTAAGCGCCCTCCCATCGAGAGTAGTTTTCCTTTCCATGAAGCTAGCCGTCCCCTGATTTTGTCAATTAGGGTCATCCAATCTTCTCTTTTGGGGCGCCCTCCAAGAGATTGGTACTCCCAAATATTTGATTGGGAAGGAAGCGGTTGCGCAGTTAAGAATATGGGCAAAGACTTGCCATGGTGGTCTTCGTTCTTTACAGGGATGATGATGCTTTTGTTGTAGTTAATTCTTAACCCTGAGAGGCCTTCAAAGAGATAGAATATCAGCTTTAATGTGCGAAACTCCTCTGGTCCCCCTGTACAGAAAACCAGAAGATCATCTGCATATTGTAGGGCTGAAACAATGTCATCTCGTGTTGGGCCAATTTGAACCCCCTGATATAGGCTTGAGCGGACAGCCTCACTGAGCATAGTGGAGAGGACATCTGTTGCTATAACAAATAGGAGCGGGGATAGGGGATCCCCCTATCTTAATCCCCGTTTACTCCTGACATACTCGGCGGGTGCCCCATTGATTAAGAAGGTCGCTTTCGATGTGGTGAGCAGGGAGGTGATCCAGGATACCCATTTAGGGTCGAAACCCATTGCGTGGAGGATGTCCAATAGATAGTCCCAGTCAATCGTGTCAAAAGCCTTCTCGAAGTCGATCTTGATTAGGGTACCTTTTGTATTCTCTCTCCTCATCTTGTGAATAAGTTCCTCCGAGGCCACGATATTGTCATGTATTATTCGACCTTGTATGAAGGCCGTTTGGGAGTCATCCACAAGCTCCCCCAGAACCCTGCTGAGTCTATTTGCAAGTACTTTGGAAATGATCTTGACTGAGTAGTTTGTCAGGCTTATCGGCCTGTAGTCCTTCACGGCTTCTGAGGTCTGGGTTTTGGGGATCAGGAGAATGTGTGCCCAGTTCAGCCGCTCCATGTTAGCCGTGCCCTGATAAAAGTCCTCAAATAGTTTGAGGATGTCATTTTTGATGAGATTCCACCCTTGTTGGTAGAAGGTCATCGGGTATCCATCCGGACCCGGGGCTTTTTCTGCTCCAAGATCCTGCACCGCGTATTTGATTTCCTCTTCACTGAATGGATCCTCCAGCCGGGATAGGTCAACTCTCCTTTTGTGGAAAAACAGTCTATTCCATGAGGTTTTGTACCTCATGTCCCGTTCTCTGCCAAATAGGTTATTATAGTGTTCCGAGATGACATTTGTTATGTGTTCGGTGGAGGTAATGGTCTGCCTTTCATGCTGCAGCTGTCTTATCCAGTTGATATTCTTTCTTTGATTGGCCATTGTATGGAAAAACTTTGTGTTTTGGTCCCCTTGTTGCAACCATGTGATTCGTGAGCGTTGCCAACATAGGGCTTCCTCCTCAAGAATCAACTTATCATACTCAATTCGATAGGAGGCCTCCTCTTCTGCCTCTCCTCTTGTAAGGTTTCTATTCTCTTTTTGGATATCCAATTGCTCGATTGCGACCAGGATCTCTTTTTTCCTTGTTGTTTTCTAGGCTGCATTGTTCTTGTTCCATTCTTTCAACTTGTGTTTGAGGGTGTTTAGCTTCTTGGCCAGTATGAAGGCTCCATCTCCTTCCAGCTGCTGCCCATTCCAGAGTTCACCTATCATGTCCCAGAAGCTTTCTTCCTTCGCCCATTCTCTGTTAAAGCGGAATGGGGTCGGATGTGGTGTGTGATTTTCGGACTCCAAGCAAATCGGTGTATGGTCGGATCGCACCCTAGGTAGGGTTGTTTGCCAGATCCTTGGGTACACAAGGGTCCATTCCACAGACAGAAGGAAACGATCCAATCTGGCGAAAGCTGGGGACTTCCTTCCGTTGGTCCATGTGAATTTTCTTCCTAGCAGAGGGGGGTCGATGAGCAGAAGATCTTGTATCATCTGCTCAAACTCCCCCCTTTTGCGTGCAATGTGGGAGGTTGTGTTAGAGTCCTCTGGACTCCTTGTTGCATTGAAGTCCCCACAAATCATCCATGGACCATCCCATCGCTGCCTGATGGCCTTAAGTTTCTCCCAACATGTAGTTCTTTGTATTGGGTTACAAGGAGCATACACTGTTGTGATCATCAGCTTTTTGTCTGCAACGGATTTATCCTCCAACACCGCTATCACTGTAAATTGATCTATGTATGAGTTTAGGAGATTATATTGGACACTGCTCCGTCCGATGCAACAAACACCTCTTGTTTCTTCAGCTGGGACTGCTTCCCATTTGTCGTACCGGTTACCTCCCAAAGATTTCCACATACTGTTGTCTATGGCAGTTAGTTTTGTCTCTTGTAAGCAAAAAACATCCGCCTTGTGCAACTGGATGAGATCCCTCACAAGGTATCGCTTTTTCTGCTTGCCGAGACCTCTTACATTCCATGATATTACCTGCATAAAATAACTGGAGAAGGCCCTGGGGTGAAGACTATTGGGGGTGCATTAGTTGCCCCCTTCCATTCTTCGATTCTTTCCTTCTCCTTTGCGCGCATGTGCTGCAGATAGGAAATTTTGCTCTCTTCTGTGGGACCTAGATCAATCCCAACTCGAAGGGCGGTGGACAAGATATTCTTGTCTTGCAATTCAGTGAGGGTTAGAGGAATCGAAATAAGATTGTGGTTCGTACTTGATATGGTAGGTGGGTCCTTTGCCGTAGGTTTCCTTCTGAGGGAGATAGGTGGTGCGATGAAACCTTCATTTTCCAACCTTTCTATTACGGGTTTTCGCGGCCTGCCACTTCTTCTTGGGGTCCTTTGGGGGGGCCATGGCAATCTTGATTTGGGTATGAGCCTCCTGTGCAAATGTAACAGCAGTGTCCCCTGTTTTGCTTGCTTCCATATTGCCTTGGGCATCTATTTCATCTCCATCTTTAATCCTATCCAGCGGTAAATCGGGAGCATTTAATTCCTTATCATGTGTGCCTTACATGGCATTAGTGAGGTCAAATTATAGTCATTATTATAGTCATTAAGATTATCACAATTTGCTAGTGGGCCTTCTGAGTGGGCCAGAACCATCACCTCAACTAACTGCCCTTGTTTGGATTGGGTGGTAGAGAGGTCATTTGAGAGGCTTGGTAGGCATTGATTTCCTTTGATGGCCCTCTTGCAAAAGCCCAACTCCAGCCCACTGTTTATGAGGTTTGTTGGGCCTTCTTTGTGGTGGGCTTGATCAGCCAGCAATGCTTGATCAGCCAATGGCTGGCTGATGGGCCCTTGTTGGCCAAAATCCCCTTCCAAGCTTTGGGATTTTTCACCCTCCACCTCGAGATCCGCGTTTTGTGGAGTTGAATGTGTGTAAAGGATTTCCCCATTGCCCTCAGGATTTACAATCTGAGATCCAACTACATGCGCCTCTTTTTCCCTCTCCACTGAAGCCCCCTCATGATGCGCCACACTTGCATTCCTTGGCGTGTCTACTGCATTCGGTTCGCTCGGACCTGTATCTTTCTGTGCATACGGTTCACGCAAACTAGGCGGCCTATCTTGGGAGGTGGTGCTCTCTGTATACCAAGCAGCTGAGGTAGAGGCGTTTCCTCTCGAAACGTGTCCCTCTCCCGCCGGGTTATCCGGTACTATGTCAGATGCCTGATGCATGCGCGACGCCACTGGCAGAGAACCCAGGGTCCTTGTACGGTGGTCCGACGCATCCATCACGCGGTCCCAGTTCTGCCTTGTTGCAGGACCGGTCCGATGCCCTTCGTCTCTCTGGCCTGGTTCCTGGATGAGAATGCCAGTGACTGGTCGGGACCCCTGCCCACTTCCTTGCCGGTTGTCTTCTCGGAATACCCCTTTCCCTTTCTCCTGCCGTGAGAACCTCATCAAAGTTGTGTTGTCTACTTCCTTCAACGCCGTACGCAGTGCCTCCAAGATCTTTTTCGTGTCCATCGTACCACGCCGGACCACCGTTACTATCACCGCCGTATACTCCTTCATCTCCTCTTTCCCCACCTCAATCCGTTGTTTAGCTCATGCAAGATAAAGTGGTGGGTCTCTGGCTTCTCCATGGCTGCCTGAGTCACCGGATTTTGTTGGACGGTGTGGTTTCCTGCTGGGAGTGCGGAGACATGGTGCCCCTCACGCATCCACCCTGGTGCGGTCCTCCGTGATTTCTTCACCGGTGAGATCAGACAGCTTTCCCTTTCCCCACTTGGCCAGACCAGTGCAGTCCAGTCCCTGTGTGGATTCTTGCACACGCAGGCTCTGTGGCCTACACCACCACATCGTCGGCAGGTGATTGCACGACGACAATCAACCGCCCGGTGTCCCGGCCGTAGACATTGGCCGCAGACTTACACCGGTCCCGTTGGTGTATATATGAGTGGTGGGGAGCGCCTCCTCTGTTGGTGCACTTGTATCGAGGGTAGACCCATTGGAGATGTGCGTCTTTGCCGCTTATAGTGGACCTTCGCCCACGGCTTCTCTTCGGAGCTAGTGATGACGGTCTCCCGTGGCGCCCACAGTGCATCACCTAAGTAGCTTCCTTGGTCATGGCCCGTAACCACCTCTACGTAGCTTGCTGCCTTGATCTCTCGACGCTCGCCGTGTGGGCTTTCAGCGCTTTCCTGGGGGTCGCAAAGGGGGACCTTGTCGCCAACACCATGTTCCTCCGGAGACTTACGCTTCCAAACTGGTCCCATGACCGCCGCTGATCGGAAGTCGCCGCCTTCTTCCTCAACCCCTTCCTTTTCCTTTTGGCCGCCGCCTTCTTCATTTCCTCTATCACCTCTAATTGGTTTCAGAATTTCTGCAGTGCATCAAGGGATTTTTGTGTTATACTGACACCACCTTGTACTGAGGATTTCATTGTTGTAGAACATTGTTTTCATGACCTATCAACCTCAAATTTTGCATACATTATCAAGATTTGAACCAGATGCTTTTATGAAACCATATCCTTATTTCCACCACTCATGTTAATTTATCTGTAACCTATGGTGGTGTCATCTCAGCATCAACCCTTATTTTTAAGTTTGAATTTGTCTCTGAGAAACTTTTTCGAATAGCTTACTTTTTTTTTTTACAGAAAGAAGAATATGTCAAGTTCACAATGGGACTATCACATTTTAGTTATGCTTAATTGCATGATTGGGTAATTTATTATGTTTTCCAAATCTCCTTTACTTGTTACTAAATAGTGGAGACTCAACTCACATTTTACATTGGCAAGATAGACTCCTACTCTATATTTCCTTGTAGTCTGGTTAGTTATTCTGCCAGCTGATGTAGGTATCTCTGGTGATGAAAAGCTCATTGGTTCCTGAGATGTGATTTTCTGTGGGAAATACATTTCGGTTTCACATAACCATGTAGATGACTCTAGGGCGACATGAATTTAAGTTAACAAATAAGCAATGAATTCTTTTTCTCCATTTTGGCATTTAAATGATCAGTTCTCACTTTACTCATAAGTCCATGTTGACGGGTTGCAATCAGTAGTTATGTATTTATGTTTACTACACCTTTATAGACATCATTATGTGTATCTTTGATATACTTCTTGAGAAATTAAAACTTCTAATTTAATTACCAAAATAAGAAAGAAAGAGGGAGAGAGAGAGAGAGCCAAATTTATCATGTCGGGGCATTTATTCCCCAGGACATACTGGGAATATAATTCCATGTGGAAGCGCTACAGGTCGGACAAGAGATTGTCAGGAAAAGTGCTACATAACCACTTGAACCTAGGGCTTTTGTTGTAAAAATAAATATTTGCACGATATGGGTGCTCAAAGCACAGATGGTTTGTTTTTTACAGGAATAATCACTCACTATGGTTATTGCATCTTGTGTGTGTTCATAATATCTCTGATAGATTCATATATTGTATGTTTTGTAGATGTGAAGTTCATGTTTCTATTCAATTTTTTTAACTCTACCAAAATGGGAAAAGAAGTAGATCCCCTGAAAATAATTCATAGATCCATAAGAGTTGCTATATGGTTTTATACAATTATTTTCTCCTCCAAAATTGACAGCTTTTGTTTTGTTGAATTGTGATACAGAAACAACGTGAAGAATATGCGATTGCAAAAGAGAAGTTGCTAGGATCCAGCTCTAGTAAGAATGAATCTAAAGCTAAGATGTATCAGGATAATGATTCTGGCCCTACTAAGGATCAACCTCGATTGCCAAGTTCACCAATTCCAGTTGCTGGCCCAGTACTTCATCATTATGGTTCTGTTGGGAGAGATTTGTACTACAAGTAAGTCTTCAACTGGTTTGAATGCTAAAAGATAGAATTGTTCATAATCTCCCCCATCCATTTTCAGGATTTTAAGATAGAGCAGTAGGCTTACTAAAATATGAAACCAAGCTTTAGACTGTTTCTGAATCTTAAAGTCAGTGTTAAGACAAGGATTTTCACGGAGAGAATTATTTCAAGTATGATGAAGGTGGTGGTGGTGGTGGTGGAGAAACACTAGCAATATGATGAAGTGAAATGTTTCAAACTTTTAAGCATTACTTTAGTAGAAAATTTGCATGAAATCGCTAATTATTTTTCCTTTTATGAAGGAGAGGCAGATGAATAAGTTTGTACCTAAAGTGAATATGAACCCAAATATTAGCAAATTTATTTTAGGAAAACAGGAGAATTATAAAATTAGGAATTACCTTTAGATTACAAAAATGTCTTTGAACCTATTCTCCATGACGTTCATCTTCTACTATCCTCATCTTCATCTTCAAATTATTCCACTTTTTTTTATTATTTTATTATCTTCTTCTTTCATTTTGTGCTTGCTTGATCATTTCACTTAATATGCCCAATCACTTCTTTACCTTCAAAAATCCCAAGAAACTACCATACTTATGATGAGACCTTCGCAATAGCATAACTGTTTCGTAATTTATGGCAAATTGGATATTGGTTTGAAAAACTAATTTGAAGAATAGCAGGGGTTTTGGATCCTGTGATGGGATATCCACTCATGAATAGAGAAAAACCTTTTATTGTGAATAGTTCATGGTTGCTACTGTTCAGACTAAGTCCCCTGTTGATTCTTGTAATGGTGGCGAGAATTTGGTCTCAGCCTAAACCAAACACACCACGAGACTTAGTTGATTAGGGAAGGAGAACAATGTAACTTTTTTTTTTTTGAATAAGGCGACAAGCACCCCCCGAAGGACTTCAAGAATGTGTACAAGTTCGGCAACTCACACGCGGAACAGTTCCGTACACCCGTAGGTTTAAACGGGTTCTGCAGTTCACGCATGGAACAAATCTGGGGACCTATACCCTCACCTTGCAAGAGCGGAGATTCGATCCCGGGTCATCCGCGGGAGAATCCCATCTCTTAACAAGAGACCTGGTACCAATAGGCCATTGTGACTGTTGGTGAGAACAATGTAACTTGCATAAGCAAAGAAAACCAAAGATAATTAAGCAAGGAAACGAAAGGGACTAAGGCTAATACAAAGGCACAAGAGGAGTTGAAAGGCTAAAATCTTTGTATTACTTCACAAGTGTACAAGACTTCATATACAACTCTTTTGTTGTCTATACAATACTTGTTCACACCTTTTTATAGGAACTTTACCCAAATCTTTTAGTTACCCGCTTGGGAAACTGCCCTGCATGTGCATGTTGTGTGGACCGCTCTTGTTGGTACCTACATGCACACACCAAACTCTGTGCCTGTCTTGCGGAAATGATAAATCTCTGTGCCTTCACTGTGCCTTCACTGACTTATCCTGAAGCCCGCTCACACCTGATGTTGCAAATTAATGTGCATTACGATTTGCTTCTTTTTTTTTCTTTCGTTTTTTTTAATCAAACTCTGTACCATGCTTATACACTCTTTGATTTAGTTTTAAACCATCTTGATGGAATCATTTCAGGTCAGCGAGGTCTTTATCAAAAAGCCCAATTCCCACAGCGGGATCATGGTTAGCACATTCTCACCATTCTGCCAGAACTCCTCCACTTATTGACAATCAGCATTCTACAAGAGAGCCTTTGATTGATAGGCTTGTCCCTGCACAATCGGCACCACCTCTAAACACTAAAAGCATGCTGTGTGTGGTGAGGTTCTATTTGTTGCTGCAATTGTAAATTATAGCTGTCTGATTGGTTTCACATGAAGAGAATGTAATGTTGTATTTCTTTGTCCAGGCTTCTTCAGTATTACTTCTTTTGGGAAACTTGAATTTTCATATTACTGTAGACAGCAGATATACAACAACTCGTGGAGTTGTCATGTTTGTGAGCAGAAAGCTTTTACAGGCAACAGAAGGCTATCCCCACATATATGTGTGGCACTCTTTTCCAAGTTTCCAACAGTTTCTCTTTGCATGTTTTACTTAGAAGACAACGTAAAACTTAGGATGCTGATTATTATGCCCTTTTTACCAGGAAAAGACAGATAGATCATCAATCTTACGAGAAGGTGTAAGTAGTGGAATTGGAACTTACCTTGGCTGGGCAATGGCAGCAATATACATGGGAGGAAGGCTTCCCCAAATTTTTTTAAATGTGAGATGCGAATTTACATGATATGCTGTTGAACTTATGCAGAAGTTATCAAAATTCTGTACTCACAAGTATTATTTTGATGTTTGTCGACTCCTCTGTGTCTAACATGTTAATTTCTTTAAAATTGCAGATAAGAAGAGGCAATGTTGAGGCAAGTAACTTCTTTCTTGCTTTTTCCTCAAAATTCATGTGCTTACAAAGTGATGAGTTATCAAAGACTTTATATTTACTGCTTTTCATAAAACACTTTCAAAGAAACAATCATTGTGGAAAAACTTCTGAAGAGAATAATAATTTATGGACTATAACAGAATTGCCACAACAACCCTATTCTCAGTATTGTAATTTTATCTATTTATTTATTTTGTGCAGTAATCATCATTTTGAGCTAAATAGAAAAATATAAAAATATATAGATATGAACTCAACCTTTGACACTAGATGATTAAAAATATTTGGATAAATCTACATTTGATGTAGGACACTTAAATACCTTTGGATCATTTCATTTTTCTTTTCTTCAGGGCCTCAGTCCTCTTATGTTTGTCTTTGCATTGGTCGGAAATGCTACATATGTGGGAAGGTATGTTATTATCACATTGCTTTGTGTTCATTCTGATCATTGAGTTTCCACCATTTTTGTTTTATTTATACTAAATTATGTCCTCTTGAATCCGCTTATATTTGTCCATATTTAGTAGAAACGGTTCACCAATGAATAAATTGCTACTTCTGTGCATGCAGTATACTTGTGAACAGCTTGGAGTGGTCTAGGATCAAACCTAACCTTCCATGGTTGGTAGATGCAGGTGGTTGTGTCCTGTTGGATACTTTTGTATCCTCAACTTCATATATTTTTGCATTCAAATTCTTGACATCAAGTATACCTTTCTATTCTATTTAATCAGATTGTCAACTGATTCAATTTATTAAAAGCTATTTCTAACTATGAGCTGATGTTTAATCCGTTTGCAATTAGTATTAGGGATATTGTATTCTCCTTGGGAAGGACAGGCCGATGCTACAAAGCTTCCGCATTGTGCGGGGTCCGGGGAAGGGTTGGACCACTAGGGTCCATTGTATGCAACCTTACCCTTATTTTTTTGCAAGAGGTTGTTTCCACGACTCGAACCTGTGACCTCCAGGTCACAAGGCAACAACTTTACCGTTATACTCTCCTTGGGAATAACCATTTTTATTGCTATAGCATTGATATATTTGTTCCAAGGTCCTGTACTCAATTTGTATTGACTTTTTTCCTAAAGTAATGTGTAGATCTCACTGCTTAGAATCTGTTGCACTAAATAAAACTCCTTTTGCAAGTACTCTTTGTGATCACCTGATGAACATTACCAAAAGTTAGCAGGAATTAAAAGTACTTAAATTATTGGACCAATTTATGTGGTGCTATTTAGTGATTCATCTAATCCATAATTTACCTGTAGCCAGCAAGGAATTCTTTAACTTTACAAACAGATTCTTGTTCAGTTTGTCTATTTCCATTTCCGGAGACCGAAGGATTCTGACAGAACATAAGCTTCATGCACAAAGTGGAAAGGTATGATGATATATTCCATAGCACTTGTTCATTCTCCGAAATTATCAACTCTTTGAAGATAAAATTAGTGACAATGGCTTCTATTTTTTTTTCCTTGTTTTGTTTAATTTTAGGTGGACATGAACATTCAATTTGGCAATTACAAATCAAATTCTGTTCCAAGTTTTTGCAATTCTGCATGTTTGGATCTGAACCATGTCAAGCTGCCACCTTCTTGGTGATTTATGTATTACTTTTTTGTTTCTTTTTCTGGTAGATACTTGCGCAAGATTGCATGGTATCTCCACTTTATACTATTTCACTCTGTTTCATCAAGTTGTGTTTGGATTGAGGCAAAATGGAGGAGAAATAAAAGAAAAAGAAAGGAAAACATATTGATAAATTTTCTTTTCTTTTTTTTTCCACCATTTTCAGTGTGATATGAATTGGGAACTCTCATTCCTAATTTCCTTAAATGAAAAGACTTAAGTTTTTAAAAATCCATTGTTCTTCATCTTGTGTTGCTCTCTTATTAAATTATACATTTTTATGTTTCATACTTGTGAAAAAACTGGGAATATCAAGCCCCAGTTAGGCTCTGTTTTTTATTGTTTGGTGTTCAGTTTTTGTTTTAAATACATAAAATGGGTGTTTTGGTAAAAAGAGTTTTAAGAAGCTGAAAAATAGCTTAAAACAGAACTTTGAATGGTGTTTTCAGTTTCAAATTTCTAAAATGTTAAGAATTAGTAAATAAATCATCAATCATTCAAAAAAATACAGAAAAATCTGATAAAAACTTAAATTTATAATTAAACTGTATAATAATAAAAAGATTATAATCTTCTGACATCATTAGAATAAAGTTAATAATTCTACAAAACTCAATTTCATTTGTCATAAATATGTAATGGTAGAAAGGAAATAACAATAGTAGAAGTTGTGTCAAAATTTACTAAGAAGTTTCAAGTTTCAACTATGGTGTTTTGGTTCGACAATTGGATCCAGGGTCAAAGCCCACATAACCTATGCCCAGAACTCCAAACACTATGGATCAAGAGGGATCACACAATCAAGGAGGTAAGACAATTACAACAACAAGGAAGAAAGATTCTTCGACCAGGCCCCCTCACACAGGACGCAACATATCTGCTCCAAAAGATACAAAATCACTTGAGTCAAGGAGGCACAAGACAAGAAGATAATAGACTATGGAAGATCACCCCAAACAAAAACTTCACAGTCAAATCGCTATATCAGTTTCGAATTGATGGCGGCATAAGAAGCCCCCTACAGGCCCAACTTTGGAAACAACCATCCCCAGTAAAAGTCAAGCTCTTCGCCTGGTTAGCGTGGGAGGACAAGCTTCCCACGCTTCAGAACCTGGCAAAGAGAAAATGGAAGGGAGATAGGACACTATGTTACCTATGCAACCAAGACGAAGAATCCACCGAACACTTAATCCTCCATTGCCAATACTCCATGGCGATATGGACGCACTATGGGCGGATTATGGGGAATATGACAGTCCCCTCAAAGATACAAGATCTTTGGGGCTCCAACTTTTTCTCCAAACAACTGAGAAAAGAATTCCGGAAGGGTTGGAACATGCTAGTGTTGGCAGTGACCTGGAGCCTTTGGATGGAAAGAAATAGGAGATGTTTCACAGATAAACAACGTGTTTACCAGAAACTGATTCGCCAAGTCGACTTCCTTTTTCTCTCCTGGTTCGACAGCGCACATGCCACCAAACAAACGCAGTTACAACCACTACAAAATCTCATAAGACATAGCCTGACCCTCACAAGACAATGGACAAGCGCGAACTCTTCAGAGAGGGATTTCGAGGATGAGGGACAAAAGTAAAGAACTCCGTAGCCGGCTAGGGACCAATGACTCGAAAGTCTATCCACATTGTATTCACTTGATCCAACAAGGGATCCCCCTGTTTCAACTTAATTTTCTTCAATTCAATAAATGAAAGTGGTTTATCCACTTATATCAAAAAAAACTATGGTTTGCAGAAATTATGGAACCAGGGATCCCTAGGGAGGGGAACCAATTGGGGGGCTCAACTATGAGCGCCAATTGTAATAACCTTACTTAACCATTAAATAAAAGAATGTGGTTTATCCACTTTAATTTTAAAAAAAACTATGGTTTGCAGAAATTATGGAGAAAAGAAATGGTAAAAATCTTAGAATAGAAGTACATAATTTCAATTCAAAATATTTTTTTGATTTAATTAATTAAATTTTATTCTAAGTTATTCTAGTTGTTTGGATGATTTCTAATAAGTTTGGGGGTAATTATGTTCTTAACCATTTGAAAACACTACATTGATATTTTCTCCTCCAAAAAAACGCTAGAATTATATATATATATATATATATATATATATATATATATATATATATATATATTGATAGGGGTAAAAGTGAGAAGATACGTGGCATCCATCTAGACAACCACACGGAAGGATCATAGACTATTTTCTACTCGGATCCGAGGAGCCTCCCAGAAGAAGAGGAGCTTCTGAGGAGCATCCCAGAAGAAGAGGAGCCTCCTGAACAGAATTCCGAGGAGCCTTCCGAGGAGCCTCCTGAACAGAAATCCGAAGAGCCTTCCGAAGAACCTCCCGAACAGAATTCCGAAGAGCCTTCCGAAGAACCTCCCAAACAGAAATCTGAAGAGCCTTCCGAAGAGCCTCCGAAAAGAAGAGAGGCTTCCAAACAGACTTCTGAACAGTCTTCCGAACAGGCTTCCAAACAGACTCCTCTTCTCTTATGGCCGTGGAGCTTCTAGAAGAACAGACAGCTGGATGTGAGCTGGCAAACTTGGGTCACAAGCTTCCTCCAACCTATAAATAGAGGATGAGTCCCCCATCTAGAGCAAGCTTTTTCCCAATGGCGAAGCCCTGCCACATTGAAGACCCGTCTCCTCTTATCCATCTTCTCCATGGACTCCAACCCCAAATCTTCTCTCCCACTTCTTCTTCTTCTCCTCCATTGTATTGAGAAATAAATAGTGGATTTGCTCATAAGCATTGTGGTTTTTCCCCGATTTCATGGGGTTTTTCACGTAAATCTTGTCTCCTCTTGCATGCTTGGATGATCTTCTCTTCATTCTTGTGATTTTGTCCCTCAAATCAAACATATTTAAACTGTTGGTGCGAGATTGGGTTTGATCTTGAGGCAAATCCGATTTTAGCACTTAACATATTTTTTTTTGGGTCATTTTTTTTTGTCTATTTATTTTTAATTTGTTTTTATTTTCAAAGCCATTTTATTTGTCAAATAATCCAACATGTTGACTCGACACTATCTAGGATGAAAAATAATAACTAGGTTGAAAAATATAATTTTTTGCAATTAAACTCTTTAGTTCAAAACAAGGAAAGGTTATCTTGAGCCACACACAAACCTAAAAAGCTATACAAAGACCCAAACGAACCTTTTTTTTTTACAATAAGAAGAGCTCCAGGAGCTATGTTAAAAAAAACTGAAAAATACTAAAGATTACAGACCACTCACAGAAGTGTCAAACACCTCAAAAAGTTAAACCAGCCACACTAACTATGTCCTCCAGCCATCTAGGCTTATCTGATCCCCGATGGAACAGTGACAACTCCGGGTTTCTCCTACCATGATTTGCAAGCTTATCCGCTATCACATTGAGATCTCTTGGGCAATACTTCATCTCTAACATTGGTACCCAGTTTATCTGTTCCTGTACTTGCTCAACTCCTCGTCTATATTCCCTGTTAAGTTGATGTGCTTCTGAATTAATTAGTTCCAGGGCCTGGATGCAGTCTATGCACAACCTTTCTGGCTTCAAATCCAATTCTCTACTTTGCTCCAATGCACTTCCAATGGCCTTAATTTCAGCAAGTGTACTGTCTTCCACTTCCACTGCTGCACATCCAGCAGCAAGAACTGTAGTTAAACCCTTGATGATCACAAAACCTATACCTGCAAGAGAAAAATCAGTACTCCATGATGCATCACACATAATGGTTATTGAATTGTTAAATACTGCAGTGTTAAGGTACTCCCTGAGCAGTCCATTGATCTTCCAAATGTGTTCTTGTGTGTCTTGTATTGCTCTTTGCACTATCCTTGCTGGTTGTGCTGTAGTGTTGTTAAACACCTTCTCACACCTGGCCTTCCACAGTCCCCAAGCACAGTTTGCCACCAAAGCTTTGTTGGAAGTTATGTGTAGGCCCCCCCTTCCTTCATTGTTCAGGATCCATTCTCCTTCAGCTATGTTCTCAAGTGCGTTGATGTCTATACCTGTCTTTCCAGCAATACTTTCCCAACATTGTGTTGCAATTCTACAAGCAAACATGACATGTGTAACTGTTTCATTAGTTAATCCACAATGTGGGCATGGGCTTTGTGGTCCTATATTTAAGGCATACAACAGTTCAAAGGTAGGTAATCTCCTATGTAGCAGCCTCCAAATGAATGTTTTGACTCTAGATGCCACTGGGAGTCTCCATAGCTTGTACCAACCCACCCATTTCTCATCCTCCTGGGTGTGTTTTTGTCTTAGGGTGTCATAAACCCTCTTAACCATGCTTTTTGTAGGGCTACCTGCTCCCCAAATCCAATGGCTATTTATGTCCTCAACAAAGTTTAAGTTATTGATTCTGTCCAAGTCATAATGGGGTCCAAAACAATTTATCACCTCTTGATGGCAGATTCCAAATATCCCCAACTTGTCGGGGGGTTTCCGGCCTCCCTAGTCTCCCATATTTTGGTTGTATAGGGTATGTTGTTAATAGGTGGTTTATTGTTTCATCTTCATGTTCGCATAGATATCATCTGGTTCTCTCCACTTTCCATTTTGTCTTTGCCAGGTTTTGTAAAGTGAGGATTTTGTCATCTAAGGCTAATTAGGCAAAACATTTGATCTTTGTCGGACACGGAGTCTTCCAAAAGTCATTTCCAAGTGGAAATTCCTCAATCCACTTTGAAAGAGTATAGTGATTTAATAGTAAAAGTCTTATTTCCATTTAATGTCCAGTATCGTTTATCTCTTCTATTCTCCACTATCTCAGTGTTCTTTGTGTGATGATGTGCATGTCTTGTGCCCCTTCTTCAGTGAGTGATCATGGTTTGACGATTTTTTTTTTAACTCTCACAAAAACACCTGAAACATTCATCTCTACCAAATAAATAAAAAGTGACTTATCCCCTTTTATCAAAAATAAAAACTTGTAAATCTTTACAAACAAAAACCTAGTTATAAATTCTAATTAAAAAGTTATTATTTATTTATTAATCATAACTTTTTTTGTGGAAGCAAAATTCACAAAAATAAAAAACAAGAGAAGGGTAATTTAGTAATTCAACGTAACCCTCACGCGCTCACCAGGATTAAACCTCTCCAACCATCGTCGACCGCCGCTTCGACGGCTATTTGTTGAGATCTGAAGTCTTTACGTCGTGATCTCTTTGATCTCCTGTAGTTCGTCCCTCCCCATCGGCTACGCAATGGTGGTCTCCAAGAAGACGGTATTCTTCTCGATCTCTCTCTTTCTCTTTTCCTTTTTCCCTTTTTTTTTTTAAATATGTTTTGGTTTGATCCACGAATCATTTGTATGTTTTTTTTATTGCAATTTTCTCGATTTTTTGATCGATATGTTAATCTTTACGCTTTTGTGATGCAGAAGAAGACACAGGAGAGCATAAACAACAGACTTGCTCTTGTGATGAAGAGCGGGAAGTACACCCTTGGCTACAAAACGGTCCTCAGATCCCTCAGGGGCTCGAAGGGTATGCTAATATCTGATCTCTAGCCTCATCTAATTTGAAACCTTGATTTTGTGGTTCATCCCCTAGCTAGTTGATTTGAGCTTCTGTTATTTATTTATTTATTTATTTATTTATTTATGAGAACAATCTATATCATTTAAAAAAGGACGTTTTTATTTTTTATTTTTTGAATTTCAAGTTATAATGTGGATTGTATAATGTGGATTGTTGGGACTGGGACTGAAGTTAGTCTCTTTGGCTATTGATTGGGGCCTCAGAGATGAATGCAGTTCCCTAAATCAATCTCAGTCTTCATCCCTCTTATTCTCCAGATTTGTTGCTGGAGGAAAGTTTGGGGGCTGAGATATTTTAATTTAAATTTCAATAAACAATGCGGTGATATTAATCTTTGGAGGATATATGATGGCCTGTGTTTGTAGTTTTTTAGATCATAAAACAGTTAGTAGTGATTTTCTTGTGCATATACTTGCTGGTTGGTCACGGGTTCGAGTCGTGGAAACAACCTCTTGTTTTAAAAGCAAGCGGTCCGACTCCTCCCCGGACCCCGCACATTGCGGGCTTTGTAGCACCGGGCTGCCTTTTTTATACTTGCTGGGTGGTATATGGTAGAAATACAATTCAAGGATATTTTTATTTAACATGGCTTGTGTTTGTAGCATGTTTCTTATTATGTCATAAACAGTTACTAGTGAATTTCTTGTTCATATACTTGCTGGGTGATATTTGATATAATCGAATATTTTTTCTGATAAATTGAAATTAAGTGGTTTATAGATATATAATTGACTTTATAACGTGCAAAGTAATGGAAAGGCTGATAATTCTATTTATGTGATTTTGCCCTTTATGGTAATTCTTTGGCTCTGTTTCAGATGATGGGATATCATGTTGAAAACTAAAATAAATCCTTATTCATCCATATGGTCTTTCTGGACTTCTATTTTGTTCGTTTACCTTTCTGGCCTATCACTACTTTTCAGTTTTGGTGCTTCTTTATGATTAAAGGTTTGACACGTGAGATTCTTCTTTTTGTTTTCACAGGGAAGTTAATTATCATTGCAAATAACTGTCCTCCACTGAGGAAGTCTGAAATTGAATATTATGCAATGTTGGCAAAGGTTGGAGTCCATCACTTCAATGGAAGTAAGTTTATCCACATACTTTTCTATTTGATGTGCAGATCATATCTCAGATATAGGGTTTCTTCAATTTTACCCTCATGTCAAGCATTTTCTGTTGTTTTTGACATTTCAGCTGTGATCATTACCCCTATTTGTGCCCTACTTATTTCTTCATATATCATCTTAGGTAGTATAATATAACTGCACTGTCTTATGCTTTCATGATCAGAAGTGGAAAGCACCATAGTGGATTTTGTTGCTCAATTCTAGATGAAGCAAATAAACTAATTGTAGTGTTGTTGATTTCCAGTTTATTTGTTTGATCTTGGTCCATTCTCAACCTAGATCAATTATGGCTTTGCACAAGACTATGACTGTAAATACTAAATATGTTGTGTAAGGATTCAGCTTGCCTTAGCCTGAACCTTACCCAATTAAAACTTCTAGGTTGAGCATTGTTAAGTTCTCAAAGCCAAACAATCTGAGGCTTAGCCCACAGCCTAAGATTTAAAGGCCTGTGATCAGATTTTTGTTGTCTGTGCTTGGGCCAGCCGAGTCCATTGACAGACTGACATTTGCAGGTGTACAGAATTTCAATCATTTCATTCTTCTCCATTACTTTTTAGAATATAACTAATAATGGTATCTAATTTGAATGGCTTAATTACTAATAAACATGTGGATTTGGCATAAGCACACAAGCAAGAAACCTAGGGAGGCTTATACACAAGTGTCTTTATTCCCTGTAATGCTCTGATTTATGATTCTGTTACTTTTGAATTCTAAACTTTTGCTCTCTTGCGTGTCAGATAATGTTGATTTGGGAACAGCTTGTGGGAAATATTTCAGGGTTTGCTGCCTCAGCATCATTGATCCAGGTTTTCATTTACTCTAGAATTTTTCTCTCCATTTTGACTTTTCCTTTACAAAATAAATATTTATTGGTGCATATGTTTTCCTTCATAACAGGTGATTCAGACATTATTAAGAGCATACCTGGTGACCAGTGAAAGTTTGTTAGCTTATTGTTAGCATGCTAGAAATTATATTAAACTGTCACCTATAAATTTTGAGATCTCTGTGCAACCTTATATTTGTTATATTCTCAAATTTTTCATTCATCCTGTGCATTATTTCTCAATGATAAAATCCAGTGATGTCAGAGAATTGTTACTGCTTCTTTGGCTATTGCAGTATAAAATTTCCGATCAATTTAATATAATCATTGTACTTTGAGATGAGTGATGCCATTTGTCTCAAATAGTTTTATCAAATTGACTTGAACAAGTATCAATTCCTCAGGAAGCCCCTTGCAACTGTTAGACAGTCATTGGCTTGTGGGCATACATACATTAAGTGTTGAAACCGATCAAACAACCTCATAAAGAGCTGATAAAACATTTGCTCTTCAGATGAAAAGAAAGCAGAGGTAGAGCACCCTTTCTGGAATGTTGCAAGGTTCAAACATTACCAAACTGAATTCAGTCTTCCAAAACTACAATAAAAAGGAGAGTTAGACCACCATACAAACAAGGGCAGGGCAGATCTTAAGTAAAGATAATATAACACAACAAGGCCAATGCCAACTTAATGCTATTGACGTTATGAAATAACCTTATTCCTACTTCCTGATGTCTATGTTTAGGCTGCCACAGTCCGGGGCTTTGCGCCTATTTTCTTCCAAGAAACATTTGGCATTATTTGTGAAGTATCAACACGATCCTTGTACTCGATGGCAAAGTTCATCAGTGAATCCAGAAGAGAATCAGAGAGAAGGTGAGGCTGAAGACCCAGCTCAATGAGCTTCGTGTGTTTGGCATTGTAGTAGTGTTCTTCCGCTTCAACTCGTGGATTTGGCACAGATATGGTTTTCACATCCAATCCGAGCTTTTTGCCAGCCTTGGTGACAAGACTTGCAAGGTCATTTACTGAAAATTGTTCTGTGAACTGGTTGAACACCCGAAACTCACCGGGTTTGGCCGGGTTAGCAATGGCTAGCTCGACACATTGCACTGTGTCCCTGATGTCCAGATAACCGCGAGTCTGAAGAGGCCAAAAAATAAAAAACCTCAACACAGGAATATTGAATTTTTTTTTGCCTACTAATATCTAAATTGGTATAAACATACAAAGTTTAGATGAAGTGAGACAAAACATGAATGATAAGAATAGGATAAAAGAGCACAAAAAACAAAGAATTAACTGAAAATTAAGTTACCACCAATTTGCTTTTCAGAAGCTGAATGCAATGTCTAAAGTATAATTATGGAAAGGCCTAAATGAGGGTTGAAATTCACTAACTCAAGTGAAACCAAATTTGCATTAATATGTTTATTGTGATATCAGTTTATCATAGATGCAATTTCCCAACTTATACAATAAAGGAGATGCATTGTTTCCCTCCTTTCTTAAACTTCAGTTTTCTGATCAAATAATTCTAGTGTACACTCTCACCCAATAAATGAAATCATGCTAATCACCTTTACATTAGGGGAAAAAAGGAAAAAAAATAATTAAAATGACCAAGGACTTGACCCTTTCCTTACCTTCTCTACCCTAACCCAACTGTGTGATGTAGAAAACATCATAAATGGTAAACTGCCCCTCTGTTGTCCTATCCGATAGGCATATAGGCTCATATGCTATCGTTCATCAACTTTATTTTTTTAAGTTTACAATAAGTTGTACAAAATTTCACCCACATACTAGTGCATCAAAATTCTGCCCAGAATTTCAAATAAGGGAATGGTACAACCATCTTAAACATTTGCTATGTGAGGAAATGGCACATTGTTAAACAATAACATACAATGAAGATCAGCATAAAAAAGGTCTACACAATTGTTCACAGAATTGTTAGCTATATAAATTTTTATCAACTGGATCCTCAATATATATATATATATATATATATATATATATATTATTTTATTTTATTTTTTTTCCTTCAGATAAATCACAGCAGTGAAGAATCAAAACATGCAACTGCAATCATATGCAAAATATGGAAGTTGACTAAATAGTAAGTATAGAACAAAGAACATTAGAGGTTTCAAAAACTGTTGAATAACCAATTTTCAGTTTGGTTTTAGGTGGATTTAGAAGTTTACCTGTCCCCCTTTGCCATAGACAGTAAGCGGATGTCCAACAGCAGCTTGAACACAGAACCTGTTCAAAGCTGTCCCAAACACCCCGTCATAATCAAATCTGTTGCATAGCTCTTCATGCATCTCAGTTTCATCTGTCCTAACTCCATAAACCACTCCTTGGTTTAAATCCGTCGCCCTGATCCCCCAAGCCTTACAGGTAAATGCAATGTTATTTGAATCATGCACCTTACTTAGGTGATAGAAGGAACTAGCTTGCTTTGGATATGGCAATGTATCGGTTCTTCCATTATGGGTAATTGTTATGTATCCTTCCTCAATATCAATATTCGGAGTTCCATACTCACCCATGGTCCCAAGCTTCACTAAGTGGCACTCTTCTCCAAATTCCTTGATGGCAAAAAGAACATTGAGAGTCCCAATCACATTGTTGTGCTGTGTGAAAACAGCTCTTGACCTATCTATCATGGAGTAAGGTGCAGATCGTTGCTCACCAAAATGGACCACAGCATCAGGCTCGAAAGATTTGAAGGCTTCCGATAGGAACTCAAAATCACATATGTCACCAATTTGAAGTTGGATAGTTTTGCCGGTGAGAGACTTCCAGCGTCGCAGACGATTGTGGATAGAACATATTGGTGTGAGGGAGTCAAGGCCAAGCTGGTGATCGAACAAACGCCGGACAAGATTATCAACTATTGCAACCTCATAATTTTTGTTGGAGAGATGGAGAGCTGTTGCCCATCCACAATAACCATCACCACCAATGACCATGACCCTTCTGGGCTTCCGTGAATTTTCATTATCAAGAATCTGGTGGGACCCAGGTTGAAGCCCGTTTTCAACCTCTTGGCTTAAAGGGGCAGCAGTTGCATTTATCTTGTATGGTCTAATAGATTTCATCCTAAGTGAAATGCAACTTTTATGTGATGTTCTGCAAGATTGAAAGGTGATAGAATTAGAGCTGACAGATGAACACTGGCTTGGTAGTTTCAAGTAGGTTTTGGTGGCTGGAGAAGGGTTTGCAGTACAACAAGCTGTTAGCAGATGCGCCATTTTGATTTCTTTTTCTTCGTACTAGCGCAGAGTATAAAACCCGAACTACAGATACCTGAAAAGCATAACCTGACAAGTTGGCATAAAAAACAAACACAGAGATCTATAATAGTAATCCGGCATAGATTTATTCAAAATTATCAAGTATTTCATTGCATTTGACCGAGTTGCTATTATAGCACTAATGGAGATAACAAAACTGATCAAGCATTCTGGGGATTTCAATTTTCATCAGTTGATATAGAACATTTGGCTAATTATTACCATTAAGGTATAATTCAATCAAGTCCATTTTTTTAATAGGATTGCGACAATTAGGATAAAGGCAAGGAATTCTCCAATTATGATACAATGTAGGGCTTCTTTATATCTAATTTAGAGGGCAAAAAGACAGACATAGTACATTTACATCCACGGCTAACAAATATTCAGGAATAAATCATGATTTAGATTCTCCAATTCTTAAAAACCATTCAAGCACATATCTGTCCAAGAAAAAACCTCTTTCTTATGACACACAGGCACACACAAAAAATAAAAAATAGAAATAGCAAATGCTTTGCTCTATCGAAACAAACTCAAATAAAAACTAATAAAACTAGCATCACCAAATCTAATTTCTCATAAAATAAAATCCTTCTTGTAGAAATGAAACAAACAGAACCCATTGTTCTCAAAGTTCAAAATAATCTACTGAATGGAACCTACCAGCTGGTTTTATCGATGACTAAGGAAGTCCACACTTGGTCATTAGTGATTATAATTTAATAGAATTATGATCTACACGAAAGTGAATAAGTAATCTCTGCCTCCAAGAGCTAGCATCGGGAATGCATAAAAACAATTAATCTATGCCTAAATTAAACATTAAAAAGAGAGAAAAAAAAAAGATCCAAACAAATCCAGCAAAGAACGGGAGAGCAAATGAACAACAAATAATAAATCTACGCCTAAACTCCATATAATCCATCAAAAAGATGATTGCGAGAACGGCGGAAGAGCCGAAAAGATATCACCTTTCTGAGCAGAAACAAGTCTTCATCGATTCAACAACACTGGATTGATTCAACCGATCTAAAATGCAACCAAAATGCGGAAATTTATGAAAACATGGAGATGTTGGGGGAGTCGTAAGGGTGAGGATTGTAGGGTTTTAAGGGTTGAGATGGGATATTCCCGTATATATCTTCTCAGTTCTCTCAGATACTTTCTGAAATATATATTATTTAAATAAATAAATAAATAAATTTAATATAACTAATCAGCCTTGGATTCAATCCATATTTGCAACGTGCCATCAGGTATCCCTGCTGGCTGCTGCAAAGTTTCTTTAAAAAAGAAAAAGACTTTTTTTTTTAATAAGTTAAGGGCTTATTATGTAAGTGTTTTTGATGTGTTGGGATAAGTTTTGGTGCCCTCCATGAGACCTTGTGCCTTGTCTTGCCTTGGGTGCGATCGCACCCAAAATACACTAGGTTGCACCTTCCTATTGCACCCAAAATAGACTAAGTTGCACCTAAAATACACTAGGGTTGCACCCTAAGACAAAATGCCTTTGGTTTTAACCCAAGGTCTAATAGATTTTACCGTTTTTCTAAAGAAAAAGAAGCTGTTGAAAAAAAGAGAAAATTAGTTTTCTTTTTTAAATGTTGTTAATTGAAAGCCCTTCTGAGGAGGGGTTTTGGGATTTTTTAAATTATAAAAATGGCCTTATGCAAATTAAGGAATGACTTCTCGAATATGAGAGATATTATTATTATTAAGGGAAAATTACTGTAGCATCCCTGATTGTTCATTTTCTGACTTTTTAGTCCCTCTGACCAAAAACTATACTATTCAGTCCCTTCTTTTTAAATTCTGACTTTTTAGTCCCTCGCCCAAGGACGTTCACTTTAAGAAAACCCCAAAATACCCTCCCTTTTCCCCAAAACCACATTTTGGTTGACACGACAGGAGCTAGTAGCAGCTTTTGGTCTCAGCAGAACATGTTGTGTACTTTCATTCTCAGTAAGGCAACCTCAGCCTTCTTCTTCTCCTTCTCTTGGTCTCCTTTCTTTTGTTCTTTTGCGCAGAACTTGTGTTGGTTTTAGTGTTGTAGAAGCGTCAACGAACAGTCGGCGGGGAGATTCATTCAATCCAGAAACTAAAGGTAATATATTTCCCACGGGTTTCATATCATGCATAGTATAATTATGTTGTTTTAGCGTTGCGGATTTGATGGAAACCATTTCGGCCGGTAATTAGAGTCGCAGTGCCTTTATTTTGAGAGAGTTAGCGCAAAGTACCAAAAACACCTAGCCCCCAACCGCAGGACTTGCAACGATGTATAGCCGGATTACTTGTCTGCCTAGGCCATAAGGTTTACTTGTTGTGATGCATAGATTGCCTAATGTAAATATATACATTTTATGTAAGTTTTGACAATATAATGCTATAACATGTTTACACGTGAGTAGTCAAAGACGGTAAAAATTTGGTTGAACTAGTAAAGAGTATAGAGAAATACCAAGCGGTTTGGAGAAATACTACAGCTTAATAGCAATACTAAGCGGTTTGGAGAAATACTAGCAGCTTAATAGCAATACTAAGCGGTTAGGAGAAATACTCAAGGCTTAAGGGAAATATTAAGCCGTTTGGAGAAATACTAAATAGTTAATGGAAATACTAAGCACTCTTAGAGAAATACTAGCAGCTTAAGAAAAATACTAACCTGTTAGGAAAAATACTAAGCAAAGCTTAAGAGAAATACAAAGCACCTAACACTTAGTAAACAATTAGTAATATCGAGTATTAAACACGTGAGAATATGATCAGTAAAGTCTTTAGAGTTCCTTCCATTTCCTACGAGTTGTTCGATCGAACTCCGTCCCAAAGTATCGACATACATACTCCAAGCATAGACGCAGGAACTGAGTATTCGCGCAAAGCTTCTCACTATCCAATATCCGCTCCATAAACCGCATGACTAACATCGAATCCATATTTGTCCGCTCTCTCGCTGAGGGCCAGCGTCGAGAATGTATAATCGTCTGTTTCAGCAGCCCATGCTCGATGGTAAGTGCGGTTTGAAAGAACCCTCTCGATTTAGAACAAAGACGGTTAAGCCGCCAAGGGGAGAATAATGCACTATGGAAGTGATTGACTTACCATTTCCTCTGTTCGGCCATATGTCCAAATTTATTCGAGAGATGAGTAGTGAGTGTAGTGTCTCATTTCTTTATCCAAAACGAGTAGGTGGAAATGTTTGTTCGTAATGATGGGCATAAGAACAACTTCCAAATTTTGGAAAGATATGTTATCGACCGCTATTAGTTCGAGGAAGTCATCGCGGTGTGGTCTTTGCCGACAAAGTAGCGCAGACAAAAGGCCCGTGATGGATCCACGCTCTTGTGACTTGACGGTGTCTTCTTCGTGTCGCCCAAAGAAGATCATGACAAAGACGTCCATGACATCGCCGCCACAAGATCTTTCCCCACCAATGGGTATAATCGGCACGAAGTTGTAAATGCTCATTCATTCTTCCAAACAATTGTACTAGAAGATAAATAAACAGCTTTATAAATACTAAGTACAAGAGAAATACTGTTTCGGTTAAGAGGAATACTAAAACGCTTGTTTAAATATTAAGCCAAGCCAAATACTAAGCGCTAAGAGAAATACTGCTGTTGTCTAAGTGCAATACTAAAATGTAGCTTAAGAGAAATACTATGAAGATTGTTCTCACCGCTCCATCGCATAGCTCAGAAGAAACTGAGGGAGTGCTTGCTTCTCCTTGTTAAATTTTGCCGAACCAACCCTCAGAGGGACGCTTTTGTTCTTAGAAATGAAATTTGTCCTCACAGTTCTACATTTCTCTCTGTCAGATGGCGCCAAGATCAATCACAGCTTGCAGAGGGGCCTTCTTTAGTGGGGCTTCTTCAGCTGGCCTTTCTTCAAAATGGGAGCTTCTTCGGGCTTGTTCAATGGGCCTTCTTCATTGCATGTTCAATGGGGCCCTTCAAATGGGGGCTTCTTTAGCTGGGCTTCTGGGCTTCTTGGTGCGACTTCTCCAAAGAACGGCTTCTTGTTGCGTGGATTTTGATGGAAACCATTTTTAGCCGCGCTGATATGGGGAGAAGGTCTAGCCTTGGAGCTCCGGCTTACTTGTTGGGAGTCAGAATAGGTGATATATGTAAATCCAGTGGGACCTTGACCTCGGGCGTAGAGTGAGTTATATAGTACCCAGATCATCGTAGAACAACTTGTACCATTGACAATTCTACCCTACTTTGTGCGATGTGCAACATTTTTCACTCCATTCAACAAAATATGGTCGAATCTTATTGTGGACACAGATGATGTACGCGACGACTATCTTCGGTCTTCGCTTCCAACGTGAAATTACTTTCTTTGTTAGTATGTGTTTATTATTTCCTCGTAACCGTATTACAAACACGTTGGACTTTACTTAATTTCTTAAAGTCTTTAGTATTGATCTTATCTCTTTATTATAGACTCAAACTCTTTAATATTATGCTTATCCCTTTAGTATCTTCTATAAGTGTTTAAAATCCGACTTATCTGTTTAGTATCATGTTCTTCTGTTTAGTATTGTCTCACTTAGAGTCTCTTATCAATCAACAGGGATCCTCTAGCCGAGAGCATGCCCTTAAACATTGAGGGTTCTTCTCAAACTCACGAGATTGCAGTGCTCAGTGTCGACCAACGATTTCAGAACGTGGAACACTTCAGGAATGCGCTCCGTGACCTTGCTATCAAAAGGAAGTTTGATTTTACTTTCATAAAAAATGACAGAAAGGGTGACGCGGATGTGTCAAGGCAGATCGCAATTGGAGGGTTCATGCTTCGAGAGGGAAATATGCATACCTTTGGAATAAAGATATTCTGTTCACACATGTGCGCTGCGTGGCAGATTCGGATCTAGTTCTCACCGCGAAGCATCCAAAATGGGTTTGCAATCGTGTGATCCAAAAGCTCAAGGATCGCCCCTTGTATTGAAATGGACATTCAACGGATATTTTGCGAGCACATAAAATTATTTTTGTTTCCATGCTTGTGTTGCCTGCCAAGTTGGGTTGCGTCATTGTTCATTAATGGAACACATTTGCTTGGGAAATACGCTGGCATCTTGTTAGGAGCGGCACATGCAAAGACGCATACAATGACGGTATCTTGAGTTGTGCTGCGGCAATGAAAACACTAGCCATAACCGGAGGACTTTGCAACGCAGAATAGCCGATTAATGAATAGTTGGGTGTTGAATGTAAATATCTCGTGATTGATGAATAGTTGGGTGTTGAATGTAAATATCTCTGTGGATTCTAACCATTTTTGACAATACAAAATGTGACATATATATTTATAAAATGTTCACATGAATGATAGTAAAAACACCGTCAAAATAGCAAGCACTCAAAATCTTAAAGTGGTTTATCCTCGATAATAAACACTTACGATAAGATACTAAAAGCCTTAGGGCCGACGGGATACAAAGGAGGGAAGAGGAGAAGTCAATCGAGGGGCATTTGCGTCCATTTCACCAAGGGATGTAATCAGACGCGTGGTAGAAGTACGAACAACCTCATTTACTCCCCAAGCAAGGCAACATCGCTCTTTTGCCCCATTTTAAACACCGCTGAGATGCTTTTTGACTAAAAAGTAAGTCCCTTGATAAAGGAGGGACTAAATAGGAATACTCAAACTTACAGGGATTTTTTATGGATTTCAGAAGTTTTGGGGGACTTTTCATTACTTTCCTCTATTATTAATTATAAAAATATCTTATGGGGTTGTTTGGTTGTTAATAAGTGGTTGTGAAGTAAGTACACTCACCGATAAGTGACACTTTTTGGTGTTTGGTTTGATGTAAAACGCCCACTTACCAGTGAGTCAACTTACTTCAAAGCCCTCTTTTGCAACATTTCCACTTACAGCCAATTTGGTCGTGAGTGAAAATACATTAAAACATATGTGTTAAATCACCCTCTCTCTCTTGAACGCCGCTGAGGATCCCTTTGCCCTCCTTCTCTCTCGATTGTCGCCCAAGATTACCCGGCCCTATTTCTCTTTTGATCGCCCCCACCCCCACCTATTTTCTCTCTCAATCGCCGCCCAGGACCCTTCCTGCTCTCTTTCTTTCTCAATCGTCGCCCAGGACCCTTCATGTTTTGGTTAGGGTTTTGGACGAGAAGGATTCATTCATTGACTGGGGATTTGGAGAAACCCTCGTTAAAGAAAGTTCAAGTATTTCTCCTTTTCATCTGAATTTGTTGTTGTTGTTTTTTTTTTGTTCTAATATTTTCGGATTTGGTCACTGACATGGATTCTTGGATTCTAGTTTTAAATTTAGGGGAAAGGCTATGCCCCAATCTGCTTTGGGCTCGAGGATTTCTATACTCGTCGTCTTTATCTTCGCATCCAGGTGACCTTTCTCTTTGATTTTGCTCCACTATTTTGTAATTTTGCCCTTTCTTGTTGTTTAGGTAACTTTCATTCATGGTTTTTTTTTATTCTAGAACCACAAAGTTATCTAACTTTGCCCTTTCTTAACGTTTCTCTAATTTGAATTTATGGTAATGTTGCTTTTGATGTTGCTTTTGAGCTTATCTTAAATGGTTAGAGAGATGTTATTGACAATGAGATTTGATTCGAATGTGTTTTTCTTTGATAGAGCTGTATATTTTGGATTCAAGTTCTTTGGTTTTTATTCTCAAGAAGGATTTCTGCTCTGATTGGCAAGAATTGTGTGATTTGCTGGATTGATTAGGAATGCAAGAAATGGAATTTTTATCTCACTGATATATATTTATTTGATATTAGCTTTGCACACCAAATTTGTTATTGCCCTAGTTAAGCAATGCACACCAAATTTTATTAGCATCTCCGGTTTTATAATGCTTTGTTTTTTTTTAGAGAAGGTGAAAACATTGTCTTGATTTAACTCTATTACTTAGGATTTTAAAACTAGTAATGTTGTTGCCTTGATTGAACTCTATTACTTAGTTGTGTAATCATTTGTGTAATCTCAACCTTTAACTGCAGGTAGAGTAGAGCAAGCTGAACCTTTTTATTAAAGCTGAAGTTTTAAATGGGTATTTGACCAAATTTCAATTCTAACTCTGTCATTATCTGTTGTTGTGAAAATTTTAGCATTTTGCAATTGTCATAAGCTCTTAAATCATTTAAATTCTCTGTTTGATGAAGCAGCTTGGATTGAAATGTGGTGACAATTGAACACATATAAATTCTCTGTTGGATTATTAAATCAAGCAACTTAGATTATTATTCACCGTTTTCTCATTGATGTTTTTTGGATTGATGGAAAATAGAGGAAAACATTTTGTTGTTAGGGAAAATTACAAAGATATTATGTTTCTCTTTAGTGAGTGATATTAAAAATAAAAAAATAAAACTAAAATTAATTAATTAATTAATTAAAATAAAAAAATAATTGCTTAATGGGGTAACCTCACCACTTATTTCACAAGGTGATTGTATTACCCAACTTACAACAAACAAAATGGTGGAAAAACAAATACAGTATTTATACTTACAACAAACCAAACAACTTTGAAATAAATCAAAATACAACATTTCAACTTACCGGCAAGTCCACTTACTAGCAACCAAACAGGCCCTATGTGAATTTGTCACGCCCCGAACCGAAGCCGGAACGTCAACAGACCGGCCGTACTCAAGTAGGGCTGGGCCCCACTCGGCACAAGGCCTCAGGTGGTCAACAGAAATATCAGAGCAACAGCGGAATATAATATAACATGATAAGTCTGATACAGACACATACATTTTATCACACATAACCTCTAGGGTTCAGGTACCTTGTAGAACACGACTCCACTAAATCAAAACTTAAAACATACTAGATCTACTGAACTTAAGGTTCTCTCACTCAAAGAAACAAAATAGAGGCTCGCAAACCTCAACAGCAACCCAAAACCCCGCGCGACGGCTTACGTCACGTCACTCTACCGGCTCTTCCGGATCTGAAAAGGGGAAGAAAGGGGGGGTGAGTTTCGGGAGAATCTCAGTAAGTACCCGCTATCAAAATTTAAAGTCATGTATTAGGATAATATCAGAAACTTGGAATTTATAAACTTTTACTGGGCAGAAATAAACCATAGCGGCGGAAAATGATCAAAACAAAACATCAGAAAGTCTAGATAACCACGAAACCAAAAACACAATCCGTAGGTCATCTCCCCAGTAACGACGGCTAAAGCCGACAACGACCACTGTCGAGTGGGACTCACAGGCCCCGTAGCGCTACGATCGGAAGACATGTAATGCATTACCTGAACCACCCATTGACGCGGGTATGCCAGACACCAGAGCATCCTGGTACAGGCACAATGCCGTACAAGAGAATCCTCAAAATTATTCAGAAATTCCAGTACACATGACTTTACATACAGAAAATAGCTCAATTGAAAGAATTTATCAAAATATACTTTGTTACATAACATTAATATGTAATTTCAAGAAAGAGAAAAAAAAAAATGTTTGTAGTGATATTGCGATAAATACTTACAGTAGTTCAACCAAGCTATTTTTCACAGGCGACCTCACGATCTACGTCAATATCTGATAAGCCAAATTTATTGTCAGTATAGTTCTCATAAACCATACCATATTGTAACTAATGTTTGGGTCCAACTTAGTGGGCCGTGGTCCACTTTTCACCTATTTACACCTCAAAATAGGTTAAGCCCATGTTATTTCCCTCTTATTTTTCACTCTTACTTTTCCTTTACTGATTGGTAGTTATACTAATCTTATAGGCTGAGCCAAAGATATTACCCCTTCTGCTAACGTTATGGCCATAACTCTTCAAGTTAATCCTATGTCTTCATCAACCCACTCAGCAAAGTAAAGAGAGACACATCTCTCACTCTCTAAAACCTCCTATGCTTTCATTAACCCACTGAGCAAGGCCCACCAAGCCATGAAAGTCAAGAGAGACACATCTCTCTCTCTATAAAACCTCCTATGCTTTTATCATCCTACAGAGCAAAGCTCACCAAAGCCATGAACGTAGAGAGAGACACATCTCTCTCTCTCTCTCAAACCCAAACCCAAACCCAAGAGAATTAAAACATATGACAGAAGTGATGCAAAACACACCTTTTCTCTCTTTCCCTCTCTAAAACATGTGAGATATCTTTTCTCTTTTTAACACTCACGTTGTTCTCTTTTACCTCTTTCCAATCCAACCACCATTAGCAACCTACGAACAGGTAGTGTTTTCAATTCACATACTTTGATAATGTTCTCTTTTCTTACCATCTTCACTGAACCACCTCTATTGCTTCTTCTTTGTTTGTTAGGCTACTGGATGAGGTGTTCACTTACCAGCTGGCTATAGAGCTCCGGTGAGATCTCCACCTTTCAGTCCTTTGTTCTCCGGACTCCGACGAGGTTTCACAGCAGACTGTTCTCCTCCAACTCCTTAAACGAAGGAACATGCGCTCACTAACACTAGAGGGAACTCTTGTTCGGAGTGAGCTTCACGGTGAGGCTTCTCCTCCTCTTATAGGCGTGGGGAGCTTTGGACAAGGCTGAAATGGGGTGAGGCCATGACTGGAATGCCTCGAGTTTGTGTTTAGTTGTTGATGGACAGCGATCTCCAGCTCCACGTCTCCGATCCGAAAAGAAGACACTCATTGGTTCTCCAAGACTATCGTTATGCTGCGTGGCATCGACAATTAGCTCAGAGGGAAAACACACTGCATCGTTTTTGGTTTTCCTTGTGATAAACGGCTGATCTTGGTCGATGCTACCAAGGGCGGAGCTACTAGTTGGCTAAGGTGGCCTCAAGCCCGGACTGAAAATTTTGTTTTTTTTTTTTTTGTATTTTTTTGTATTTTTTTTTTGAACTCTGGGCTTCTTCAGCCCACCTTAGCCCACCTAGTCGCATTTCCGTCTTAGTCTAATGCTTCTATCAAAGCCAGGCTTCTATTTCTTAGAATTTGGTTTTCATGGTTAGATGTTTGTATCAAAGCTAGGCCTCCATTGTCTTCTGTGATAGCAATTTCATGTATTCTGAGTTTGTGATGTCTATTGGAGTTTGAAAATATTGCAGTGAACTAATCATGAAATGTTCTTGTGAAGAATAACTACATTTATTGTTAATGCCCTTGCCTGTGTACTTTGCTTTGTAGGTTGCACCACAGGAATCTTGTAAATTTGCTTGGATATTGTGTAGATAAAGGCCAGAGAATACTCATATATGAATTCATGAGTAATGGGAGTTTGGAGAATCTCTTGTATGGTAAGGTTTTAACTTCTTTTCTTTTAATTATCAGCCTTGTGCTCCCTAGTTTGCTTTATTCCTTTAGTTTGTGCCTTTATGAGATGAGAAGCTTGCATACAACTCATTCATGGGATTTCATGGGGCTTTCAGTGGATGAAGCAATGGAGATTCTTGGATTTTCAACCAAGAACCAAGAGAACGTTATCATTGGTTTCATTGATACTGGTTAGTTAAACTTCTCTAGAAATGTATTTATAAATCTCATATTTTTTGCCAGATATATCATATATATCACAGAGCATATGAGCTGTATATGGTTCTTACTTCTTATCATTGTTTTCAATACTTATTTGGTGGATCTGAACTTGCTTGACGAATGAAACAATTGTTATTTATCATTTATTTTGTCTTCTTCTGTGATAGCTTCCAATTCATTTGAATCTTTGCTTGTATAATAATTTTGTTAATAGACAAACTAATTCTCAAACTTTAGACAATGAATTCCACAATTAATTTAGAAGTAGGTAATTAACCTTTGCTAATTAATTTTCAGGGATATGACTAGAATCATCAAACTTGAGAAAAAGTATGCTGAATCTTTGTATGAATGATTAGCTTAGCCCGGGATAAACAAAAATCCTGGCTCCACCCTTGGATGCTACCATTGTGGACTTTTGCAGAAAACCCCCTCCAACATTCTCACATTACATGCAAGTCTATGAGAGGATTTTCTTTCCAAATCCCTGCCCTTATGTTTATTTACAGATACGCCCCTACTCTTCTTTCATTATCTTTGAAAATATAATTAAGGTTATTAAGGCTTAATTACATCATCAAAGAGTGGTTCTTACAGAATTTGTTATTGTTGATGTTAAATATAATTATAATAATAATAATTATTATTATTATTATTTATTCTATTTTCTTAATCTGTCATTGAATAAGTTTTTTTAGAAATAAACATCCAAACAACATCCTAACTATAAAAAACACTTCTAAATAAATATATACAAACACAAAAATAATCTGAAATCCTTAACTTATTCTTAAAAGGCCTCCTAAAAAAATTTCTATCAAACTGAAAAAAAAAAACCTTTTTCCATAAGCCAATCCAAGCGGGCAATGAAACATGCAATTTGAGGATGAGGTCAGCAACAACGGATATTTTTTTTTTTTTTGAAAGCAACATATAGATTTTTATAAAATAAAATAAAAATTCATTCTATTTTTGAGTTATATATGTTTTATTTTTTAAAATTCATTCTATCTAAAAAAAAGTTAACATATTCGTGAAATTTATATATATACATATCCAATTAATCTAAAATAACAAAAGAGTTTAAAATCCATTTCTATTTTTGAGATTCATAGAATCATATACAGTTTTTTTTAAAACTAATTATATATTATATGAATTAATATATTTGTCAAATTTATATGTTTTTAAACTAATTATATATTATAAGAATTAATATTTATTGATTTAAGTTATTTATAATTTTTTCAAAATACTTTTTAAATAATAATAATAATTATTATTATTAAAATATGGGTCAATTTTTTTTTAACCCACTCAACTATACTATTTTTTTTAAGTGGCACCACAAATTTTGTAAGACTATGAGAGACCAACATCTTTTTTTAAGTTGCAAAACATCACCTCCGTCAACATCCGTAAGATGGCCATAAGGTTAAATGGCTAACCTTATCTTTAACTTCAAACTAATTGATATTATAACCCTATTATATATGACTATTTCATCAAGTGAAATATGTTAGAGTTTCTTTACTTATCAACCCCTTAAAATAACCAAATTACTTAATCACCCCTTCATTTTATAAAAATACCTGACAACCTCCTCTTTTATTTTTATTTTACTTATCACCCTCTAGATAAAAGTTTTATGTTTTAATCTAGATTAAATGTAAGGCCTGATGTTATAATATATATATATATATATATATATATATATATATATATATATATATATATATAATGAAAATTTTACTCTTTTTATATATAATATTATTTTCAATGATTTTTCTCATATTTTGAGTAATTTAGCATCTCAAAAGATTTAAGATGTGCTCACTTTTAGTTTTGATGTATTTTATATTTTTTCAATGAAAATCTTATTATTTTATTTTATTTTGAATATCTTAAAATAGTTATTTTAATACATATTATTAAAAATTAAATAAAATATAGGTTAATCATTTTTTTTATAAATTTAACATAAATTTACTTCTAACTCTTAATAAAATCATAATTTACTTATAACCCTAGAATTTCCTAATTATTTATTAGACATGGTTAAATATTAATTATAAAAAAAAGATGGTATTTTTATCTTTTAATTCTTTTTTAAATATTTTTTATAAATTATACAAAACCTTTTTTGTTGGGAGAACTTACTCAACTAATGGCAAGTAAAAAATAAATAAATGAGGGGATTATGGGGTTGGTTATTTTTCATTAAAAAATATATTATTAGTTAAATATAGAATATAATAAAATATAAATTTATTTCTTTCCATATTACTGGTCATTAAAATAATCAAATATTTTTTTTCGTTAAATAATTAAAAATTCTAAAACTATTTTTTTAAAATAAAAAAAATAAAAAACTAATTTGTTAGCTGTCGCGCTCGCTCTATATAACGGCATTGTCAGTACTCAGGAGTGCTCGCTCGCTCTGGTAAGGCTCTCGTCGCTCTTGTAAAGCTGGTAAGGCTCTTGCTCTCTGAATGTCTCTACTCTCTCTCTCTCAATCTCTCTCTCTCTCTCTCCCTCTCGCTATCCCTCTCTCTCTCGATCTCTCGCTCTGGTAAGGCGTCTGGTAAGGCTCTCTCTCTCTGAATCTCTTTGTTCTCTCTCTCGCCTCTGTGAATCTCTCTCTTGCTCTCTCTCTCTCAATCTCTCTCTGTGAATATCTCTCTGTGAATCTCTCTCTCTCTCTCTCGTTTCTTCTGTCATTGATTGATTAATAGTCTCTCCGGCCTCTCTGCCTATTTGACAGGTATAGCTGCTATATAGTATGGAGATCTTTCGTGTTTTGAGTGTTATGGGTATTGTCTTTCAGCTGGTGGCATTGATCATGGTCGTCATCAACTACCGCGTCCACGGTCACAAGCCCCATTGGATCAATATGGTTTCCGCGTTTATGTGTTTCCTCATTCACACTACCCTACTCCTGGTTCTAGTTTTATCTCGCCTCAAGCTCAAGCGTTTCTGAAGGAAATCCCCTGGGCTTCAACAGAAGACAAAGGGGATTTCCAATTTCTGGTGCTTTTGTTTTCCAATGCATGCATGTAATAATTGATCTAAAACTTAATTTTGATATATAGACTTTCACTTTTGATCTTTGATTGTTTTTTCTGTTAGTTAGTTTACTAAGGTGTTTCTAAAGGAAATCCCCCCTGAGCTTTAACAGGAGACAGACATGAGAATTTCTGGTGCTTTTGTTTTGCAATGCATGTAATAATTAATGATCAAAAACTCTTCTTGATATGATAGACTACTTTTCTTCTTCTTCTTCTTCTTCTTCTTCTTTTTAACACTTTTATCTTTGATTTGTTCTGTTAGTTAATTTACTAAGGCTTTTCTTGAAAAGGAAATCCCCTGGATGGATTTCTGGTGCTTTTGTTTTGCAATGCATGTAATAATTAATGATCAAAACTTTTTATTGATCCAATCTTTCTTTCTTTTTGTTTAACAGTAGCTTCACTCCAACATATATTCCTCTTAATTATTGATACATCGTGTAGTTCACTCCAAATATTTGATTGGTCAATATCAAATCTTTCTTTTTGTTTAACAGTAGCTTTTTCTTTCTGCTGCTGAAATAGGATACATGCATCATGCAGTTCAATTCACCATACTGACCATTAGATAGACATGAATTAGGCACATGTTTACTTGGTTTTCTTTTAATTTTTTTTGCTAATTTGTGCTGTTATGGTCTTTAAAGATTTTAAGATATAACAGCAGCAGGAAGCAAACCATTTACTGGAGATTTCTGAGCATAATATGGCATTGACTCCCTCAAATCTGTTAATTACCTCTTGCTCTTCCTATGATAGTGCAATATTATGAAGGGAGGATATACACATTTATTTAAGGAGGATTGAAGCTGCAGAAACATTATAGATATTCTTGTGATTTCAGTTCCTTGAGGAAGCTATTTTTATGTTGTTATGAGTTAAGTAGCCCTCTGTTCTTGTGCCTATATCCTGTGGTTTCATTTCATGTATATTCATGAATGTCCACTGCTGCTGTATTTAGGATGTCCACTGCTGCTGCTGTGTAAACTGAGTTCTGAAATTCCAGAATTTGATCAATAGCCTTTGATTTTCAGCAGATCTGCTGGTGAATCTTTGTTGTAGAACCTTGACTGGTCCATAAAAGGTTTACTTAACATGCTCACTGCCAGTTGATTGGAAGATAGAATTAAAGGGGGATTCTTGAGATGTTTTAGATGCATTCTGGGATGTGTAGGTCAGAAGTCTTATGAATTCTCAGATTTTTCTAAATATGTGAACCAAGGGATTTACATAGCGCGCATCCCCTTTACAAGGTAATGGAGTTAAGTACTGGGAAGAACCTGAGTTTATCTGCCTTTCATGTAGCTTGATTTTTGAGATGATGATCTATATAATTCTTGGTTTTATAGTATGCATGTGAGTCTATGTGGTGTATTGAATGGAGCCAAGGCTGGTTTTGTTGAAGTTCAGTATAACAAAACATAACAGACCACTGGTTTTCAAATTATGCAAATGTGGTACTAGTGCTATTACTTGGAATCCATTATTATTTTCTTTGACCTAACTTATGGTTCTATGGATTATGACACTAGCGGCTGGAGTTAATGATCAAATGAACTCTTAATTGTCAATGAATCTTAGCAAATTATGAGTTCTTCCATTTAAAGCAATAATTAGTGCACACACTTGCAAAGCATGAGCAATGAAGTTGGATAGATTGTAAATAACAACCTGCAAGAGCTGCAGGTTCTTGATGTGCATTTTTCTGACCTGCTGATGGACCCTGAGTAAGTCAGTTGTTGCTGCTATACCTTGAACACATTTATGTTCATTTCAAATAGTAACACAAGAATGACTTTTCTTTAGCACTTTCCCAGCATTGGTTGTAGGTTTTACTTGGCTTCAATTAGCATGTTTTGAACCAAGGTGAAGTTTGAAGGATAAAAATGTTTATCTTCTGTTTGATGGATGCAGAAGATTAGAGGGATCGCAAATAGAACAATAGGATTTGGTCATCTCTTGCTTGATCAATCTAAGAATTCAGGTCTTCAATTCATAAGCTGATGTCCTCTGTGAGCATGCTAAGCATTCGAGAGTTGGTTCAAGAGAGCTTGTTGAGGCTTGATCAGGATGCCAGACAGCTTGATGAATATGGTCTTGTTTGATAAAATCCTGAATAGAGAATGCATTGCACAAAATTCATATTCAGATTTTCAAATCCTTTCTACCAAACACAAAATTCTATAATATGTATTTTTAATTGCGTCTAATCAAACACTAGATTTACACGTGTTGTATTTTAAAAACCAAATATTTACAAATATATTGTAACTATAAATCCACATATTTGGAATTACATTCAGCCAAACACTACCAATTTTACATATAAAATCTACAGAAAAATTTATTACAATTATTCTGCTATACTTGGTAAACTATTCTTTTGTACCAGCAAGGATAGAGATACAGTATTATAGAACAAAGTTTCTCAAAACAATCCTTAACTTTTCAACTTTTTTTCCTCATTCAACAAAACACATTTAATCTTTTGTACTGCTCAAAACATCGAGAGATAGAAGGCTTTTCTGCTCATGAAGGCACTTCACTATCTGCACTTGATCCATTAACATGTATCTTAGTCTGGGCAGGGATATGTAGTATATGCAGGACCGATCTCATTCTTCGTGAGCTGCAACAAAGACCATGAAAATGGTAAAGCATTAGCACAAATACGATAATTAAAAGTCATTAGAAGTGTCAGCCAACCCTTAAAAGAGTTGGAGATACATTCTGTATATGTGAGAGATCAAGAGTTAGGTGTGTGTTGGCGCCGCCAAATGAAAAAGACAAAGATAAAAGGAAAAAATGGTTGTCCACATTTCTCTAGTTAAAAAAAAAAACATGATAAGTTAAAGAGATAAGGCAGTACTGGTGTGGGGAGACTTTGTGCAATTGGTGGAGGAACAAGACTAGCCCAGAAAACAGGGTCTGGTACTAGATCAGCTGGATTCCAATTGGTCCTCAATGGAGCAGAGAGCAGAGGGGCTAATGAGTAAGGAGCCCTTTGAACTGGAAAATCACTTAAGTCTAAGGATGCTCCTGATCTATCAATCCCATCATCTGCAAACATTAAGGCTTTGGACTTTTGATTTTCCATTGATTTGCTGCAACTACCATCCTGGCTTTCTTTTAGCTTGTTCTCAAAATTCTTGAAAGCAACAGATTGTGACAGGATATTGCATGCAGAAATGCCGCGTGCTTGAGACTTTCCCTTTTGAGGAAGGCTGAGAATAGGGAACTGATACGGTTCGGTTGGATGAATTGGCCCTTCTATAGCTCGTAGCTCTCTGCTGATATCTTCTGCATTATTGACTGAATCACCTTGCCGTGTTTTCTTAGGTACCCACCACCTTATATAACTTGTTAGGTCTACTTTTCTCTCCATGGAAAAGGGACTTGTGAATTTTCCTTCAATAGATGGATCCCTACTTGTACCTTGAAAAGGAAACATCTGGTTATCCATCAGCAAGATTATTTAATGAGGAGTTACCTGTTAAGTCTAAATCAAGGATTCCTTAAAAAGTGCTTACTACAATTTAAGTTGCTGCTGAAATCATTACCAGGCATTTGATTGAATGATGCCTCCCAACGATTATTTTGGAGCTGTCTGAGATCAAGCAACAGAAATAAGTTAATTAAGAGAAAAATATTACAATAAGCATAAGGTTTAAATTTTAAAATGTCAAAGATATCAACATTCAAAGGATAAGCTGCTAACGTAGCTCATTTTGTTGAGAAGATATAGATATAGATAGAAGAATTAAGTTCAGCAAAATTAGACCTGACAAAGCAAAAAATATCCATAGAGAATTTTAAAAATAAACTATTACTTTTGATTAATGTTTTGTATTTCCATATTGAATTTACACAGGAACAATAGGCAAACATAGACTGGCATCACACCATATTTCAATGTTTATTAAACCACGTTACAGCTTCAAACAACTCCAATCAGCTTCAACTTTGATAGAGGTAGATATTTCTCTAATGGACAACTTAAAAAAAAAATAAATAAATAAAAACCAGAAAAGAAGAACCTTGTTAAATCTTTATTGTATATATGACCCCTGTTTTACCCAAGGTGGAGGTTTAGCTCCGGCCATGACACCAATTTTTTTCTGTTTAGCCCTTGAAGCCAGACGTTTGAAATGTTGTCTTCCTAAATTTTCATCCCAAAACACCAGCTTTTGTGGCTTTAAAAAACCAAAACAATAAAGCCAACTTTCTCTTTTAAAAAGTAAAATAAAAGGCAGAACAAGCCTTTGGAACAATCATTCCCTTGTTTGGTTGGAGGTTTTTGGAGGGGTGAGGAGAAATTTGGGATTTTTCTTGTATTTGGTTGGGGGTGTGAGGAGGTGTGAGGAGGTGTGAGGAGGGCCTCACCCCTCATTTTCCACCCCCCACAAATCGGGGTTTTTTGGAGAGATGGAAAATATATATATTTTTAAATTAAAAAAATCATTTGAAAATACCATCTTGCCCTCCACTTATTTTCAAAATTTCATTTATGGCCTAATTTTTATATAATTAATATTAATTAGTTTAACTTTAGTTATTATACTAATATAATTAATAATAATTAGATTAATACTAGCTTTTATACTAATATAATTAATTGTAATAAAATTTGTATTGATTTAAAAATTAATATTAATTAAAATTAAATTAATATAATTAATATTAATTAGTTTAATATTAGCTTTTATACTAATATAATTAATAGTAATAAAATTTATATTAATTATACTTAAATTAATATAATTAATAACTTTATTATAATTAATTTTAATTAGGTTAATACTAGCTTTTATACTAATATAATTAATAGTAATAAAATTTGTATTTGTTTAATAATTAATATTAATTATACTTAAATTAATATAATTAATAGCTTTAATATAATTAATATTAATTAGTATTAAATTAATAGTAATACACATTACACTTTCCTCACTCTCAATTCTCATAACCAAATATTATCATTATCTATTTTAAACTAAAGGGCAAATTGGTCAAATACACATTACACTCTTTCTCACTCCTAGTCACCACCAAACAAAAAAAAGATTCACTCTCCTCACTCACCCATTTGAACCAAACATAAATTTTTTCAAAACCCTCCAAACTCCTCCCCTCCAAACTCCCCCTCACCCCTCCCCTCCAAATTCCTCCTTTGAACCAAACAAGGGCTAAAATAGGATTCTAATTTTATAACCTACAAGTGAAGAATAGATAAAATTTGTATTATAACTTTTTAAATTTAAAATAAGAATTGAGTTTTTAATTACTAATTGAATTTGATATTATTTTGAAAAAATAAAAATAAAAGAATTTGAAAAATAATTTTAATTTCAAAAATTGACCAAAAAATTTATAAAGGTTAGTTATGAAATCGAAATAAAATTTCATTTTTTAATAAAAAATAAATTCTTTTCATTTCCCTAAACCCTAAACCCTAATTTTTTTTTTTGGCTCCACTCAGCCCGGTCCCCTCCTCCTAGGGCTTTAAATAAAAATAAAAAATAAAAGTAAAATATAATACATTGTTTGCATCCGGTGGACAGGGTAAAAGGACAAGGAAGTGGGGATTATTCCCCCACTTATGTCAAAACCATGTACAAAGATAATGGGGATAACCATTGTTCCCATCCTTGTGTTTGTATTCTTATATAAATGAAATACAAGGTCTAAGTTAATACATAAAAAATTTAAAACAATTAGTTATAACAAATAAAAACTTTATACTTTTAAAGTTTTTAAATATTAATTTTTATATCAAGATATTTTGAATTTAAGTTAATAAAAATAATATTTATTAATTTATTATTTAAAAAGGCTAGACGTGTCAAACTGGTCGGTCTGACATGACATGGGCCCAGCTCATGCCAGACATTATGTGTGCCCGTACCAGCATGGCCCTCCTGTCAGTTATGACAAGCTGGCACTGCTCGCCAACTTTTGTGGGCCGCTCAACACATGTTGGGCCAGCCTGTGGACTAACCCACCAAATTTAAAAAAGTTTAAAAACTTAAAATATCTAATATTTCTTACAAAGATCTCAAATAATCCCAAAAACTCTAAAAAAAATACAAAAAAAAAACATAGAAAATCTCAAAAAACTTTCAAAATTTCAAAAAAAGAAAAAGAAAAACCTTTAAAATTTCCAAAAAAATCCTAAAACCTTTAAAATTTCCAATAATTCATAAGACTCAAATATAATAATTCTAAAGTTGGTACAAAGGTTTTTTTATTTTAAAAAGATTTAAAATAAAAAATGAAAATAAAAAAACTGACAGGCCAATCTTGCCCGCCAGGTCACTGTGTGAGCCGTGTTGTACTAGGCATGTAACCGGCACGCACAAGCAATTGCCTGCTGAGTCGAAGGCCGTGCATGACCGACCCAACATAGACCCACGCCTGGGCCGTGCCTAGGAACGGCCCAACAGTTACAGTGTCACGGGGCGGTACACCGCAATTGACACCTCTCACTAGTTTTTTTTATTTTTTTTTGAAAAAAAAAAAAATCTAAACCCACATTCCAAACACTAGCTTTTAGAGAGACCTGGTGTTTGGAATTTCTGCCAGACTACCTTTGTAAACACTGGTTTTAACACCACCTTAGCCCGCCACCTTAGCCCTATATGATGACATGACTATAGCCGACATTTCAAAAATAAAGTCATACATACAATAAAATATATATATATATATATAAATTTTTATGAGTTTTTTCTTTGAAATATTATTTTTTAATTGCACAGAGATATTCCATAATCAGGACCATACCGTACCATAAATGGAGAAACTAAAAATGAGTTCATTTGTTTCTTCTTAACAACTTCTAGTCCCTTAATCCTTAAAAGAACTAAACCTTTGACTACAAATCAAATATACTTCAGTAGGATCTTTATTACTATTTAATCCCTGTGTAAGACTCAATATATACTTTTCAGCAAATCAAAGAACAACATATACATTTCAACTTGTACAAAAACATTCTTCTACTTACTATACCTTCCATTATCTGACTATCTTCTCAACAATGGCAACTTCTAAATAGTTGCATAAAAAAGTAATGAATTGGGAAAAGCTACCTGATTTCATGACTTGAGTATCCTGATTCATAATTGAAAATGTATTTATTAAAGTCTATTTTGACCATAGAGTCCATTTAGCACATAAATGTAGAATTTGAAGTCTCTAAGCATGACTGACATTACCAGGCAAAGTTAAATTTGTTAGGCGAATAATAGAATATAGTTTAGGGATTGAACAAGCTACAAGTGTCAGAATGAGATAACAAAACAAACATGTATGCTACGAGCTGACCAGCAAGGTGCAAAGTATAATACTGAAGCTTTCAGAACATCCCAAGATCATCTGATCACTCTATGGATTTTCAAGCGAAAAATGCCACCCTATAAAGGTGTGCTATAGGGTGGTATTTTTGGTTTGGACAAGATACAACATCGAGAAAAAAAGGTCATGGTAGATACAGGATCACCTAAACAGAAGAATGTGTTATCACCAAGGTTAAAAGCCAAAAATACCTGGAAATTCCCCGATGTTTAGGAAACCCTCTGGAGAAAGCACTACTTTTTCTGTAATAAGAAAAATTTTATCATATTTAAATGTAGCTATCAAATTGAATACACATTACATGCAAAGAATTAACCTCCTTAGTGAAACCAGATAGTCCTCTTTTGAGATCATCTGCATCTCTTCAAGATCTCGAGAATAATCACTAACCTGCATATGAGATAAAAATAATTTATGCATGAGGTTGCAAGTCGGAAAGAGGTGCAAATTAATTTATACAGTGTAAATAATAAAGGGAAATATCTAAATTTTCAGACCCAAGTCATCAACCCTCGTTTACACTGCACATTAAAAGTTGAAATCATGCAATTAATAAAATCTAGCATGGAAAGTAGAATCTAAAATACCAAAAGGTTTTATTAGATATAGTTTGGTCAGTGGAAATTAATCCATCAGATAATATTACCTTCTATCTATGTGCAAACTTTAGGCAGAAACAAAGACTGAATTGAAACATAAAGTGGATTTTTACTGGTGCACATATCCAACCAATAAGATCAATTAATTGGGTGGTCAACTGTATTTTAATTTTAAAAGGAAAAAAATATAAATAATTCATGGTTCAAGCATCTAATGGGCAAATGCTCCTCAATGAAATCACCAGGTACTTAGCTAAGAAAAGAAAACCCTAAATGTATCTCACCGGAAAATTAATTAGTGTTCCTGCACCCCAATATTTCAGAGCAGCAAGATCATAAGCTCTTGCAGCAGCTTCCTCATCGTCATATGCACCTACATGTTATCAAATTGAAAGAATAAAAGTTAGATAGAGCTCCAAAAGCATAAAAGTAATTGTATTTAATGAAACAATCATACCTAAATACACTGGACAGGAGCAATCAAACGTTGATGAGTTTCCATGCAAATGAAGAAAATAAAGTCAGTGACAAAGTCAATAGATAAAAATATTCTCAATCAGAAGCCGCATGCCTAAATACAAATAGAAAGATTGTGAGAAGGGTATGACTATGAACATACAAGGGATTGCTTTCAACTACTTATATGGAATTCAATGCACTCCATAAACCTTGTAATGAAGGGCTATTAAAAGGAATCAGCCAAATGTTTCTCCAAAACTCAAAAAATTACAATATAAATTGGAGAAAACGTAAATTTTATGTATTTTATTTTTTTGTGTAATTTATTCAAAAGATTTAAAACATGAACCATAACTTGATGTGTCTCTTTTGCAAATGTCATTGAAGTTGTACCTTGTTTTCCTTTCTTATTCTGGCTTTGGTTCCACGTGCTTTTGTCCCAAAGATGTGCCTCATACCGCCCTGTCCATCTGTGCCTATCACTCAAAAGACAAGATCCAATTAGCTGATAAAATGCAATATATCATTTAAATCATTTAGATGTATTTTTCTGCAATACCATTATGTTATAAAATAAAAATCTATCAAACATTTGATTATTGAGGATTATTTGATAATATTTTTATTTTATGACCAAAATACCCTTATATTAATAAATCATTTAAAACTAATTAAATGCTATAGTTTCATAAAATAAAATTTGATTATTTTAAACATCAAGGTTACTCCAATGTCTACCACAAAAGTTAGCAGGAGATATCCAAAGGGACTTATTCGCTCAACATATACATGTCTCTTTTAGTCAACCAAAACAAGGCACCAGAAGTAGAGAGGTTTAATGTCATATCAAGTTTCTTGCAGCTGAAGAGTAAGGCCATAAGAATCTAGATCACCTTTGAGCTTCAAGGATAAAGGGGGTTTAAAATCCAATAAATTTCAAGCATCTTACGTGAGAATTTGAGCCCTTAACATGAAGATGCTCTAGCAGTCTCTCCCCTTTGTGTGGTTCTTGTCTGCAAACTTCAGATTTCAGACTCATTTTCAAGTACTTTAAACATCACATCCCGTTTACTATGCCTCCCATATAACTCAACCCTTAAGCTTACTTCTACTTATAGTCGAAATGTCACTTTAATATCTCTCTTCTGAAGGTTTCTCATCAATTATAGTAGCTCCTTTGCTAGGTATCTAGGTCCATGCTGATGCACATATAGTAAGATGTTGTATTAACTTCTCAATTGGGTAGAGTTGCTAGATTTCCATAAGCTGGAGGTGCTTTATGTGGCTGTTTTTTTTTTCATTGTTCTGATCTCTTATTTCTCTGCTATTTTAACTTCTGTTTTGTTTGGATATGCACTACTTTTTGTTCCGATTTCTTATTTCTCTGCTATTTTAACTTCTGTTTTGTTTGGATATGCACTACAACATCTTTCTCACAAGGCTTAGAATTGAAGTGACTCTTGTGATTATTTTCTCTAATTCATAAAAATGAACAAAAGGGGACCCTGACGTAACCATAAAATTGTCGCCATGTGACTAGAGGTCACGGGTATGAACCAATAAAATCATTCATGGCCTTCATGGCATGCAACATTACAGTTATTAGCAGATTCAAACATTACACCAACTATTCATGGTTTTTCTAAGTCATTTTCCTACAATCTATTACCAAAACCGTGACATGTGAGTAAAGCTAGCTCTTCGAAATTCTTCCTCACTAACTGAATCCATACATCATGCTAGGTCCCAAAACCCTCTTCCCAATTCCTTCAACACTGATAAGTTTGCCTCCAAACAGCCTATAACCGATCAAAGTTCAAGTTTTCATTAATTCAATGTAATGCTAAAAACATAGAGAATTTAGGCCATTTCTCCAAATACCTAGCTGTTAACTCTTTCTTCTATCTATATAAGGGAAGCATCCCACAAATGGTTTGGTTTCAGTTGATAATTAAAAATCCAAGAGTAGCAGAAGCCGAGACAGGATCCACAGACTTGCTCAAAATTACAAATAACAAACAGCTACCACCCCTCACCACATCTCAACAGCAGCCAAATGCGAGAAGACGATAGAAAACAGATGAGTTTCTGTAAACGGTGAAGTGAAGAGAAGATACCTGGTGACTCCTCTGTAGATTGAACTCCTCTTACCGGCAGCGCAGGGCGGCATACGGCTGATCCGCTCTTTGGCAGTGCAGACGCGCTCCCTCCTGACCTTCTTCAGCGTCCCAACGGAGAGCTGGTCACCTGCCGGGGCCTTCCGGCCCTCAGAGACCTCAACGGCGGGCGCCTCCCCTTTGAGAGAGGACGATGCCATGGCGATCGGTGGGGATTGAGGGGGAGAATGGCTGCGAGGTATTCGGAGAAAAGCTTGTGATTTGGATTTCAAACGGAGAGCATGCTTTTGTTGTTTGTCTTGCGGTGCTTACACACACAGTTCAAAATGGGCGAAGCTGCCCGCCGCTTGGGACGAGAGCCTAAGTGGGACCCAGTCTGGAAAATTTCAAACTTATCCGAGTAACAGGAATCCTAGGTCTTGCCACATCACACATGCTACTATATATGGTGCAGATTTTCACTTGTATAATAATTGATGGGATTGGAAGGGAAATAATTTTATTAAGGTGGAGTTTATTTGGTTGAATCCGAAGTTGGAGAGGGTGAGAGACCGGGATAGGATGAAGGGGAGAGAGAGAAAGGGTCTGGATTCGGATCCTAATCGGTTATGATCAAAATTTAAAAATTTATAATATTTATTTAATTTTTTTAACTTTTTTTAATAGTTTAATATTTTAAAAAGTCATGTGGCGTTTTGATGGTTATGTGGACATTAATATAACACCACGTGAATCCGTGATAAATACACCCATCATATGAAATAGTGTTGAGTAAATGTCGTCAACCTCCAGATAAATAATAAGTCATATTTTATAAAATAAAGGGATGAAAAAGTCACAAAAAAAAGATGATGGATTAAAATTGTATTTTTTAAAAAGTAGAGGGACTAAAAAAAATATTATATTTAAAAATTAAGATATTTTTTGAATTACACTAAAACTTTTAAAATAAAATATTGATGACAAGAAGAGTGAATTTGTTCTTGTTCAAGTGATGAGTGTGATGGGCTTCCTTTTATTAATCAATAAATAAATATAATTTATTTATTTTAATAAAAAAAATGATGAGCTTCCTTGTGACATGAGGAATATATATATATCTTTGTAGCATACTTATACAAAATGTACCTTAAAATTTTTTATAATTTTTTTCTTTTAATGTATAATAAGAAAGTCTATTTCTATTCTTCGTGTTGGCTTCCTACTAAATTCGAGTGGGTTACAAATGCTCACCATCTTAGTCGATTAAATTAATGTGATTTGATTTGCAATTTTAATTACTTGATATGGTGCAATTCAATTATATTTTGTTTGTTGCTCTATTGAATCGATGAATAGAGAAAAAAGGCTTCGGACTTGGTCCAAAGTAATTATTTTTACGTATGATATGGTACTGTTTAAGCACTTGCTATGTTTTTTTATTAATGGAAATTCCTTGGATGCTTTAGTTATGCTTTAGTTGCTGAATTTATTTTATTCTCCCCTTCTCATGAATATTACTCTCTATTATAATATGATTTAGTGTACTATATATTCGTATTTATTTATATTTTTTAAAATTAAAGTGGCTAAACCATGTTCGTTTATTTAAATTAGAAGGTCGTTACATCCTCCTAAGGGAGGTTTACACTAGTGCTACTTCTTGTCTGTTTCAGACCCTCACAATGGGCATACAAATATATGCTACGATTTTGTTCCATCTGTGTTACTTCCCCAAAGTGTGGCGAGGTCGTCGAAGTCGTCCTCTTCATCCCTCATGTTCACTATTCCCTCATTCAAAAAGGTAAGCTCCGCTTGAAGATGTTTTCCATCAACACCAGCTTTTGCCTGCTGGAGATAGGAGCTGTATCAAACCAGAATGACATGCATTAGAAAGTTAATCCTTTATATTACCTAAGTGAAAACACGTTCTTTTCCTTGAAAGCATGTTTGGTTTCATTTACCTTAGTTAGTCTCCTTTTTGGAGCTTTTTACCCATGCGATTATCCCCTCAGAGATCTTGTATCGTCTGAGGGTTATAATTCAGTCTAAATCTTGGATAATAGTGGTCCCAGATTTTTTGAGTCTCTGGACATTCGACCAAGAGATGTTGAGTCGTTTATTTTGCCTCGTTGCATAGATAGCATGCTTTCCAGTACCATTCTAGTGTCTTTTGACTAGGTTGTCTAGTGTGAGTATTTTGTTATCCCATGCCAATCAGGCAAAAAATTTTATCTTCTTAGGACAGGATAGCCACCAGAAACCTTTTGCTAGTGGCAATCTCGTTCCTGTATGAAGCTCGTGCCATGGGTTTTTTTTATTTAAAGGTTAAAATATGATAACCGGAAGTAGTTGGGTTGGATGCTTTACCGACAAATTCTTGTCTCTCCCTTGATAAGTCGCCACCACCATTTGCTAACATTGCTAAATTAAAACTTTTTTTTTTTGCATCTTTTCCTCCTTTTATGACTTTGGTACAAGCTCCATCAAATATCTCCACGTTGTCCGGTGGAATCCTCGGAGCTTATTTTCTAATAAATCCTTGCATGAAAGGCAGGAATATACCTTAAGACAGTGATAGCATCATGTTTCCGATACCAATATTTGTTGTTTTTATTTATAAATCCATTTGTTATTCTCACTTATTTTTACAAAAAAAATAATATAAAAGATACAAATTTATAAGTACATTTGTTTTTTTAAATTTTTTATGTATAATTACTTTTATAATTACAATCGATTTGATCTATAGTGCATAAAAATTTGTTCTAACACAAATGACCCCTAAACTTTATAAGTTTTTTCACTAATTTATGTATTTGTTATAATTTTATACTATTTAAAAAAATTAATAAAACACCTATTAAATAATAACCCCCAACAAAAATATTTAAAACGACTAGAATATCTCTATTATTTTCCATAAAATCTCATATATTCCCATATTCTCTCACTCTCTCACTCTCTCTCTCTCTCTCGTTCATACCCTACTCTGCCCGATTCTCTTCCCATGCATCTTTTAACTTCTTTTGTGTCTTTTTTTTAGTTAAAGTGGATAAATCATATTTATTGATTTTGTTAATTCTTAGTATCTATTTAATCTTTGTGTATTTTATATTTTTATGAAACATGATATTGTAGGTATTTAGAATATTTATAATTCATAAAGAAATATAAAATAAATAATATTTTTAGTATATTTTTTAGATGCTAATTAAAGGCTGATAGAGAAGGTCATATACAATGAAAGTGGATAATAGGATTTTTTTTTTCTTAAATTTTGAAAAGATAAGTCTTATGTTGCAATTCACACATAACAATTAACATGAGAGAATGTATGAAAAAACCATTTTTATAATATCTTTATCTATTTTCTATACAATTATTTATATTTCAAAAATTATATAAATACATAAATAGAGAGACAAACAGATAGAGAGAAAATGAGAGAGGGAGACATATACGAATCTTTATAAGGTACATTTTTTAACTTTATATATAAACTAGATTTATGTTTTTAAGATAAATATTACATTATATCCATATCAAAAATATTTGAGAGAATAAGAATTCCAAGATACATTAAGGTTGCGTTTGGTACGCAGAATAGGATAGGATTATTATTTCGGATTGGATGAGATAGGATGTGATAGGATATTATTATGCTATCCTACGTTTGGTAGCGCCGGATTAGAAAACTGGATTAGGAATCCAGTGTTTGGTGGACGTCGGATAGAACTATTTAATTGTTTACATTTTAATATTTAAATTTAAAATTTTATTTTTAAGTTATTATATTTATATCATATATTACAAATTATTTTGTAAAAATTTTATATTTTAATATTTATTTTTAAGTTATTATTTATGTCATGTGTTTCTTCAAATATTGTTCCATATATATACAGCTTCATCTTCTTCATAAGTTGGGAATGACTCATATAAATTATTTTTAAATCCACTTGTTCTTGACATTCAGACCACAAATTATAAATTCTAGGTTGCATGTCCTTAAATACAACATACACTCCTTTTTTACCCATTAATATTTCTTGCATATAGCATAATGCCAAACAATGTCATAAAATAAAATGCAAATAATAAATTACACAATGTCAAATATAATAATACTAAAAAATCAATTATATGTTCTCAAACTAAATAGAGATAATACATAAACATATGCCAATGTCCAATTCAACTCGAACATATAGCATAATAATTAAGTTTTGTAGAATTCCATGGTTCTACTTAAAAAGCAAATTACATATCAAGGAATGATTTAGCAAATGCAATTTTCTCATCATCAGTACCAATTATCTCGAAGATGTCTACATTTGAAGAGTCGGATCTCATTGCCTTTGATATTTTTAAGTTGTCACGTACTGAAAAACCTAACCTATTTAGCTTTTCGGCTAAATATTTAGGATAATTCACTTCAGACTTGTCAAATTTCTCAGAAAAGCTCTTGAACAGCTGAGATGCAACCTCACCAAAGCCTTTTACTATATCATCTTTTCCTTTTGTTCTCTTTACACCAATTGTATGAGATGATGTAGCAGGTTGAGAGTTCCAATTGATTGACATTGGAGATGGTGCATCCGGAATATATTCTGTTTCATTCTCCATATTCAAATCTTCAACCATATCAACTGGTGTTTGTGCTCCAATCCCAGTCGCCCGATCTTTCCTAATTATGTTGGCAAGCCTTTCATATATAGGAAAAGGTTTATTTCTCCATCCTTCTGCACTTCTGTTGCTCTATATATACATAAAGAATCAAAATTATTCAATAGAAAAAGAAAAAAAGACAAGTGTAAAAAAAAAAGAAATCATATTTATAATAAGAAACTTAACCTGGACATATGCAGCTCATACTTCATCACTATCAACTTCTACACATTTTTTTGAGTCATTCCATCCAAACCCGCTCTTGTTTAGCATGTCATAGACTATGTTATACTGTTTTTTTCCCATATTTTCAGCTTCGACTCAATGTGTGGATTAACCTTCAAGTTTGAATTAGGGCACATGTCAGACAATTTCTTCTCAATCATTATTATTGTCCCAGATTTGAATGAACCAGTATCACAACGCTGTCCACGTGACACCACATCTTCTAAAATAACTAGCAACGCTTCTTCCTCCTCTCTAGTCCAAACACGCCTGCTCCCTTTCCTACTGGTACCCCCAACTTCCATTGCTATGCAAATAAAGCATTACATAAAATGCATAAATTTGTAACAAAGTATAGTAAGCATAAATCCAAACATACCTTACATTAATAAATCATGTAATCATAATAATGTTTACAAGCATCACAAACAAGGTAAGCAATATGTTCATAAGTTGGATCAATTACAATCAAATACAAAAATATAGTGTTATTTTGGGAGAAATACAAAATATTTATTGACCTCTCCATGCATCAAATATAGATTTTGTTAGATCAACTCGAAATGCAGCCCACTCATCTGATGAAGCAATTGATCCAACAGCTTCTTCATCTTGTAAATCTTCAACTGACTGGTTCATGTTAAACTCTGTTTCAACTGGATCAATCGACATCTCTCTCCAAATTAGATTATGAATCAGACAACATGCAGTAATGATTCAAATTTGTGTTTTAATAAGATAGAAAGAGGGACTTCTTAAAATTTCCCAATGCATTTTAAGAATCCAAAACTTCTTTCTATTACATTCCGTGCAAATGCATGTTTCATATTAAAATATTGTTTGTTGTTTGAGGGTGTATAACCATCTCTCCATTCAGAAAGATGATATCTTGTTCCTATGTATGGTGCAAGAAATCCTTCACTATTTGTGTATCCTGCATCCACAAGATAATAACAACCTATACATGCAAATGTACATTTAATTAGGGTTATTTTTTGGGTAAAGAATTGCTATTAAGTTTGGACATTTTGTAAATCTTACCATTAGGGACTCTTAATCCGTTTGGCCTACTAGTTGCATCACGTAATACTCTTGAGTCGGATGCAGAACCTTCCCATCTCGGCAACACAAAAATGAATTCCATATTTCGATTACACACACCTCGCACATTTGTGGCAATATCTCCCTTCCTTGTTCGGTACCTTGACTTATCGACTTCGTCTACATTGACTTTAATATATGTCCCGTCTAGGGCTCCCAAACAATTCTAATTCATTAAAAAAAAAACACATGTGTTAGGACAATACACTTAATTAATTTTTTAATTAATTGTAGATGTTTAAACTAATTATAATACATACCTTAAAATATTTCCATCTATTATCCGTGCAATTTTCAGGGACAGGGTCTGGATGCTTAAGTAAAACTCCAAATAACCGTAAAACTCCCTTCAACACCGAGTTAAAATATCTACTAATTGTCTCACCAGACCTCTGAAACCTTGATATTATTGTACGGTTTTTTACGTGGTGAGCAAGTATATGCAGAAACATACAAACTTGCTCCTCCACAGTAACCAAACGGTCCTCCTTAACGTGTCCATCATGATGCAATAGTTCACATAACACAGCAAATGTCCTCCCATCCATATGTAGTTGATTAATGAAGTAGACATCGCTCGTCAACAAACTATTGACAAAGGCTATCGATGTTGTCCTTCTAACAAAATGTCGATTACCAAGATGCAACTGCCATGATGCCATGAAGCATACATGTACATGAGCACAACAAATGAACAATACATACAATATGCTTCCAATTCCATTTCATTCGTAGTTAACAAAAACGCAACAAGTTGTCTTCGATCCATAACTAAAAGACAATACAAGGAAATGAAATTTCATCGCATTAATAACAATCAAGACATTAAAACAATGCGTTAACATATTCAGCCATCGCATTAAAAAAAAAATTTAAAAAAATCATACTATGCCTCTTGATTCTTTATTGGTTCTGTTGCTATCTTTTTACCTCAAAATTTTAAATTTAAATTTTTGCATGAGGAAAATATAGAATTATTTTTGTCATGATTTGGCCCTTTTAACACATCTCCTGCTTGTGTCCATAAGAATTAGTTTCCAAACTTGTCATTCAAGTAATGTCCACTAGTATCTACCTCAATTTGGTATGAATTTTCAAGTGCATGCACTTCTATACAAGATGAATCCTAAACAGGGAGAGAAATATTTCTTCAACGTCATAGACAAACAAACATGAAACATAATCCATAATCCTTTGAGGACCAATCAAACCTCTAACTTCGAGATTAGCTAAAGGGAATAGTTTATTTGTCCATTTAATCGGAATCCTAAGAACTAAGGAAGCAAAAATATAGATTGTTAATAAAGGAAAAAAAATGTAGTAGGTTGTAAGCAGATTTTTTTATTGAGAGCTTCTGTACAATATTTTGTTGTTTGGTTTATTAAAGATTAAAATAAAAAATCAATAGATATCCTCTTAAATTTAAAAGTTTAAATGAAAGGATAAAAAACATAGAACTTTAAATTTCATAGATTTCTTATCCAAACAAAGAAATAATTATATCTAAAAAATATGATGATATAGAATGGTTTAGAACAATATTCATCAAAAATGAAAAAACCTTCATAGGCAGATGCTAAATTCACTATGAACCGTTCATAACTTGTTTAAGGAACTCCTTAATCAAATCCGGATAATGACAGATTTTCATCATAGAAACTTGAATAAAAATTTGAGTTTTATATAAGGCTAACATGAAATAGAAAATTGATTTCTAGATTTTGGATAAGAGTTTTTATCCAACAAATTAAAAATACAATTACTCAACGAAAGATAATGAAAACTTGAATTTTTGAATGTCAAAAGATTCCCATTCAAATTAATTAACTATTAAAATCAAATATGATAATATGATATTTTTAAAATAATCTTCTTACCTAGATTATACGACGATAGGGATGATGAGGGCCGACGTTGGGAGACAAGCAGACAGTCAAATAGGCGGATGTGGAAGATAGATAGTTAACAATCCGGTGTAATCCCACCAAAAATCATGGGATAAGTTTTGTGTAGTAACCATTATCCTAGGATTAGAAATCCTAGGATAACACTTACGTACCAAACACCAGACAATGTATTTTGGATAATAATCCAATCCAATCCCATACAGTCCGGTGTTCCAAACACGCTATACGGGTAAAATGTCTTCCTAATGGGTTGACTAAATGATATAATGTGTATCGTTGATATTGAGGTTTGTTCTTCCTTGAGATCTAAGCAAATCCAAATCAACATACGAGAGATCGGTGGAGATGGAGAAACTTCAAAGGTTTGGAGTGAAAGATCAGTTGTGTGGATGACTTTTTGGGAGGACTCCTCATTCGCTAGCAGATAGTTTGCTACTCCGAGGATCAAACTTCAAAGATCATGTCTCACGAGAAAGATGATCTATAGAGAGAGGAAGACCAGACACTCGTGTCCCTGAGTAGCCTCCAAATCAAAGAGGCTCCAAAGAAGGAAAGAGCTAAAAGGAGAGTAAGAGAGAGTGGAGAGAGCTCCAAGTGAGAGAGAAGCGCTAACGAGCAATCCGTCTTAGTGGAACTAGAGTGGTGTACCAGGTACTAGATAGTTGGTTATCTCGTTGTGAGTTAAGGTCATTTTTTATAGTAGACCGGGGCAATTAGTCGGTTAAGATCCACTTGGATGCTAGCAGGGCACCAACTTGGATTGGTTCCAACAAGGTTCCAACTTGGATATAGTTAAGCGCCAAGTGAATGCCAATTGTTAGAACTTTTTGGGTATTCTGGAGGACTGATCTTCATCATTTGATGACTAGGCAATTGAATGACAATTGGGTCTTCATTTGAATCCTTGCAATCATGTCAAGTGTACTTTAAAATTATTTACTCCATAACATATATGTAATAATGAAATTATGTGTGTAGTTTTTGAGGTTCTTAGGGCTAAAAATGTGTAAAAATAAATTATAAATAATTAAAAAGAAAACAAACATATTGTCAGGAAAAATATATGACCTTAAAAGATAAAGAAAATTAAAAAAAAGTTTATAGGTATAAAATAGATATAAATTGATTTATCAAAGAATCTATGAAGACCAAGAGCTCATGAGCGGCGCGATTTCCGGCTTGCGATGGTGAAGCGTGACGAAACACGGTGGTGCACGGCGGCGCGAAACAAGAACGTTGGTGTAACGCCCCGACCCGATCCCGGGACCTTGGGCACGTGTGCAGACCGGCCGTAGCCGAGTAGGGACGGGCCCCACTTGGATACAAGGCCTAAGTGAGTAAAGCAGATAATGCAAATAAACAACATAATTTATTCAAAAATAACAGAGTTCAGCAGAAAATAATAAAAGGGTTCATATACCCTACAAATACTAGGCCCTATAAGGGTCCTACAAATAAAATGTCTCACACAACATGAAAAGGTAAATAAGGTCCTCAGACCTCTGCAAATCCTCCCGACCCACGATCAGCTCCTGCGTGCTAGAGTCCTATGCCTCAGGATCTGTAAACAGGAAGAAACAAGTGCATGAGCTTTCGAATGGAAAGCCCAGTAAGTACCCCTGCGGGGTTCAAGAAGATATGATATCAATAAATCATGAATATCAAAATCAAGCTCGGGGCACGCCCCTCATAACAAACCCTAGGAGTCTATCACAAAAACAAACAAGATAATGACTCCTAGCTATGAGTTCCAATGGAAGCTCCACAAACGTCTCCCCCGGTCAGTACCATCAGCGAACCTGCTGAGAAAAACGACCATCCGGTCGCTACGGCCCTCGGGTCGTATGTCGGTAGCGCCACCTCTCTACGTGTCGACACGGTCAGTGATCGACCCCACTGACTGGCAGGAACAACCATAGTACTATCCCTCTGGCCAGGAGTGTCGGAACGTCAGGGTGTCCCGTCCCCAACGCTCTCGCAAAATCCGGAGCTCACATGCTCCACTGAATCCGGGACGAAGAACAGAACAAGTAGGGATCCCAACATCCCGAAATAATCAAACATGCTAAATAGAGATTTCAACAAATCATAGAAGCATGTATGAACATCAAGCAGAATGTCACAATAAAGACATAACAAGAAACTCCGAAGAGTAGCTCAAGGCAAGGGCACTTACATGCCCAAACATGCAATCAAAAGTCAAGAAACCAATCAATAAATAACTGAGGGTATAAGGCAGAAGTACTTACCTAAAGTCACAAAGTCTCGTGCTCCACGGGACTTCCCGATGCATCCAAGTCAAAATCTGATAAAGACACATCTTACCTCAATAAAGTACTTGTCTACAAATATTACATCTACTATGCATGCTCTAACGGTCCAAGTCCTACTTTTAGACCTTCGCCATAAGTTTCCTTTGTCGCTCCACCTTGGTCCAATCCCTTGAAATTGATTCGAACCAACCTTGAGCTCATCTTCTTATCCTTCTCAACTTATTGATTTATTAAATCAATTCATCTTCTCAATTAATTCAACTATCCAATTAACTAACTAACCAAGTTAATTAATCTACTAATTGATCATTAAACTGATCCCTTAGTTAGTTAACAAATTAACTAATTAATTAATCTCGTAAATGATCATCCATTAACCAACTTACTAGATCCGTACCCAACCATAGATTGGTTGGACTCAATCTTCTTTAACTAGTTGGTTCAGCCAATTTATTAATTAATTAATCACCCAATTAATTAATTAATTACTAATTAGTTCTCCAACTAAGTAGTTATTTACCAATCCCATTAATCAAAGAAATACTTTATAATTAATCTAATTCCTTTTGATTAATCTCCATCATGCTTGACCCATTTTAAATTGAATAAAATCATTAATTAGGATTGGCTAATTGAACCCTTGCTTGTTTGATTAACCGATTAATCACTAGTAGCTTAATTAATCTAATCATCCATTAGATTAATAACTCGATTAAAACTATACAAAATCACTAATTAGTGAGAGTCTAACAACTTAGCTACTATGATAATTAACATTTAATTAATAATTAAATATCATAATTTTATTTGAATAACTCACTCCCTCTCTCTTATTTATCTCCTCCCATACATGACCCCCCTTTTTAATCAACTAAAACCATTAATTGAAACTAGTTAATCAACTCAATTAGTTGTCAACTAATCATCTAACTTATCAATTGATTAATTATCCCAAATTAATTCATCTCCCATTAGTTAACTTATTGACTAATTAGTTACTAATTAATTAAACCAATTAATTAGTAACAACAAATAATCTAGTTATGACTAACTAATCACTTAATTATATCAACTAACCAACCCGTTTCTCTAATCTCTGTCTTCTCCTTTCTCTCAGGCCGAGACCTCGCCGGAGGAGTACCCGTGCCCATCGCCGTAGTGGAGTTCCAGTGCCTGCCCGGTGGTCGTCGGCGAGCTCCCCGGCGGCCGTGCTCGGAGAACCAACTCCGAGGTCCTCCCTGGCCGGGAATTCACCAGTCCTCCTTCTCAAGTCTTCCAGGTTCGCGACGTCGCCTCGAGGCTCCTCCCTCCGGCGTCCAGTCCCCCTGACAGAGACCGGCGGAAGGTCCTGCGACCCCTCCCGGCGTTCGCCACCCCATCTCCGGCCTATCATGCATGCTAGTTGGAATAAAAAAAAAACAGGGAAAGGATCACCCACTGGAGACGGCGAAGGTGTGTGCTCGCGAAGCTTCACCGCTCGTCGGAGAAGAGCAGGGGCGGCAGTCCTTCCTTCTTCTCTGGTCCCGGGTCCCGACGAAAGGATTCCTTCTGTCTCCCTCCTCTCCTTCGATCTCTCTCAGCGATGGTGGCTCACCGCCGCTCAGTGGTGCTGGTGCTTGAAGGATGCTTCCACAGCCTGCATTTATAGGGAGCTGGAGTGAATCGCAATCTCTTGATTGCAATCCTCCATGCAGTAATCAGCCCCCAACCTTTCCATAACCGGAGATTCCATATCCGGTGGCGCGCGTTGGCAGCTGAAGGAGAAGAACAGGAGAGTCTCGGGATTGTCACTCCCCTGAGATCCGACGGTTAGTACACGCCCGCATGGTGCGGTTCCGTTCAACCGTCAACCATCCTCACGCCTCGAGATCGTTACTAATCAGATGGACGGCTTTGAGATCGCCACGTGGTTCACCCACTGTCTTTATCCTGCTTCGTGATCAGCCTTGGATGGGATCATCTGATCTGGGCAGTTCGTCAGTCTCTAGACACAGCCTCTCAGGTTTTTATGTGCAAAGGACCTCCAACTTCTCAAAATCATAGTTGGGTCCCTGCTCTGTGAGAAAATGCACATTTCTCCTCAAGTCCTTGTTCTCTACATTTTTTATATCCAGGTCCTCCACCCAAAGAGAAATTCATTTACTTCGTAGTCCTCGATCTCTACAAAATCCCATGTAGGTCCTTGGCAGCCCAAGTAATTTAAATTTGTAATTTAAATGATTTTCCCTCTCCTTTCTTAATCAATCCTAATCATACCATCTTAGAATATTCCCAATTAAATTAAATCAATCTTGATTTAATCTAATTTTCCCCATTACCATTTTGGACCAATCATGATCAATTTAAAAGAGTTTCCTAATTTAATTAAATTGATCACTTCCAAATTTAATTAAATAAATCTCTAATTTACTTAAATAAATTATTCCATAATTTATTAACTCTTTTTAAACTCTCTCATGACCATTTCACCAAAATGCCCTTGGGGCTTGTACTATTTCCCAAAATGCCCTTCTTAGCAAAATTAATTAGATTCCATTTTTTTTTTATTCAAGAAAAATCTTGGATTTTACAGTTGGTTATGTTCCGATGAGGTCCAAGGTATGGAAGTGACGAGCTTCGCCGACATGGAAGGCTGAGAGGAACAACGAGATCATGATGGATGCGCAACGACGTCCAGAGACTGGAAGACCACGCAGGGCCGAAGTTACGTACACAGCGGTGACCACCGGAAGGAAGGACTTGGCCGATGATAGGAGCTTCATCACAACGGCCCTTACTACCCCTTACCGGCCGCTGGAGAAGAAGAAATACGAAGGAGGATGGGAGAAGGTTCAACATAAAAAGAGTCGGAGGCTCCGCAGCACTGAGCCACCCAAGAGACAGCCACATGGTCTAGACCAACGAAGAAGATCGCCGCCCACGATCCAGACATCGGAGGGGCCGGTCCATGTCTGCGGCCAATGTCTCAGGCCGGGCCACCGGGTTGACGGATGTCAGAGGGCCGGAACTGGGCACAGAGCACACTAGTGCACACAACCCAGGGCTACAGCGGAGCAGCTGCTAGCCCGTGCGCCCCCACGAAGAGCTGATCAAGAGGAAAGGGATGTGAACGTTGTTGAATCGGGACATGGGAATGACCAAGCTGGAATGAAGACTATGGGACTGAAGATGACGGGAAAGAACTACAAAAAACGTGCTTTCCCGGAGGGCGATCAGGCCCAACTAGAGAAGACAAACGAGGTTAAATACAACATCCATCACCTATCGGTCCCGCTAGATAGCGAGATGGTATGTGGAAAGGAAGCCATGCAGAGGTTCTCCATAGCCACCATGACGGAGCTACGAGAAGGAATGGTGAGCGCCAAGACTGTCACTGGTGCACTTACGACCGCACTGAAGGGCCTCACCAACGATCCACAGTGGAACTGGGCGGTGAAGCCATTCCTAGATGGCCGATACATGGTGGCTTGTCCAACGGTGGAGGCAGCGCGAGAGCTGGAGCGGGGTGGTCTCCTCCATCTCCCAAAGTTCAGTCTGCACTTTGAACCATGGACGACGAATCTTTGGGAGACTAAGAAGACCGATGGGAGTGGTGGTGGGTTATTATTCAACATCTGTCGGTATTCTGCTAGAGTTGGGACTCGGTGGCAAAACTATTGAAACCCATCGGAGACCTGATCTACATCAACGAACAAGGAACGGAGGTAGTGGAGCTCGTCAGGGCTGTGGTGAGAATTAGGCGGGGACAACTCCTCTTAGCGATGATCAAGGCAAGCATAGACTCCCACAAATACACGTTCATAGTGGACCTGGAACGGGGAGAGCCTCCATTACCATGGAGGGAAGACACAAAACTCCGGCCAACTATTCCCGCACCCCGACAAGTCGTGAACCAAGCTCTGGCGAAGGCACCATGGCCGAAACCCAAGAAGCCTGGAGAGAGGCAACAAACCTGCGAAGATGGCGAAGGTAATGGAAAAGGGATATGGGTGGAGAAACCTCCAGCGCCAAACAAGCATATAATCAGAGCGACGGACGGCAATCACACCGGTGATGGGTAGGGGCGCTCAGTGAACAAGGAACGGGAAGTAATCACCATGGACCGGTCCATGCACATCGATTCTGGGTTGAGACCTGTCTGAACGGCGGCGCAGGCGTGGCGTATGAAGGCGTCGTTGGCAGCAACCCCGAGGAACAAGATGTCAGTATACGAGAATCCTTCCTCGGATGATTCGTCGGCGTAAGAAGATATGGGGACATGCACCAACACGCTACTGCCAGCAGCGAGGGAGATTGAAAATCAAATAGTTGAAATTAGGGCTGAGGTGAAATTAGGGCTGAGGTGGCGGAAATCCAGATCATAAATATTAACTCGACAAGTGGGAGACATAACTCAATGAACCCACAACTCATTGAGTCAAATCATAGTCCACTGAACCAAACTCAAACCTAAAACCCACTGAACCCAACCTAACCCAACCCAACTCTTTGATTCAGTTATGATTAGAGATTTTCAAGCCCATCACTCATTGAATCCAACCCAAATCCCAAATTCACTCAACCTGGCCCGCGAGCCAGGTCCAACTGTTGTAATCTCTGATCTAATTAAAGGAAATGATGGCCATATATAATGCCACTTTGAACTACATCAACTGTCAACCTACTAATTATCAACTAACCCTTACAAACGATACAACAAGAGATGGGCAAGAGGACTTAGCTAGCATAAACACTCAAGAGGGAGAAACAATCAAACTCATTCAAGTTGGGGAGGGCATTAATATTGATCTCACAAAGATGAAGCCACGCTCAATCAAGGGGACCTGGTTTCTTGGCATGGATGAGGCATGGAACATTATATATGGAATGGGGATGGGGGGGTGGGGGGGGGGAACAAGGATCTCATTGCCACTGCGGACCCACCAAAGAAACCTAGAGGAAGATCGAGGAAGACACCATTGGTGGACCCATGCAACGAGCATTCACAACAAACTGACGAAACTACTAAAGCTAAAGAAAATAACATAAGGAAAAAAGCTCGGCCCACCTCGCCAAGTACAAACACAACCCTAACCAATATTCCACTAACTCTCAATGATTGGCAGAATAGGGAGGCCATTACTTCAGAGATAGCCTTGGGAATGGACCCAGAGCAACCAGGGAGAGCGACATGGATGCCTATCTATCTATCATACGTAACCTAGAGGCTGAAAGGGCCCATAGGGAACCAAGTGGAAGCAAATAAGCAACCATTAGGGATCATTGACATGAGGGGTTTCAACAAGGTTCTCTTATAAGACTCATCTCATGGAATGTTCGGGGGATGGGGAAGAGGAACAAGAGATTCCTCATCAGGGACTATCTTCAGGCACAGAAGGTGGATATTTTTTGTATGCAAGAGACAAAATTGGCAAACATCAATAATCAAATCTGGAGATCTATCGGGGGAAACATATACAACGAAAGGCTGGTACTCGCGGTTGATACCACCAGGGGCGGTTGTTGTATTGGATGGAATCCCAACAAGTTTCGGGAGATAACACGGTTTATGGACTCCGTCATTCTAGAGAAAAACAACAACACTGTATAAATGGATGCTCACAACTATCTATGGACAGTGTGATCGCAATCAGAAGAGAATCTTCTGGGAAGAGATAAGGAACATAAGGACACGATTGGACGGGCCTTGGATTATTGGAGGGGATTTCAATGCGACAAGAGCACGGGAGGAACGAAACAGAGGGCATTACTCAGGAATGGATGAGCAAAGCTTTGACCAGCTGATCAAAGACCTTCAACTCTTTGACCCACCACTTCACGGGCGACAATACACCCGGATGAATGGGAGATCCACTCCGACGTTGGCGAGGCTGGATAGATTCTTGCTCTCCACAAAATGGCTAACAGACTTCCCAAGGATTTGGAAGATTGCACTCCCGCATATTCGATCGGACCATGCTCTGATTTGCCTACAGTGTGGAAACCAAGACAAGGTCAACCCCCCCTCTTCAGATTTAATCGAGAATGTGGGGATAAGGAGGGGTTCTAGGACATGATATAGGAATGGTGGACAGGTACAGACCATTAGGGCAGCAACGCCTTCCTTATTGCAAAAAAGATCACCCTGGTTAGGAAAAGGTTACAAAGATGGAGCCAGGAGAATTATCAAAACTCAAGGATGTAGAAGGAGGACTTGTTGGGCCGAATGCAAGAGTTGGACATCATACCGGAAGATAGGGACCTGCAAGAAAGCAAAGGCATGGAATACAGCGTCATGCAACATGCATACAATGACATCATTAGAGCGGAAGAGGCACACTGGCGGTAATGCTCGAGGGTCACCTGGCTAAAGAAGGGGGATAGCAACACTAAATTCTTTCATGCAATTGCCAACCAATGGAGATCCCGTAATTGGATACACAACATAAACTATCAAGGGGACATTGGTTGAGGAGCCTGACATCAACAAAGCAATCACAGAATACTTCACCAAACTGATGGATACCGCCCGCAGCGATAGATTTACTACGAACTGTAGTAGGTTGTTCGATCAGAGACCAACACAGGACATTCAATATCTGGAGGCACCTTTTACCATTGAGGAAATCAGTAAAGCGATCCAGGAGTTGAACCCAGACAAGGCTCCCGGCCCGGATGGCTTCCCTATGACTATATCCAAAAGGGATGGGAGTTCATCAAGAAGGACATCACCAACCTCTCAAGACTTATATATGGGTCGGTGCAGCTTGAAAGATTAAATTGGGTACATATTATCCTCATCCCAAAAAAGGAAGCCCCAATAGAAATTGGGGACTACAGGCCGATCAGTCTCATTAATTGCTCGATGAAAATAATCACCAAAGTTCTTACAAACCGGCTTCAGACAGTCATCGATGGCTTGATCGACGAGTCCCAAATAGTTTTTATTAAAGGGAGATCCATTCAAGATAACATTATAGCGGCTGAGGAGATAATCCACATAATAAAAACCAGGAATGAAGGAGTAATGCTAAAGATAGACTTTGAGAAGGCATTCGATATGGTGGATTGGGACTTTCTACTAGAGGTCCTCCAAGCGAGAGGATTTGGCCACAGGTGGATATCATGGATGCGAGAGATCCTGATATCATCAAAGTCCAAAATATTGATAAATGGGCAAGTTGGGGGGTATATCAGACACAAAAGGGGACTTAGACAAGGGGACCCACTCTCCCCCCTCCTTTTTGTTATTGCAATGGATATCCTCACCTCCATGATCATAAGAGCAACCAGAAGAAACATTTACAGGGGCATGCGATATGGAGAACAGGAGGATGAGGAGATAACTTCACTACAGTACGCTGATGACCTCCTGGTTACCCTCGTCACATGAGAACCTTAAAACTCATCTTCTACCTTTTTGAGGGACTCTCCGGACTGCGCATCAACTTCTCCAAGAGTCACCTGACCCCCTTTAGAATGGAGACGGCGAGAGTAGAAGCACTGGTCAACACCATCAACTGCCAGAAGAAAGAACTCCCTATAAACTACATGGGCATCCCGATATCTGGCCGAAAGCCAAGGCGACCATAATGGAATTAGCTTATGGACAAAATCAGCAGGAGAATTGGGACATGGAATGGCCAGCTACTATCATTGGCGGGTAGAATTACTCTCACAATTCGGTCCTTTCAACTATCCCAAACTATTGGCTTACAATATATAAACTACCAGAATGGGTGATCAAGAGGATGGACAGCCTCAAAAGAGACTTCCTTTGGAATGGGCCGGGGCTAAGAGGGAATGCTTATCGACTGGTTAACTGGCAACGCTTATGTCGGCCTAAGGAACACGGGGGATGGGGGATAACAGACCTGAGATGCTTCAACAAGCTAGGCCATGATTGGCAAATGGTGGTGGAGGCTCCTTAACGGACAGGCTAACATATGCAGACGTATCATCCAGAACAAATACTTCCCGAACTCCTATCTCAACCCACACAAGAAGGCCCCATCGAAGGCATCTTATTTCTAGAAGGGAGTGGCAGATTAATGGAGATTAGTGGAAATGGGGTTGACGATTAAAGTGGGGAAAGGGGATACGGTGAATCTGTGGCAAAATAGATAGATACATGGACAGGCGCCAAGCATGCTATTCCTTTCACTTTCTGACTCAGCAAGGGACCAACATTTATCACTGAGGAGGGCTAGAGAAATCGTAACACAGAATCGACCAATTCTGAAACAGGGTCTGCTAACTGAGGAAGGAACTCGGGAGCTGAGAGACATGATGGAGGCCCTCACAACGACCGATGAAGAAAGAGACTATGCCAGATCTTGGAACATGGATACTAATGGAATATTCTCAGTAAAATCCCTCTATAACTTCATCATTGATGGTGGAACATGGAGCCAGTTCCCCAATGGCCTATGGTAGTTGCCTTGCCCAAGGAAGGTTAAGCTCTTTGCATGGCTGGCGATGGAGGATAAAATACTCACGCTGGACAATCTTGTAAAGAGGAACTGGAGGGGGAGTCACACCCAATGATATCTATGCAACGAGCAAGATGAATCCATGCAACATCTACTTACTACCTGCCTGGTCACGAGACAAATTGGGCTACATTACTGCTCAATATTTGAACTAAGTGCGATTCCACAATTGACGAGGGACTTATGGGGACACACTAGTCTTGGAAAACACTTTCACAAGGAGGAGCGCATGGGGTGGAGCCTTGTCGTCATGGCCATAACTTGGAGCACCTGGCGTGAAAGAAACCGTCGCTGCTTCTAAAACAAACAACACGTTTGTTCTAGTATTATCCGGAGGATCCCTTTCTTATTGCTAGCTTGGTTCGATGCAGCAAATGCCACCAAGAAATTGAAGCTGCTGCATATGGAATCAATCGTCTGGAGATCACTGGCCTTAGCACATGGGGGGACCGCCGCAAGCACCTTTAAACAAGGATGACTTTGAAGATGAGTCGACGGGGCTCACAGGAGTAATCCATTAGAACTTGGGTATACATTGGGGGAGGGTTATTATTTGGGACATCGATGTACCAACTCTGTAACCTGTAACTTGTATCTTTCGATTATTAATAAATGAATGTGGTTTATCCACTTTAATCAATATATATATATATATATATATATATATATATATATATATATATATATATATATATATAACAGGTAAGTGGCATATTATTTATTTTTCATCTAAGTCAATGATATTGAACAATAATGTAACTTAAAATTATATATTCATAATAATGTCAATAATGCAGGATGTATAAAAGAAGAAATTTTAGGAAACTTCATATAATCTTTGCCATAAAGAAGAATAAAAGAAAGGATTATCGCCTTCTTTGGTCACGTGAAAAGCATGAAGATATTTATCGCAGACATCCTTCACAAGCAAATACAAGTTTTAGAATGTAAATTTTGATCTCTGTAATTATATAATATTCTTTTTATGCAAATTATTGGTTGTATGTGAAATTTTGAAAAAAAATATTTATTTGATAACATGTTTAAATGAGATTTATATTCACATTTACTTGTTTTTCTGTGGTGGGTTAGGATTATTTAAATTAAAAAAAAAGTTGGAAACTTGGAATGAAGTCCAGGAACATCTAATACGAAATAATACAAATGGTCAATTTTATAATTATTCTATAAACAAAAGTTCCAAATGAAATGATGCACAACAAAACCTGATGATATAAGTAATAATAAAATAATTTTCACAACTTACATCTAAAAGTTAGTAAAATTCTTGCTTTTTTTAAAAAATAAAATTCTTGCTTTCTAGATGAGAAATGGGTGCTGTATTGACAACAAAAAAATATTTTTTAAAAATAAAAAAAGATAATCAATGGCCGCTTGGCCTATTGATATTAGATCCCTGACTAGGTGGTGTTTGTCGTCTTTATCAAAAAATAAAAATAAAAATAAAATAAAAAGATAATTTAAATTTTAAAATGATTGAATAACAGTTTATTTTATTTTATTTTCTTCTTAACATTCATAACTCTTCATCTTAAAATAATTTGCATGGTAATATTATTTTATTCTTAAAATTCAATTTAAAAAACCAATCTAATAAAATTATGTAATATAAATAATATTATTAAAAAGAAAACCGGAAATGTTGTGGTTCTTGACTAGGGAATGCATATTCTGGAGAATCCTTAAATTTTATTAAAAAAAATGGTTAATTCATTCCTTCTCAGAAAACAAAAAAAAAAATGCAGGTTGAAATCACACCTTTGGTTTGTCCACATTTATATAAAAATAAAATTAAAAAAATTCTGGAGAACGGATGATTTAATTTGAATACATGGAAACAAAAATGACTTGACATCTCACAAAACCCTTAAATAGTGTCTTCTAACTTGTAAGGGCAATATATATTTTAAATTCACATTTCACACATTATAAGAAAATAGCAACTTATTCAAATACGCCAAGATTCCAAGGTCAATATGACCGCAAATCAATATAATAAGGCAAAACCCCATTCTCACAAAACTCTTACAATTCCATTGTGTGCTCACTGATTCCAACTCACTACACATAAACCTAGCGAGCTTTAGATTAAGAAGTATTAAGGAAAAGATGCCGAGAGGAAGAAACAAATAGAGTAAGGAAAAGTGAAAGAGTACTCTGAAGGGAAAATAAAAGTTTGCAAAATTTCAGTTAAGAATACGAAGTTGGTAGTATTCTAGACCATTAGCGTGCATCTTGAGTAGGATAATAAAACTTAGGAAGAAACACAAAACAAGGGCAAGAAAAAGGCCAGGAAGGATAATACCCACCATTACCAGTGTGTTTACAGGTGTAATCATTTCAATACTGAGAGTGCAATAAAGTAAAGCTGGGAAACCACTACAGATGGAACAGGTTATCAAGAGAACTGGAGATTACAATGACGTTAAGATCAACTAGTAATGGAACTTAAGCATTTAGTTATAGAAAAATTGACCAAAACAATGCATTATATCATTCAGTATGAAGATGGATGGATAGATATATAAAAATGAACTAACAAAAAGGTGAATTCCACACCTTCCATATAACATAGCCCCAAGAAAAACTGCCAATGGACCTGTACATAAATTACGAACCAAACGAAGACAGTAGTTTTGGAACATCGCAAGTGCCACAGCCATCAATGCTTTTTGAGAGTTCTGAAGAGGAAAGCACCAGTGCCAACTATACCATATGATGTTAGAACATGTTTAACCAGAGGTACTTTTCCTTGAAGCGTAAACCTTGTAAGCGGCCAATCCAACAACTGCTACAGCAGCTCCGACTGATAGGTGGAAAAACCAGGTTTAGCATATGGCAGAATTCAGAGAAATTCCAAAAAAGAACATATAAAACAACCAACATGGAAAGAAAAATCACAAAGCAACAGATGTTCAATCTTCAATCTCTATGATAATTATAATCAAGGTATAATGATAATGCAATGAGGCATAAGTGCAGACAATGGAAGGCAGATTTCCAGATTAGCAGTAAATACTCTATTTTGCTGCTAAATTTAGCAACATACAACACAAAAGCAAACACAAACACAAAACACACACTAGAAGTCAAAGGAAATAGTGTCACAAACTTTTAGTGTGCTGGGCTTGGTTCCAATCTCATGTTCTTGCCTCATCAACTAGATAATTTACAAGTTGCTTTGTTTGCTGAATAAATACATACTATGCCTCTTCTATATCATATTTTCTTCCATCAATCCCGAAAAATTATGTACCACTAGGACATTAATACAAGACTACTTAAGCAAATTTAAAAAGTCAGGAATCACCAAGCAGATAAACCTATTAAACTTGCAGATTTTGCTAAAAGAGCAAGATAGACTGGTGTATTCCTTTACAATTGGATCATTTTAACTATGCTTTGTAGAAAATTCTAAGGGGTGGAATGATTTAAATCTAGATAATAACATTACGTAAGCAGTGTACCAGACAAGTTGCTTTTCTGCCAGAATAAGTTTTCTTCCTGAGAATATAAACATACTTGACCAAAAACTAGGACTACTTTCACCTTGGTAAAAAAGGGCCTACCTTCTATTTTGAGGACTGATATATATCATGAAGTTAAGGTGTTTCAATAGCAGATTAATTACAGGTAAGTAGTTGTATAGCTTAGTCGAACAAATTTGTTTTCCCCCTTTCAGAACCATTTGCAAGAAACCACGTACTACTCTTATTATAAAATCTCAGTTAATCATAATCTTTGGTCTCAAATTTTGGAATCTAGAACCATTTCTGCGGACCAAAATAAAATAAGCATCTTCCCTAGGTTAAATCATCAACCTTCATTCAGATTGCATTCATAAATCATTTCCATGATGTTTTCCATTTTTAACACCTGAAAATACAATAATGACATTTTTTAAATGTATTTTGATTGTAATTCACTTTTCCATCCTTCACACTTCTACTCGATATCCAATTGTTTGAATTGAGAATTTCGCCTAGTTTAGTTGATGTAATAAATAACTATGATTTTATCTCAATATGGGATTGTAATTATTCTACACTTAACACTCTGAGCACTTCTGAACTCATCAGAATCACTGATAAAAAATATTGTAGACAAGAAGCCCAGCAGGCTAATCGTAAAATTCTTTTGGAGAAATAGGTCAATGGCTTATTACAACTTGAGTTTACTGGCTCCATAGATGAGTACATAATCTGGCTGGACAGCACAAATAGGGTTCTTGTTTTTCAAAATATATTAAGTGTAGTAAATTGTAAACTAGATTGCTCCCAACTCTACAAATAGAATTGAAAATCACGTAACTATCCAATATGTTTACATCTAGCTTATTAATTATGCTTATAAATAAGTTAATGTATCACTTCCTTTTGGAAACTGCAGAGATCAAATTAAGAGCAAAACTAAGGTGTAGGCGACACTCAGTCATTGGGTAACACAAGTATCTAAAACATCAAGCCTATAGGCCGCACTCCACAATACCAATGAGGATCAAACAATAACTGCTCGGCTTCCAGATTGTCTAGTAGCATTCTGGGAAGTTTCTTCTATTTTTAATGTACTCTGGGATGCACTGGAATATTCCCTCTCAGGATAATTCAAAAGGTATTGTTGTGGAAAGAGATATGTATAGAGTACCGCTGTATAATATAATACAATTCATCATTACAAAAAGATATCTTGAGTCACATCACATGATTGAGGCAAGGCATAAACATAATGATTGCATTTAGTTGGGGTTGAGATAAATGGAGTTAAGTTGGGTTTGGAGTATTGTTGTTTGAATTTGTTTTGTAGGGACACTTTTAATAGAGTTTACCAAGTTTGACTTAATTAAAACTATTAAAATAATTAATTTATCTAAATTTATATTTTCCTAATTAGTTATTGATATTTATTACTAGTGTAATATTTTTAAATATTACCACTAATTATTTCACTTTAATTAATTAAATCTTGTTGCCAAGCAATCCTGACTCCAACAGTGTTTGCTTGGAGGTTATGGGATAACATAAGTTGTCCTGGTTATCCCCCAACCAAACACCACCCATCAAGTTCAACAGTGTTTACTAAGGAAATTGAACTTTTACAGTTGCTACTTGAAGGCAAGGTGCCCACAATATCTCCATCAGCAAGAGTTATAGCAACAAGTTCATACGTATAGTTTCAACCACGATATATATCAAATATAAAAGCAAGTTATGTATTTGATACTTTATGTTACCTAGTTGAAGAATAGGCATCCTCAATATCTCCCTCAGCAAGAGTTACAGCAAGTTCAAACATTTGTTTAAATCATGATATATATATAAATATATATATATATATAGCAGACATATAAGCAAGCTATGTATTATGATATTTTATTGACTCCTGTAAGAGATTAAATCATCAATAATGCAAAAGCATAATTATGTAGACAAGAATAATACCTGAAACAAACATGAGAGAACGATTTACAAGCCATCCATATTGCTTGCGGTTTCTCCCAGCTTCAGTTTCAGGAATGCTTAGATGAGGATTTTGTGCAGCAGTGACTATCTTCCGAAAAACATAGTTGTAGTCCCTTAACTTTATACTGACTGGTATAGGTGTTTCTATCCCCATGTCCTGGCTCACCTGTGATACCACAAGAATAACACAATTCACATCATGCATGTCCTTGACAAACCCTATGTGCAATAGAATAATTAAATATACTTGCATGAATGAAGAACCATCAATAGCAGTGTACAAAAACAAAACAGCATTTGTTGCAACAAATATATGATCTCATATGCAAATGATTAAATAAGTGCGTACAAAAAACAAACAGCCTAGAGAGAGAGAGAGACAGACAGAGTGTTTTGAAACAGCTATAGAAGAAAATATATCTCAAACCAATAGCATAAATTTCTCATGATCATGATCATAAATGTGAATTAGAATTACAAAATTTGATACCCTTGTTGAGTCCTGAACGGCCAATGGATAAGGATCAAGATCATCCTTTGCAGAAATAATAAGGCAAGGCACTTCAAACCCACTATTTTCTCCATGACTAGCAACTTGAACAAGCAATTCCATTGCCTTCTTCCATGAATTTTCATCAGAACTGAAAATTAAGAAAACACATTTATATCTAACTTGAAAAGCAAGCATGTACAGTAAATGTGTAGCTACAGTTTCAATTTGCAAACATATCACGAGAAGACATGTAATAGTGAAGAATATAAAAGTCATCTAATCCTCTTCCTTCTAGATTTGAACTTTAATAGCATCAATAAAAGAAAATGCAGAAAGCAAAATTATTAAAAACAAATCATTGATACCTGTCATGAACAAATATTGCTATATCACAAGCTGCCAATGACTCCTTATTAGACAACAGTGCCTTGACTCCATCTTCTGGTATCTCTCGCATTACCAATGTCTTCTTAATGCCCTAAACATTAACAGTAATTATGTGCTTAGTTGAAATAAATTAAGAAATCAGATCTCAAAGACAGTATAACTTGATCGACCACATTACCAATGTCTTCTTAACCCTTAACAATAACAGTAATTATGTGCTTAGTTGAAGTAAATTAAGAAATCAGATCTCAAAGACAGGATAACTAGATCAAACGCCAAATGTTCTTTTTATTCTATATTTTTTTTTTAAAATATTATTTTGCACATGTAAGTGCATACACAGAGATGAACTTGGCTGTGATTATGCGGTAGAACATCATGTAAAAACATCAGGTAGAACTACTTCTGAGGTACCAAAATTTGAAAGAACACATTGACTCCCAAGCAGGATTAACTCACAGCCAACCTACTCATTTAGCTGGATGCCCATGAGAAACATAAAATAAACCTAGATGCAGCTTCAATGAAATTTCTATTATTATGCTGAATATAATCTTAAATAGTAGTATGAAGAGAGGTCAGAAGATGAATATCTACCAACAACATCATGATGTTTGGGTGTTTGAAGTTGATTACACCTCATTTGATCAGATCAATAATTCCCATTAATATAGACGTCATGGAATAGAACATATTGGGCATATTTAGGTATAAATTTAGATCATCCATCAATTGAACTCCAAACGACTTGCCAAATGAATATCCAAAAAATATATGTCAAGTGAGTGAGATGTATATGGAAGTGGTGAATGCAGCCAAGGAAATAAATCAGTGTGTATGGATTTCGCATACAATCATTTGTATTTAAAACTATAAACATGGGTGTTCATAGTTAAATTATGATTTATTCCAACTTTGGTTTCCCTACTATGACATCATCAACAAAAGCATGCACCAAGGAAGTTCCTTAGTATGATTTTATCATGATTGGAAACTTATTTCTTATGTTTGCAATCATTTTAACTTATTCAATCCGTTTCTAAATTTATATTGTCTGCAACAGCTTCAATATTGTGCAAATCATAGTAAAGAGTGATTTTAGGATGCCATGAAATTTTCCTAGGAATGTAAATCATGCATAAATAACTATCAAAGCCCTATCATCGGTGCTGGTTTAAAGTCAAATTAATGATTTAAAGACTTTAAGATAACCATTATCAAATACAAAGAAGTAATGCATGAAAGTACACTAAGAGATGAGATGGAAATTCTAAAGAAAACAGAACCTGCATAACAAGCAGACCAGTCAGAAAAAATTATGATAGTTTGTTTTGCATTAATAGCACATAATATTGATTGAAATACACATAGCTTCAAAACAAACAAAATTAAATAGATTATAGATCATTGAGTAAATAAAACAAACGCTCAAATTTCAGCATAAGCATAGATGATCAAAAGCATTAAAAGATTCTGGAGATGATGACAGTTCAATGCATGATTGATAAAGCACATAAGCTGCTCATACTCTCTATTCCTGTGTTTACTGAGTAGATCTCACTCAGATATGCATATGTTTCAAAACATGAAAGTCAAGCATTGCTTTCCATTTTAAAGATACTTAGATCCAGCAAATTGAAAAATCGAGTGCATATGTACTTCTGAGGATCAGAGAACTGCTTATCATTCTGAATCAGAAATTTTTAAACAAGAATTTTATATCAAGTACTTACACCGGGCAAATCAACAACATTGGTGGCAAAGCACTCACTTGTTGTAGACACATATTTCTCAGAGAAGGGCCTTCAACAAGATAGCAATGATATGTCAGCAACAAAAAATTCAACAATATAATAATAAAGCAGTAAAACTATTTAAATAGTCACCCAACTATTCAAACATTCCTATTTGAGTCATCAAACTATAAAAAATTTCAATTGGGTACCCCAACTTTAAAATTATGTTCAATTGGGTCACCCACTTTCAATTAGGGTGTTAGGTTTTGTTAATTATGGTTTTGTAAAGTAAGTAATCTTTAGTTGTATTATTTTTTATGTTGTTTAGATATAATTATGTTATTTGTTAAAAAAATTAACCTTCAATTGTATGTTATTTGATTGTAATTAGCATTAATTAGGTTAGTTGTTAATTCATTAATTATGTTATTATTTTTTAAAAAAATAATACAATGGGTTGGATCAATGTAATTCTAAACAACATAACAAATAATACAACTATTACTTACTTTACAAAACCCTAATTAACAAAACCTAATACCCTAATTGAACGTGGGTGACCCAATTGAACGTAATTCTAAAGTTGGGGTACCCAAATTGAAATTTTTTATAGTTTGGTGACTCAAATAGGAATGCTCTAATAGTTGGGTGACTATTTAGATAATTTACCCTATAATAAAATAATCAAGAACATCCATCAAATTTACTTTGACCACATGCAAACCATTTTGACAAAGGGAAACATGGTTAAATAAACTTTACCTTCCAATAAGAGCATTCAACAGGGCTGACTTTCCTGCATTTTTAGGACCAAAGACAAAACACTGCACAACATTTCTTTGTGAAACCTTTCGCTTACGATCTGCCCTCCTCTTTCTGGTTATAGTAAATGCTGAGGCAGGATCACCAGTATATCCAATGTATACTAGGTTTGCCAAACTACTTGCAGGATCAAGAAGAGTCATTAGGGCCCACTGTCACAAAAACATAACAAAGATTAGAAAAGCTTCATGCAGAACACAGTGTGACATTAAAGTGCAGCACACAGGAAACTATGATGTATGTACCAAGGATTTCAAACTTTATTGTATAATACAGAAGCTACAGTACAACACGTTGTAGCTCACCAAGCATGAAAATGAACATGATTCATGAAAAGCCTTAAAACCGAATAGCATATGGAGAGACAAATGGACTCAAACTAATACGATAATTCCAAAGGTATGGGATCATCAACCTTCCATGCCTAATGAGAAGAATAATCAGCTTAGATCCATTTGAACAAGCAAAAGACCAGAAAGCACTCATAATACAAGCAGTGCTTAGTAAGCAAAAGCGAACAAACAATTCTTCAAAATCCCTTTAAACCAAATAATGTATGGAGACTCTCAAATAAGCAGTAATTGACTAGAAACTGTTTATGCAAAAATTTCATAACTTAAGCATACCTCATAAATCAGAAAGTGGTTGGCAAACCAAGAAACTTCAGAAGAAGGAAACAGAAAGCTTCAAGCAACTAGAAATCCTACACCCTCAGTCTACCAGAATGGAATGCACACTAACTTGAGAAATTATTGACAAAAACAACCAATTTGCCCTGCCTCAAAGGGCAAAGAACACACAAGCATGAATCAAATACAACCATGGTATGCTTATGCATTTACCAAACATGAGCATACGCAAAAAACCATGGTAAGACAGGCAAGCAGACAATAAAATATTAATAAGTTGCAAATAAACAAAATTTTGTATTAAATGACTTTTTCAGGATACATCAAAACCACAATTTGGTAAATGAGCAAAATACACAACAAACCTCAGAAAGAAATCCATTAAGTGATAATCCTCCTAGCACATTCTTTTCCGCAGCATCCTTATAAGGACTTTCAGCCCAAGGGCTGTAGAGCACAAAAAAATGAAGTACAAAAACATGAATACATATAGACAAATCACTAGAAAATTATCTTCAATTCATCCTTAACAAACAAAATGTCACTAACAACAAGTTAACAGCGTTTGAACAGTTCCAGAGCTAAAAAGCCATGGAATATAAGGCAACATTGGTTTAATCATAAAATCAAACAACAGTTGAAAAAAATCAATAAGAAAAAAAAAAGATAAATAAAAAATCCCTTACCACACAAGTCTACTTGTAAACTATATTAGAATACTATGAGACAGTATTTTTTACTATTTTGTAAATGGCATCTTGATTCCAAGAGTGCAAAAGAGAATCTTGAATGTCTCGTAAGTCAAATTTCTTTAAGGAAAGAAACAGGAATTCAGAACAGCAGTTGGTATCATCTGGAGTTGGGTGATATCTCAATTCTCATACTTTGGGTTCCTTTCTTAAAGAGGGTTTTGCATGCATACACCTGTAAAATAACTATCAGCAAGATCATGCAAATACTGTACCTGCATGTATTCACCTGTAAACATTAAAATAATGGTGCACATACAGAGATTTCTTTCTGCAATTTACATGCAACACAATAGATTTCATTAAACTAGAAGTGACACTTCTGGGACATCAAATTAAATACTTCTTGGTAATTTAATCTCTATTTCTTTTTTAAGTCTTGCACATGTTAATAGTGCAAAATCAACGTCAGTAAAATGTTTGCACACTATTGAATTCTGCACTAATGCATAAATAATTATTTGCTTGCTGGACTAATATATTAGGCAATGTTGCATATACTTGCAGCAGTATTTTAGCCTAATCACTTTCTTCAGCTAATAACAAGAAATAGAATGTCTCATAAACAACAAAATACTCCATTCAAAAAATTCTGATATTGATGTTTTCCTTTTTCTTCATTTCAATGTCACAATGAGCATTTGTTTCATAGGTTTAGATCAACAAAAATCAGGCAAGGGACTATAAGGATTTTCCATTGATTACGCATTAAACAAGAAGCATTAGGAGCAAAACAAAACTTATTAGAAGATCAAATTCTGATCAACAAATATCTGCACAGTTAAATTAATTAACTTTATCTCTTGGAAACATGAAAGGAAAAAATAAGTAAAAGATTGTTTACTAATTTTTGAAAATGTATCAATTCAGAGTGTTAAATCTATTGCTAACCAATGATTTTCAATATACACAACGTACTTTGTTTAACTTCACTTGCTTCATGATATGGAAACAGCCACACCCTTTACCAGGGGACAGAAGGAAAGACATCATAAGATTATAAAGGTGGACTACACAATATACTGTTAATTTATAATAAAAAAATGAAAAAAAAAATAAACATAAACAAATAATCTTCACCTTTCAGGCAGTTGAGAAAAGATCTTCAAGTTCAGCAGATCTCGAGCACCATCCTAGAAGCCAGAAATTTAATATATACTAAGAAAATCATATAGCACAGGGAATAAATTGTCACTTAAAGAAAATGTACTTTATTGGCTCAAAATTTAGAATATATGATTTTTGAAATTCAATATGTATTTTATCTGGGTATACAAGTATGATGATTTTTATGTAGGATACTTGCAATTTTCTTGTCATCATGCAATATAATCAAACTCTAAATCTCACAAAAGCCTATCAGATTGAGGGCAGCCCTTGTTTTGGATGCATCATCAGCATTCCAAATACCCACCCGACCTAAATACTTGATATCCACATCCCTCAAACCTCACACCCAATTTACCCTGAACTAGGACACTCTCCAACTAACAGCTTCTCCTCCCTCCAGTGAACAGCCCAATCCCTACTTTTAATGCCGCCACAAACCCCATTGTCTTCTACTAAAGCCTTTCTAACCTTTCTAATTGCTACCAAAAGCAATAAATGAGTGCAAGATAGCTAACTAAGCAAGCTATATATATATATATATATATATATATAAGTGATACTATCTGCGGCTGGCGGTTCTTGTATATATAAAGTCACTCACATTTGGTTATTTGGAGAGTGTTTTAAGGATTTCCAACCATAAGGATGGAAAGATCATCAAAAAATAAGTCAGTATGTCGATTTTCATATAATTTGGTGAGGTGATGATCCTCCCACTTAACGGTTCTTATTTTATAAAAATTTTAACGGTTTAGAATTTCAACTTTTAAGTATGAGGATCATCACCTCACCAAATTATATAAAAATCCACATGCTAATTTATTTTTCAATGATTTTTCCATCCGTACAGTTGAAAATCCTTAAAACACTCTCCAAATGCCCAAATGGAAGGCGACATCTACTTGATGATCCACCGCATGCGAATATCGTGTGTGTGTGTGTGTGTGTGTGTGTGTGTGTGTGTGTGTGTGTGTGTGTGTGTGTGTGTGTGTGTGTGTAAAATAAGAGAGAGAGAATTGTGCAAGTTTAGGGATCCCTGATGTAACACATTAATTTTAAGATATCTGTACTATTCAATCAAATGAAAATTAATCTATTATTATTCAGTAAGCAAATGGTCCATCATACATCAAAAAAAATGATAGAGATACAGATCTACTTGTAAACTAACCAAATTAGAAGAATATATATCAAGCTAAAAGTGGGTCAAAGGATGGAATGCATGTCCATGGCCATTAGCATGAGTAAGGAAATTGCCAAGCCTTGTACAAAAAGAGAACTTAAAAGAGTCAAAACAGAAAATTTGCATTCAGAATAAAAGATGGGATAAGTAATACTTAGTACACTGTCAATGTCAAACATGCCAAAAATTCCCTTCAAGAAATCCAAAGCCTCTTCAGTCAGCTCCACACTCTTTAGAAAAGAAAAAGAAAAGTATCATAATTTATCACACTGTCTATGACCAAGAAATCAAGTAAAAGTAAACAATTTTGACCAACCACATGTTAATGAGATCAGCTAATGAGAACAAAATTTTGCACTCAACTAAGCAAAAGGATTATTTATAAGGTTTATCTTAAATATACAAGTAAAATAAAGTGCTCACAGTTTGATATTTGATGGCAATAATAATTAGTAATATTAAGTAATTGCAAACCTTTGCTCCTTCCAGTGATTAATAACCAAAAAAAAAAAATCACACATTTGCAGGAGAAGAAGAATAGCTGAGCTATACAGACAAATTAGCCAATAGATTTTTATGTCTAAAAAGTAAAATAAGATTGAATTGAACCAAAAGCAAGAAATGATTACAACAACCTATTCTCTCCAACATCTACCACATAACTTGTTATAGCAGTAATCAAATATTTTTAACAGGCCCTTCCTCACCCAAAAAAAAAAACCTCACTTTTCTAAATTCAGTTACTGAAGAGTGTTTCTAATAAAGAATTTAAAGAACATTGTGAGTATCTAGCTGAAAATAAATAGTGAGTGCCAATATAGTTAGAAGAAAAAAAAGGTAAAATTGATGTGACTAGCAAAATATAGTAGATCTCATCCAATGCTCCACAAGATTGAATTGGGTATAAAATAAGAAAAAGGGTAAAACACCCATTCTCCCCATTCTCTACTACCAATATTGCTTTTCCATATTGCTGATTAAGTCCTACTATCCCCCATGCTCTGTATTCTTTGCTGTCCAGCAGAAAAGCATGGCCAGAAACAGCACTAACAGTCACCTAACTAGTACATGCAACATAAGCCCCTCAACACCTCTGGCCATTTCCAAATTATAGAAACATTGTACCTCAATAATGTATGCACATCAGACAACAGAATTTGTGCAGTACATTTAGTATACATGCAGCAGCCTCTTTTAACATCAAGGCCTAATTTCTTTACAATCCTACACAGAAAGAAATCCACACATGAAGTTGATTACTAAATGATATTATCAAATTGTTGTTTCCTTTCTACCCAATAAAATCGAGGTGCCATATCGGACCAGCCGATATAACTCAAAATTAGCACTAATGATCAAGGTTCCACTCAATCCTACTCTATCCTCCCAAAACAGAACAAGGTTTATCTTTTGATAACCCCTACACATGCCTTACTAGTTCATTTGCAAATCATTTACACCCATCCCTCTTTCTACCTGGGACACCATATTTCCAATCACATATTTTATAAACTTATAACCAACCACATCAATATCCAAGGATAAAGTTGACATTTACCATACCAACTTTTACTCATGCACTCTGAACTTGAAGAATTATCATAAAATAGAGTCACTCAGTATTATCAAAATTATTTTTGGTGTAGATTGCAGGCAAGCAATATCATGGAAATAATCTGCAGCTATGCTTTAACCAAAGCTTCCTAGAAGAAGCAAAGTTCAGAAAGAAAAAAAATCAATATTAATAATTTGAATGAGGATCATTTCCCAGCATTTAAACAAATCCATGAACAATATTCAATAAAATCAGATTGAGTCAAACCCACAAACTTCTCAAACAGGAAGAGTAAAACTCCAATACAAATGCAACCAAAAGCACCTATGGTTGATGAACTTGTTACACGATTTTTCTGCTTTTCTTGGTTTTAGTTAATAAAGGCTGTTACCAAACAGACCTGCAAGCAAGGTACATGTGTATTTCCTTTCTCCAGGAAACAAAAAGGCCCCTACAATGAATCTAAGGTCATATATACAAACAATGAACTGTATTTCTTAAAAGAAATGGAACAAAATCAAAATGAAATGGCAAGAACAAGCAACAAACAGCCTCAAAGGCAGAATCAACAATTCTACTTTAGCTTTTTCTCAGACAACACTCACCCACATAACTGCAAACAAGAGAGTTGAAAAATCTACCCAGGCTGCTCATCAATAGAACCTCTTTTTGTGCAAAACCGATTAGGAAACAAAAGCCTTTACAGGGTGGTGGATGAATATTGCCCAAAAATGCACCCAATAAACAGCCACAACATACCCAGACTTATTTGCAGTAGCGAAAAATCTGCTCTTGGTTCTCCTTTGTTTTTCAATTATAGGCTTTGGGTACTCAAATAAAGTTGTTACTAATGGAGGTCACTTCCATTAACTCCGGACTAACAGTATATATCATACTTTTCATTACACTATGCTCCATGTAAATAAGAAAAATATTGAACCTGATTGATACAAATATGAAATAACTTTGATAACAAACTGGACAAACAGATAGAAAATCTACAACCAAAACAAATACTCTCTTGTCAATTCACTCCTAATCTGATAACCTAAATCATAACGGGTTTTATTTGGGAGTTCTCTACTCTACTTAAGGTCACTTTGCAATCTATGGCAGATTGATGCATCTCATCTTATGTCGTTACCATGCTAGTTTGGGAGTTTCTTTTTCTTCAAACTTCATTACAGCATCAACTTGGTTGATTACACTAGAAAGATCTAGAATGTCTTACCCTCAGCCTAGAAAAGATAAACCAAACATTATCCTAAAACCATATGACCAAGAACCAAAAATAATACCTGATCAGGAGCACGCTTGAAAGATGATGGAAAGGAGATCATCTCTTAGTTTAAGGTCATCATTGTATCCAAATTTCCTTAAAACTGTCCATGTGCGTTTCAAGGCGGCCTTTTTCGATGAAAAGTGCATGCAGAAAAGAAATCCAGTCAATGTTAGACCACGATCATTGACACCTTGAACATTTTTCTTGTACAACCTTCTTAACACCCAGTTATTTCAGTAGGCTGCAGTGGGGCATTGAAACACTTAACCTGAATAAAATCTGTATGTCTTAAGTAGTGGTCATTTGCAAATAAATTAAGTAAATAAGCTTTAAAAGTGAAAAATGAAAAGGACCACAGAAAGTCATTCAATTCTGCATTACTAAGTGCTCCATCTTTGTCATTATCACATAGGATGAATATCCTTTTCAAAGCTCTAATACATCGAGGTTTCAGTGATTGTGTTTCTTGATCGAACAGCGGAGCAGTTGGATGAAGCACTGCTTTCTGCGCATAATAGAAGACTTCCGGAACCTGATGAAAGCATAATGATTATTTTTGCCTCGCCAACTATGAAGTAAGATTCTTCAACTAAAAGGATTGATCAAGAATCGCATAAATTCAAGAAGAATATTGGTGAAAGACCATATTAAATCAAGTGAAAAAAATACTTGTCATTGGAAAAATAGATTCCATACTGAGAACATTCATTCCAAGCAAAACTATAAAAAAAAAACCAAAAAAATAAAATAAAATAAAATAAAGACAGAACAACAAAATCAAACCACAATGCAACATGCAATCATTTTCAGAAAAAAATTGTGTTAGTGTGATAAAAAGGGGAATAAAAGTAAAGACATGAACCAAGTTCAGATAAGATCTTCAAAATAGATGCCCGAGAATCAAAAAAGACATGCCTGGATTTGCCTCAGTGCTGAGCATTCAATGCAGGTCTCTATCTCGCGATACTGTTGCATGATAGGAGACATCACCTGCTCCAGGCTCACTTGCTGCTCGTCCCTCAAATCCAACTTACAACCAACTACGATCACTGGCACTTTGACCTACTCATCATACCGAAAACCAGAAAACTTTAATCGCAAAAACCCCCATGAAAACCAATCAACAAACTTATAATAAAAAATTTAAAAAAATCAAAAGAACCTCCAATCGGCGGAGCTCCGGGAGCCAGTAAGTGCTAAGGCGATCAAGCGTTGAAGACCGATCACACGCATAGGTCAATATAATCGCATCGGCCATCTGGCATTCAACGATGAGCTTGGCTTTGTTCTCAGGGCTGCAGGAGAATAGGATGTCAGGATTAGAACATCAAGACTGCAAAGTAATAGGATGAGAGGCGTAGAAGACGATGACCTTGAAGAGGTGTCAATGATGGTGATGGGAACGCGATCGGGGTAGATGTCGGCGGGGAGGCGGGTAGGCGGCATGACGCGAGGACGTTCTCCGGGAAGGATTCGGTGGCGATGGAAACGATGAGGCTGGACTTCCCAGTGCCCTGGTCACCGACGACGACGATCCGGACGTTGTTCCGGCCGACGAAGCTGGTGGTGTTGCCCGAGGCCGCCATGGGGAACGTCGAAACCCTAGATCCCGGAAAGCTGGAGCAATGGAAGGGTTTCGGGGTTAAGGGCTTCAGTTCATGAGCGTCTTACAACGCGATTTGAGCAGTGGTGCGTGCGTGGTATGTCAAGACTGTGGGTGCGCAACCCAGGGCAAACTTTAATTTTTTTATATGTAAATAAATTAGTATTTATATATTGATAAAGGCCTCTTTGAATTGAATTATGGAAAAAAGGTTTCTTTTAGGTTTAGGTTTGTAGAAATCAGTACATTATTACATAATTTAAGATTTTGCAGAAGGTGTTTGGGTAATTTTTATATGAGGTAAAAATTTCTATTTCATACATAAGCAAGAGAAAATTTTCTTTCAAAATGTGTAACATAAAAGAGGGTGAGGGTGATAAATGCGTGGAAGAAGGTGAGTGTGGTGGTGCTGGTAGTGGTGTATATAGTGAGGATGTGGTGGTGTGGTGTTCGAGGGGTGGTGGCGATGGCGTAGGTGGCCGGTGAGGGAGCGGGAAGGGAGGGAGGGAGGAGGTGGAGGCGTACATAGTGGGGAGAAAGATGGAGGCGATGAGTGGGATGGTGAGGAAAGTGGACGATAAGATGGAGCATTGGCAAGAGGTGATGAGGATGGCAATGATGAGCAAAGAGAGAAGGATGGTGGGAGGCGGTGAGGGAGATGGAGAGTGGGGATGGGGAGGTTTGAAGGCAGGTGGAGGAGCTTGAGGAGCATGTTTATTTGAGTTTTGCTCACCATTAACAAGACAAGGAGGTAGGTAGCCAAGGAGATGCATGCTACCATGGTTGTCCATTAATGGTGTTTTAATTTGAGAGATTTATACTTTTATTTTATTTTAAAATAGTATATATATATAATTTGTTTTATCATGTTGTGTATAAATAAAAGCGAATGATAAGCACTGCTATAATTTGTTTTATTTTGAAAAAGTAATATATTGACTAACATCAATACCTTAGAAAAGATGGATCACATGACTACTAAAGTGGAGAGAGAAAAGACTATCCTAGATTGGGAGCACTGAGGAAGGGTGAAAAGATGGAGTACTAATGGGTTAACTTGAAATCCATGGAGGAGAAAATCTTGTCACGCCTTGGTTTGAAGAGATAGAAGCGAAGTCCTTTCGAGATATAGTATTGGTAGGGGACACGATAGGTGCTTGATGGATTTGAAGGTGGGAGGAAATATTGATAAGATCATCTTTGATGATGATGAATAGATATGGTGGTGGAGGAAGGGATTGATTATGTTGTTCCACTGGATCAAACTTGCCCGAAGCACAGAACAAAATGAAGGAGAAATTGTGTGTTTGGCCATGGAAGATCATGCTTGATTATCAAGTTGTTAAGGGAAATCATTGAAAGCTTTTCCCAATCTTAGATTGCTAAGATTATTGAGGCTCTACAGGATCTCTTGATGAAGATATTGAGAGTTCATTGATGCTTGGTGTGGGTTAGTACATTGTTAAATTTAATTCCAAAGCGTGTGATATGGCAAAGGTTTTAAAGAAAGGGAGGCTAGGATATTATGTGTTGGTGCAATGTTGGAAAACCAAACTTCAAACCATCTCTACATCTTCTTTGGGGTCTCCGCCATTTTGGATCTAGTTGCACTTTTGAACTCCCAATAGAGAAATTCAGTAAGCAGGAATGTGTTACTTTATGAATATTGGAAAGGCAATTGGGAAGCCCGCTTAGGATTGATGCCTTAACACCTGAGTTTCTAGCTAATGTAGGGAAATTTCAGGATTTGTAGTTGGAAGTGGATTTAGCAGAAGCCTTTTGGACCTCTACAGAAGATTGTGGTCGATAGAGTATGTTACTAGCGAATAAAAGTGTGTGAGTCCATTTTACTATTTACTTCCAACTTTGATGGTGAAGTTGTGGACATCGGAGTTCGAAGTAGTATTGTTTGTTGAAGCCTTTAGCTACTTCCTGTATGTGATTCGCGGAAAAGAGCTAGAGAAAGGAAGTTTCGGTTGGTAATAGTTTTCACCCTGTAGGTGGTAGGGTGCGATCCAAAGGTCTACAGTCTATGGATGATGAGGTCAATTGGCAAGAACTTGGAAAGGAGCAAAGCCAATATATGGTAAGAAGACTATTGATCCCAAAAATTAAAAAGAACCCCAAAAAATAAATTCCAAGCATTAGCTATGAGTGGAGAGAAGGAGGTATTAGAGAAAATTCAAAATATATGAGGATATAGTATTATTTCGACCAAGGTGCACAAATTATGCAAAAGTTAAGGAGAAAGGAATTTGGAGATTGCTCCAATCGAAATAAAATTATTTAAAAAAGAAGTTGCTAACAAAGTTATGGAGGAAATTTTGGGCAAAGAGTTGGTTAGTGGAGTAGAATATTGAAAAGCAGAAGGGTGATTCCAAAAGCGTGATTCGAGGCTCATTGCCCAAAAGGACTTCTTTTTCAAGACCAAGCGGTCAAATATAAAAGAAAATTTGAGATTTGTGGTGGCTAGTTCTAGCAAGTGTTCGAAACCACTTAAGCCATGGCATTACAACTTTAAAGGTGTGTAGGGATGAAGTCTACTAGTACTTGAGTTCCTCATCGGCTTCAATTATTTGTCTACAAACCCTTGAGATTAGCACGCTATTAAAGCCAAGCTGAAGGCGCCAAAAGTCAGGATCTGTGCAAAACTAGATCCAAAAGCTTCTGATTCAACTCAAGCTACCTGATGACTTCCCTTTTGCTACTTGAGGCTTAAATTTTTGGTGGTAAAGTGACTTAACACTATTCAACGATGTGCTTTCCAACTTCTAAGGATTAGTGAAATTATAGAAGATATTTGTCACGGAATTGTAATGAAGAGTCCTAAAGAGCAAGAGAATAGTCTTTGAAATTGCAAAGAGTTAATCAGGACTTACATGCCTAAAGGTTGTTTCCTTCCTTGGAAACTAAGTGTAGTGATTTGGCTTTAGTAAAGGCTTGAGGTATTTGGATGCAAGGATTGGGGTTTGATGACTGCTTCTTGGTCCCAACATGGGTTTTGTAGGAAGAAGTATGGTTGTGTTATTGTATTGGAAAGAAAAAGTCAGATTGGTACATGCAAGTCACTTGGATCAAATAAGCCCAGAAGTAGTGCATCTTTTTTGATAAAATGAGGTTCCACAAAGCGAAAGCTCATTTTGTCCGTTTAACTTTCAAGTATGTGTGGTCGCATTAATGCTTGTAAAGAAAGGTTTTGGAATTAAATTAAAAAGAGTTGTTTGCAAGGAATGTTGCTATGCCATGGAGGTTTATTTACATAAGATATCTAAATGATGTGTGCTATACGTATCACGAGAAAGAAAGAGGTGGTGCTTTCAGTGCTTATATGTTGTAATAAGGCTCAAGATTTTTGTGGAAGCGCTTTAGTGAATGTGGAGCTACAACACTCAAATATTGGAGTGCGGGTGTGGCTCAAAATTTACTTGGACTTTAGGAAGCTTCCATGGTCATGTGGTGATTGAGGAGTGGCTAGATCGTGCCTTGTTGAATTTTGATGCTTTTGGAGTCTTTCCCTAAGGCTAAGTTGAAGTCAACTTGCCTTGTTTATTTATCCAGAGACCATCATCCAGATTTTTATTCCCACTCATGTATCACATCTCCACCTCCCTAAGGACCGAAGGTCACATTACCACTTCAAACTTCATGGCTTGAAGCACTCATCCAGGATTTCGATAATGTTTTCGGAAGGATGCATGGGAGGATAGAGAGTTCTTGACTTGAGTCAGTTGAGAACACAATATTCACCAACTTTAAACAAGTGGAGTGTGAATAGTGTTTGGGGATATTTTTGCAATAAAAGAATTTTGGTATCCCACGTATTAATAGTATTCATCATGCTGGTGATAACTTCACCAGTGATGTATGCGAATTTCGACAAGAATTTAGAGATGGAGGCGGTGGGGGAGCTTCAACAAGTTTTTATATATTAGGGAGGAGCTTCTTTGGTATCAACAATCAAAGTCATCGAATTGGATAAAGAAGATGGTGATAGAAATATAAGATTTTATCGCTTATGTAGACTAATAGTTAAGTAGATCAGAGAAATCGGGTGAGATGGGATTGGTAATTGATGGAGCTTGGGTCTCCGATTTGGATACTATCCCGTGACATGTGGTTTCCTTGATTACTTCCCTTATTTTCCTAGAAGACCGGTACAGTTCTTCTATTTGCGGGTTCATTTAGACGGTGGCTTATGAGCAAGGATTACACCCGAGGAAAGAAAGAGGGAGGCCTTATTAAGACCATTCCAAGTAGATGGGGGAAGTAGAGAGGCATTGTTCTCTATGAAGGTTTGAAGGCACTTGAAGGCGAGATGGTATCCAACCATTGTTTTTACAGTCAGGAATTGGGGGAGTGGTAAGTAGCTTTATTATTTCTTTTGTTAATAGAGAGCTCAAATTGTGCCGATTTACTTTCCTCACATGAATTTTCTATAGTACATGTGGTGTTGATTCCAAAAAGAAAGTCACTACGACTATATGATTGACTTGAGGCCAATAAGTTTTGGTGAACACTACTTATAAAATTCTTTCTAAACTTGTGTGAGATAAACCCCCGGACCACTTCTCCAAGAACTAATTGGACCCTTCGAGGAGGCAATTTTTACACGGCGAAGCAGCGGTGATAATATCATAGTTGTTCAGGGAGGTGAATCCGTTCATTGATGAAGATGAAGAGGCGGGAGCGTGGTGGATTGATTATGAAAGTCTGACACCGCATAAAGCCTATAGCGGTGTTGGTGGGAGTTTTACGATGTGAGTACTTATTGATTTTAATTTTAAAGCCCTTTAATTCGAGTTGGTTACATGTTTTTGTATTACATCAAATCCCAGATGTATGTTATTTGGAATTGAGAAACTTTACCAAGCGGTATTTGGCTAAGATTAGCTAGAAAATCTTTCCTGATGATTTGCTTTTCGAGGAAAATGTATCTCACCTGCAAACCTAAACGCTTCCTTCACCAACTCAAGACAATGCATCTACTAGAGGTTCTATAAGGATGTAGAAGTACACACTTGAACTGAAGAAAGTACATCACGCGGCTTTGGCGTGGCTCAACAATCCAACCTATGAATACCAATTTTGCTTGTGCAAGGAAAAGGCCACTCTTTGACACGGATAAATATTATGGAGGCTTATTAATGGTGGTTTTGGAAAAACCTTTTGAGAATGGTTGCAAAATCCTCATCTTGGAGGGGGTATTTTGAAAAAAGATTTTATTTTTGGTACATTACGATTATATGGATTAGTGGTAAATGGAGCGGCAGTAATCTTTATTTTGGCCTAGATATAGATGTGTTGGAGATAAACCTCTTATTAAATCGCGTTGCTTTACACCTAGTGGATTGTGAGGCAAAAGGCCTAGCTCACGTATAAGAGTAGAGTTTATTGCTAAAGATAAATTTGCATTGGAATTTAAGATGTATTGTTAATTTCTTGCTTCCCTCTGAGAAAAAATATTAGATATATAGAAGTGGATTCCACTGCGAAGGTGTTTATAGTAGGGACATTATGATTTGGGGATGTAGCTTTCGGGGCGTGTAAGGTTTTTGGTTTTAGATTCAACATCACTTGATTCGAGATTTGAAGTCCACTTCTCCCGAGGGCTTGAGGAGTATGGATTTGAATGCGGCACTTGGATTGTATGAAATGAAATGAGATTCTTCATGTGGTGCTTGTTTTCTTGATAAAAGGCGAACACATTGGAAGTTCAAATGAAAAAAGAAATTCCTAGAAGGTCCTTTATACTTGAATGCTTACAACAAATTGAAATAGTTGTTCACTTGTTGGCGGAGGATTGTGGTTATGCTAAAAGGGAGTGTGTGGAGCTACTAGGCTTGTTTTGGTTTTAGATGAAAGGAGTTTTTTCTCTTCCAATTTTTAGAGTGGATTGATTTGGAAATTAACGATCTCGTGTTGTTTTGGTTGATGGAGTTGGTTGGGCTATCCCACTTTGTATGTGTATGTACGTTTGGAGTCATGTGGGGGTGAATTACGAGGAAGCAGGTTAATCTTTGATTCTACTTGCATGAAGTGGCTAGTGTTGTTTTGTTGGTGTGCACATAAATTGGCTACAGTGAGGTTTGCATGCAATCATGCTGAATATGGTGGTAAGCAACCTCGAAGAGTGAAGTATTTGGGTTATGTGGAACTCTCCTCGTTTTACATGTTTTTATGTTGAATGCGATGGCGTTTAAGGCACAATCTAGTATTGCCTCGGGCAGGGTTTAATCCATGATCACTTAGGTTCTTCGATTAAAGGTTATGTGCTCCAATTTTTTTATTTCTATACATATAGTTTGGTGACATGGCTTTTTGGGGGTGTGGAAGAGGTCTTCTCCTTGCAGAAGCAAATTGGTATTCACCCGGGTTGATTTTTTGATCTTGATCTCTTGCTTGAGAGTGGTGAGTGCGATTTCTTTTAGGTTGGAGTGTGCGGCTTCACATCCTTATAGAACCCCTAGTAGATGATTATCTTGAGTTGGTGAGAAGGGAAGGTTGGGTTTGTGAGGGTGGAGACACATTTTATTGAAAGAAAATGTACGTTGTGAAGATTTTCTAGTAAATCTTAGATTGGCTGCTTCAAACTTCTACGGTGTGGGGTTTGGCTCCTTTTCTTATTCTTTGCATGGGGCTTTTGAACATCCACTGGACTCAACCAATAGGGGGGAGTTGATGAACTCCTCACAATCCATGCAAATACGTCGCTTGCTTGCTAACCACGGTATAAAATAAATACCTTGGATGAAGCCACTTTCCACGGGGAAAGCAATGAGAAATGGGGTCCTACCTATGGCTAAGTAAAAGGTGGTTAGCAAAAGGTTCTCCTTTTGTTAAGCCATGATCCTTGATCAACGAGGACCTTGAAGGGAACCTCATGTAAATTTATAATTACTTATTTCTCGGTGGAAGACATCTACCCACTCATATATGAGGAATGTATAGGCATTGGAGTCTCACATATGTAGTTCGAGATGCGCCGCCTTGCATTATACTTTAGGCTCAAGAAAGAGAGCATACCATCTATGGATGGAAGTCAGATTCTTACCTAAAAAAGACCTACTATAGCGAGTAGAAAAAGTACCAATGGTACTATGGTAGCCCATTTACACCAAAAAGAATAAAAACAATTGAACGATATCAAAATGATGGGACCATCACAAACCCATGAAGAGAGTCACTCCACCAGAGTTTGACGAAAGACTTGGGAAGAGCTGATTTTATAGGCAAAATCTCACACATAAGATGTCGGAGGGGAAGGGAGCCTAAAAGGCACACTTTTGTAAAGGCCTCATCGGTATATGGTTGTATTTCTCCCTACATCTGGAAGGTTCATGTGGCACATTTCGGAAGGAAAGGGGAACACTATAGGAGGGAAGAGAGGGGAGAGGAGATGGAGGAGTGGTCTACCCCAACTCTCACAGCTTCATCGGCGATAAGAGGCCGATACATTTAAAATTTGTAGGCAGGTGGCGAGGAACCTTAGAAGCTAAAAGGTTGAGTATATATTACATACTTGGCTGAAAACGCGCTTGATGGAAGCAAAGAATGAAAGGGAAAAGAAAGTACTTTTTTAGTACAACAACCTACACAAAGCGAGAAGCAGAGATGGGCCGAGAGATAAAGCAAGAAGACCGACCTGCATATTTTAGCATGGTAAGAAGATATAATGAAGGATGAAGACACCAGAACTCCCTCTTTTCTTTAATTCTTTTGAAGATGATTTCCTTAAAAGCGGATCGATTTGGATGGCCCAAAACGTTTTGCCAAAGCGCTTTTACTAGCAGTTACATAACATATGGGCGCTAAAATGCGGTGCCCATCATTACTTCCCACCACTCCTAAGCGCCTTTTGAGGATGAAATGCTTGAGAAAAAGACAAAGCGTGCCACAAAAGTATGCCCAGCTTATTAAATGCGACTCACATTGATCAAAATAAATGTTGATCTGACTTCCATTACGCTTTGGCGCTATGGCGTCCCATCTCTGCGAAGCCCCTGGCGTCAGCGGCTCACCGATTAGGCCTAAGCTTCGAGGCGCCTCATCAGCGGCTTAGGCCTGCGGACCTTGGCGTATTGGGGAAGTGGGAGGCGGTGGTGGGACAAAGTGATATGGATAAATATGGATAGGAACATATAGGCGTTGAGGTTAGGATTACACGTCAAGTAAGTGACATAAGAGTCTTCATTCCATAGATAAAAGTGTTTACATTTACACATAGCGACTTGGCCTATAACAAAGAAAGAAAAGAAAGAGAAAGAGTATAAAAGAGTGAAATCAAGAGCTGGGTGGAGCGGCGGTGCACCAAGCCCGGCCATTCTTTCGGTACAGGGTAGCTTCATAGGCGTTAAACACATGACTCCTATTGAATAACTTCCTTGGAAGTAGTATGCAGCTCGGCCGAGGGTAGTGGTCCTTCAAGAATTAGGAGGCGAGGCGGGGAGCTTAGAGAAGAGGAGTCATCCTGCGTCGGTAGCCAAACTTCATCGACTTTCTTCACCCCACAACTATCTCTATGTAAAAGTTCAAAGCACACTCGCTTGACTTATGTACGTAGGTCGATATGAGGATATCACAGAGGGGCTCACTGAAAAATTTTAAGAGAATAGCGTATTTTTCTCGCTGTTCGGTGAAACCCTGATGAACTCCCTGCGAGCACGAGGCGAAAGTTATCAGCACGACCCCAGCTACTCCCTCTCTCCATGAAGCGGCTCTGAAGTAGGAGCTTTTGTAGTCTTTTTAACGGTTTTACGAGCGACCTCCCTCGAGCTAATCTTTTACGATTTATCCTGCACTTCACCGGAAACCACTTCTCCTTCTCTAGTTGCTCGCACGCTTTTACTTTCAATTGGTCTTGAGAAGCCCTTGACACTCTTTTTCAGATTTGTCAACAATAGATGCATATCAGTCTCAAAGTCACGCTGGTACGCTTTCGCAATTTCTTTGCCCCGGCTTTCTTACTAGAAAGAGAGCTGGCCAAGAGGCAACCTTTTAGACTGAGATCTACACCTTGAGATGAGCAATCTCTACCTCATTTTGCTGAAGAATCTTGGCGCCAAGAGTTCATGGAAAGCCGACTCTTTGTGGAAGCATGGGGCTGACATGGTCCATTAATAAACCAACCTACAAGAAGAGAGGAGAAGAAGAGGTATGCACTCTCGGTTCGCGTGCCAAAAATCATAAAAGAGACAAAGGAAGGAAAGGAGCTCTTCAAAAGAAAACTGCTGTAATCTCGATAAGTGATAGATAGGCAGTCACCTGCTCCTTGTTGAGACCACGGAACCTCACGCTAGATGATCCAAGCTTTTTTTGATACTAATATAAAAAAGTTTTTTAGAAGAAGAAATACTATGAGAAAAATAAAATTTTTTAATTTATAATGAATATAAAAAATTTTAATTAATGATTTATCCAATATTTTTTTACAAAATTTCTATTACTTAGAGTATTTGGACTTCCAAAGTATTATGCAGAGTTATATTTATGTTACCACTTATATCTACCAACAATTGGAATTTCTGAGAAAATGTATTTTTGAGTTTTCATGAATGAGAATATAAGCACACTAGTTACGATCAATTACTACTACATTTATTTCTTGAGGAGAGCTTCGGGAAAGGACTTTTCTTCCTTTTCCCTCTCTCGAGCTAGGAACATAGGAAGAGAAGGCTCTTGCTTTGCTAGGCGAGGATAACTTGAGAAGGGGGAAGGGGAAGGGGGTGGGGGTGGTGATTTCTTGGTCTACCTTGCTTATTGTGAGATTGTATTATAGACACAATTTATAATTATAAAATTGACAATTCTATTATTTTTATTACTTTTGATAATGCTTATAGTAATACCATTGTTTTAATTGAACTTTTAAAACAACATATAAAACCTATATTTTTACGGAAAATTATTTCATCTTATATGTGTATGTCATATTTTAAATTTTATGTGTGCAAAAATGGTTTAAGAATAATTGAACCTAGCATTCAAAAGAATTAGAAGTTGTATTTTGTTTTATTAGAAACTCATCAAAATAGAAGACAATAATTTAAAAGATTTTTTGTATTCAATATGGTAAAAATATAAAAATTAAAACTATTGATGTTGAGCATAGGTGGAATTACACCTATTCTATATTAGAATGTGTTTATGAATATAAAAGACATTATCAATATTAACACCCGGATTTTTCAAAATAAAACATGTCGTTTAATTATTTGAATATCTTGGTGAGGTTTATTATGAATTAATGAAGAATGTAATCAATTAAACCTCAAGCTTAAAAGATAGGTGGAGATGGGCCTTGAATCGATCCCACTTGCAATTAAATTGGATGAAGGCCTTGATAGTGAGGCTTCTTTTTTCCCATTTAATTTTAATTAATCTAAGGATTAATAGAAGGTTAGTCAAATGAAAACCCGATTATAGCGGACCAACTATTGTAAAGAGGTAAAGGATTGTGAGATGGGCGAGGAATTTGATTGAAGTAACTCTCACCTTTACTTACTCTATATTATAATAACAAGAATTTATAGAGATTAAACCACCAAGTAATCAAGTTAAACCAAGGTCCTACGACCTTAATATACAACCTCTCTTTTAAAAGATAAACACTATTAGACAAAGCGGAGTCAATGGCGTGCTAGAGGACA